>JAAXCT010000544.1:0-438812 GCA_012490785.1 Eragrostis nindensis | reverse complement strand
AAAAAAAAAAAAGAGGAATCGTCTAACGTCCGTCGTCGATCTGGACGAGGTTCGTCACGTTCGTCTTCTCTCATGTTTCGGCGAGTTCTCCTCGTCGAATTTCACTCAGTGTAGAGCGTGCATGATAATGTGTTGAATGTAAAGGGCACAGGATGTGGACAATGAACTTGTCTTATCTTTATTGCACTTGTACATGAGTATTTATATACAGGGAAAGGTTGCGATCAAAGGTCGCAACTATTCGTCCAAAGGGTGCGACCTCTTGGTCGCTACTGTTCGCTAGTGGGAACTGGATGGTTCTCCTTCAACTGGTCATCTTTGATTCGTAACAGTTTTTTCTTCTAGCTGACAGCTCGGAATTTTATTCTTGTGAAAGAAATGTGACATTTGTCTTCCTGCTACAGATATAGTGTTGTATGTTAATGCTACTCCAATCCGAAATACCAGAGTTCTTTGTGGTAGTAATTTTACACCACGAAGTAGTGCCGTGAACACCAGGAGCTTGTGGGCTTGTATCTGGCTCGTATTGAACATGTCAAGCAGAACTATACGAAGAGTCATTTTCCAGCGAGAAAAAGGCAAATGCCCGGTAAAACTAACTTCATTCCCAACACTACAGGCCTTGCCAATCCTGAACCGAAGAAATAACTTCAGTTGGGTTAGTCTCAATGTCGTTCGGATAAACAGTATTGATCATAACAATTGCTTCTTTGGCCACTGTTCAATTGAAACAGGATCAGAACCATACTGATGTGATTGTTAGGCCATGGCAACTTGCTACTTCAGCCGCCTTGTTCCATCATACAGGAACTAGACTGGAGAAACAAATAAATATGTGCTGATTCCCCATGTGGCGATAAAAAGCATAAAATCTAAAAAGTATAGTCAACTTTCAAGAATAGGCTCGATAAATTGCTGAACAATATAATCAACTTTCACAAAACAACAAAAATGGCCCAAGGACCAAGGAGATATAGAATATACATGAAAAGTGCCCAGCATTAGGCGGTGACTTAGTCAACGTGCACAGGCTCCTATTTACCATCCTGTAAACTGAGCGGAAGATGCTCACACTAATATCTTACTTCTCTACATATTGGCAAAGGATTAATGCACGAATTCTGAAGCATGAGAAAGCATATGGGTACGTGAGAAACACAGAACAATTCAGAAGGTAGCTGAAGCTACTCACCTGAGGCAACATGATGTATCAGACTATGTATTATCGTTTTACCAGTTCAGGATTCAGACACGAGCAGTATTCATTCTCGCATGTGCTGTGCATAGGTTCTCCTCTATCCTTTCTGATGCGTATAGGTATTTATCGACATGCCGCCCCCGCCGTGCCCCCCCACCCCCCCCCCCCCCCCCCCCCCCGCGGAATACTGTAGCCTTTGTCAGAGATTTAATTGACAAATCTATTGTCACGAAGTTCATTAATTTCAGCAGACTAATTTTTCCAGTAGAACTAATCAAACAAAATGAATTACTTATTGTAAAACAACTCACATGTAGATCTCAAATGGACATAAACAAATAAATTAGACAATCTGTAATTCAAAAGTCAGATTTCAAAAACACTTAAAACTTCAAATAATCTCCCGGAATACCACCTGGAACCCCAGATATTCTAAATAGGTGAATACGTGTCATATAACACAAGAAGGGGACCAACCTCACCTGTGACTTCCTCACCTTCTTAGAGACGATTGTTCCAGCCCGACAACTCCACCGCTCAGCCAAGAAAAGATAGGACAAAGAAAGTAAAGAGAACCAGAGTCTGCTACCTCCCTAACTCTCTCAAAGATACATGCACACAACCGGAGAGGGATGAAACAAAGAGAGCTGCGAATAGCGAAATCAATGTGTAAACTAGGTTGAGACCAAAGTGAAACGTCAGTCCATCTCCAAATGCGAGTAAATCAAAAAGTGAAAAATGCAAATATAAACGAGATTGTTTCCGTTAAATCATCTGTGACAAAGAAAAAAAATTGACATGGATTATCACTAAGCTCAACAAAAGGTCAAACCAGTTGAGTGCAAGGAACAAGATTTTCTTCTACATCAGATCCTGATGTGCCAATGGGTAATCATAATGGACTGGAGACCTCAGCTAGCACTTTCTAGTTAAAACAAAATATAGCACAAGTTACAAGTTAAAACAAAATACAGCACAAGTTACAAAATATAGCCCAACAAGATAGCCTAACCGGACCAATCACGCAACCTTACAAAAAGGGTCAGCTGTTGACAAATCATCCGGATTTTAAAAACACTTAAAACTTCCAAATAACCTCCCCTCTCCAATACAACCTGGAACCCCAGATATTCCAAATAGGTGAATACGTGACATATAACACAAGACTGGAGACCAACCTCACCTGTGACGTCTTCACCCTCTTAGAGATATGATGATTGTTCGAGCCCGACAACTCCACCACTCAGCAAAGAAAAAGATAGGACAAAGAAAGTAAAGAGAACCGTGATTCTGCTATCTTCCTAACTCTCTCAGAGATACATGCACACAACAAACCTGGAGAGCATGAAACAAAGAGAGCCTACGAATAGAGAAATCAATGTGTAAAGTAGGTTGAGAACAAAGTGCAACGTCAGTCCATTTCTATATAAATGCGAGTAAATTAAATAATGAAAAACGCAAAGATAAAGAGATTGTTTCCATTACATCTGTGCCAAAGCAACAATGGTCAATCAGTTGAGTGCAAGGAACAAGATTTTCTTCAACATCAGATCCTGATGTGCCATATGGGTAATCATAATGGACTGGAGACCTCAACTAGCACTTTCTAGTTAAAACAAAATATAGCACAAGTTACAAGTTAAAAAAAATACAGCACAAGTTACAAAATATAGCCCAACAAGAAAGCCTAACCGGACCAATCACGCAACCTTACAAAAAGGGTCAGCTATTGACGAATCATGTGCAACCCAATTACCCACCGAACAAAGTGGTCGAGGCCGACTATTATCATACACAAAATCAACAAGCGCACCCCTCGAAGCCCTATTTTTGGTCTCAAGCAGTCTATGCTGCCTTTCAATCCACTCACCACTTATCTTGTGAGATACCTCAAGAATCATAGATTGTAGCACTCTTGCATTCAGTAGAAAGAACTTGGCAAAGTTAATATGAGACTTGTTGCCTCGATAGTTTATCAACACAATTTTCTTCAAACGAATATCAAGGGTGCCAATAAGATTCCGGTACTTGTGAAACCACACATTTTTCTCCCCAGGCATACATGACTGAAAAAGCAAAATGAAAATGAACATTAAAATGTGAGAAGCGCTTCGGAGCAAGTATCCTTATAAGTGAAAAAGAAGCAACGAGAACATAATTCACTAAGAAAATATAGTCACCTCGATGTACAACTTTTCCAAGCAGGGGAGGCATTTCATGAAGTTTATAACTACATCCAAACTAAGATGTCTTTGCGATAAAGCTAAAATCTTCATATTGGGCACCTGCGTCATCAAGTTAATAAGTTGTGATCCCTGAGTAAAGGAAAAAATACAAAACGCGAGGATCAAGGTAAGGGATTTTAGATTACTTGTGATGGTCAAAGTGAGATTGAATGAGAGTCACAAACCTGAAAGATTGTGGTGCCAAACTGAAGCCTGCCAGGTCATCGGGGAGTTGTCCCAGAATATGCAATTTTGGTGCAGAGATAACCGAGATGACCGCCCCGGAACAATATTTTAAAAGAAGCAATCTGTCCAGACTGGGGGCGTCCTCAATGACAACTTGTTGCAAGCCGAGGACTCCCAGATACAGACCTATGCTTCTAAGGCTAGGGGACACGATTCGGATGCAGGAGCGGCCGTTGGAACGACGCAACAGCAAACTCTCCAGGACAGGGCAGCCGGAAGCAAAGCGTGCATAGAGCTATCCGAAATGCTGACTCTGTAAAGGCTCAACTGCTTGAGAACCGGAAATTGGAGCGTGCCAGCGTTGTCTCCACCCTAGTTCCGCTAGGCGTCGATTCCGCGGCGATTAGGCGCGATTAGGCGCTAATCGAAGGCCTGCCGCGTCGATTTGGGCGTAGGCGAGCATCTAGGCGGCGGCGGCGGCGGATCTGAGCTCTGGAGGGAGGGGGAGGGGGAGGCGGCGGCGGATCTGCTGAGGAAGAGCGAGGAAGAGCGCGAGCAGGGGGCCAGGGGCGGCGGCGGCGGCGCGGCGAGGAGAGGGGGCCAGGGGCGGCGGCGCGGCGAGGAGAGGGGGCCAGGGGCGGCGGCGGCGCGCTCGTTGCGAGTGAGAGAGAGGGAGCTGCGAGCGAGAGCGAGAGACAGAGAGAGAGAGAGATGGCGTCGGAGGTAGGGAGGAAAGCTGGTGGTTATGGTGGGCTAGGCCTGTCTCGATTGCTAGGGTTATGGTGGGCTGGCTGTGGGCTGGGCCTGTCTCCCTCTTTTCTTCTCTATTTCCTCCCTTTTTCTTTATTCTTTTCCTTTTCATATCTATATTGGCAAAACGCCTAGAAAAACGCCTAGGACCGCCTAGGCGCGATTAATCCCGACTAGGCGCTAGGCAGTGGGTCACCGCCTAGAATCCGCCTAGCGCCTAGCGGAACTAGGGTCTCCACTCGGGAACCCACCGCAGCCCGAGAAGATGGTTACGCGAAGGGTGGACGAGAAGAGGCGCACAGAAGAAAGAATCGACGGTGGCGGGATCTCCGCATCTGGATCGCCGCAGTCAAACTCCAGCTCCTGGAGGTTGCGGAGGGGGGGACCGCAGCCAGCCGTCCAGGGTCGCGGCGGCCGGGAAGAGACCAGGGATAGAGAAGCGGCGGCGGGGCCAGGGTGCGAGGAGAGAAAGCTGGAGACCTCCTGCTCAGAGATCTCCCGCCCCCAGGCGCGCGAGGTCGAAGTTGAGAGGAGCGGAGCACCATTGGTGGCACCACGGGAGGAGATTACCTGTGTGCGGGCGCCGTCCTTGGTGGGGAGGCGGGAGATGATGTCGCCGAGGACGGCGTCGGGGAGGCGGCTGATGCGGTCGAGGTCCTCTTCATCTTCTTCCAGCCTCCTCATCTTTGCTCCGGTGAGCGTCCCCATGGCGGAATGGCGGCGCGGCGGCCGGCGGGGATTGGGGAATAGGAACAGGTCTCTCCACTCGAGATGGGGAGAGAATAAAAGATCCAGCGGCCAGCCACCCAAACCTCACTCACCCTGTGAGTCTACTTGCTTCTTTCACATTTTTTTTCCTTTTATTTTAACACAGGAGTCTTCGCTTCT
This sequence comes from Eragrostis nindensis, assembly GCA_012490785.1. NCBI lineage: Eukaryota > Viridiplantae > Streptophyta > Magnoliopsida > Poales > Poaceae > Eragrostis > Eragrostis nindensis. The sequence goes on along the minus strand of JAAXCT010000544.1, from coordinate 433,565 downwards.
TTTTTCTTTTGCTCTTTTTTGGCATTAGTCTGTAATCAATTTCAAATTTAATTCTATTTTGATGTTTTCCTTGGTGCCACGCCAAAATTGTGGAAGTTGGTCATTTAATCAAAAACTACAGAACATCACTCAAATGCTCTCAATCCCAATTAAAACTTTCAAATCAAGCTTGAATCTCGTTTTCAAAGTCTTCAATCTCTTTCTGCACTACAAAAACTAATAGTCGATATTATGGATTTTACATGCCGCTGTGACATTTCCGAAAGCTTTCCCTATGGACAGAAAAGTAAAATTAATTTGCTTGTTATATGGTCACAAGAATCTTGCTATACGTTTGACTGCAGCTTACTTCTGCCATGTACGACCAGCAGTTCTTGGCCAGCACTCACGGCTTTAGGCAATGGTGGAGCTAGAGCTTGTAAAAGGAGGGTGCAATAGTGTCATTTGAGCTGTTTGATCTTGATTTTTTAGTTTTGTGGATGCATGTTTGTGAGATAAGGGGGTGCAATTATGGTAATTAACGGGATAATAGCACTAAATCTTCTTTAAGCACTAGGTGCGGCCGCACCCACACATTCACATGTGGCTCCGCCAGTCCGTTAGGCCAAAAATCACCTATACGCACATGCAGACATAGAAGTTGATCAGTCGGAAACAACGGTTGTGCGCCCGGGTCGTGTGTGCAACAACCGATCAACGGCAGCGGCGGCAATTTTGTAGTCAGAAATTAAACTGACACTGTCTATAACATAGGCCTACAATATCTCGATATATATATAATGGTATCTAATCAGAAGCATTATGTTGTTAATCTATATGATTTTATTTTCATATTTTGCTGACAGGGATTTATGGTTTGGGGCAGGGAAAATCTCTTATATGACATCTCTTGAACTTCTGATCCCTAATCCGCGATCGGTAAAATCCTTATCTTTATATGCCAACATTCCTAAGTTTTAATCCCTTGCATGCCATGGTGACCATGTGAAAATGACTTTGTTGCCCTTTGGCTTCATCAGTTGAACTGCCATCTTCTTTCTTCAGCTTGTCCGGCATGAACCACCGTGCCGCGCCCTGACACCGGCCCGCTGCGCCCCCTCCTCTAAGGCCTTCTCGCGCACACGCTACCGCACCCCCTCCTCCATGGTCGTCTTGCGCCCGCGCCATGTAGCTCCCGCCCCAGGCCGCTCCCGCGCCGCGACGGGGATGCCCCAGGCCGTGTGAGGCCGCGCCCGAGTCGTGCCGGGGAGCCAGATCGGGGAGTCGCGCCGCCGCCATCCATGGCGGTCGGAGAAGATGGGAGTTCGCCGCCATGGACGTTGCGAGTTGCGACCTCCCAAGTAGCGGAAATTGGCGCAGAGTCTGGAGGAGGCCAGCAGGCGGAAAGAGCGGCCCATGACTCAGGTGGATTTTGCTGAGGAGGAGTTGCCCTCGAGGCCGCGATGGCGACGCTCACAGTGCGGATCCCATCTCGTCGGCTTGAAACGGACGTGCCACGACGGCGCCCGCATTCACCCTGGCCTCAAGCGTCAAGGCTACCTCGACGGCCTCGTCCACCCTGAGGCTGACCAACAATATATAGCACCGCCATGGCCTCTGCCTCGACCTTCTCGCAGCCCGCGCTGAAGGCTACCTCGACGAGCAAGTCCGGGTCGGCTGCTGCTTGGGCATGGGGATGCGCTTGACGTCCATGGATGGTGTTAGGGATGAAAACGGTCGGAAACATCGAAAAATCCATTATCATTTCCTAACCATATTATTTATTCGAAACCGATAACCTCAGAAATGAAAACGATACCGAAAATGTCAAGATATCGGAAGCGAAACTATCAGAACGAAAATATGTCGATATCGGTCGGAAGCCGAAAATTGTGATCGAAAATACCAAGCTCTAATATATATAATAAACTACTCATACTGACATAAGCATGCAATTCATTTTTATAATGACATGTGTTCATGCAACCACTCAAACACATAATTAAATAAATTGAAAACAAATAGGTGAAATATAGTTGGATGGAATACGGCGTGGATGGAATGAGGAGTTTGTGTATAGCAGCATAGGACAATCAATCAATTATGATGGAGGCAACTGGGCTATAGTTGGATACTAGTAAGAATGCACGTGCGCCACGCACGTGTCTAAATTCGGCACACCAGATCTGGCCAGTGGCCACAGCAGATCCATCCTGGAGCTGGAGCTCCAGAGCCACGACGGCGGCTGGTGTCGGGGGAAAACTGAAGACGAGCTATGGATTCACTTCGACAAAGAAGTCAAGAAGTAGATGATGCTCACCGAGGGGAACAAATTCACGGCGAGGCGATGTGCGTCCCTGGCGGCTGCGCTGGCAAAAAGAAAAAAAGTCGATCTCGGTCGTCACCGTAGGAGAAACCTATGGCCCTCCTCTCGCTGGTGCTTGACCGAGCGCAGGCTCGGCGAAAGGAAATCGGCATCGGAGGGAAGAAAGGCGCAAACCACGGGCGGGGATGCGCGTGCGGGTAGAGAAATCGGGCGGGATCTCGGGTCTCGGCTTGACGGTAATGCGGCCGGGTAGAAATCATCGTCGGGTGAGAAAAGACACAAGGATGTCCTCGTTTTTTGCCTAGCGATGACGCGGAGCGTCACGCTCCGAGCCTGGGTCCAGCGATCAGAATCGCCTGTGGCAGGATCGGACGGTGTTTGATTTGAAAGTGATTCTGATCAACGATCCATAAACAGGCGGGCTGGAATATGGCATGTCAAAATTATTTTTCTCAAAAAACTGGTTTCTTAATGGTTTAGATTAGATTAGAGATACAGTAATGACTATCATGCCGAAATCACGGTATATATTTCCATGTGAGTCCACTATTTCCACATGAGGGCTAGTTGGGTAAAGGAAAGGTCCGATGGTGATTGCTATATACGGTATTTTTGACGAAAATTTTTGAGATAATTCGTCATACCTTTTATTCGATCGAAAATCTCTCTATCGTTTTCATTTTCGTTTCTGTTTAGATTTTTCCATTTCCGTTTCCATTTTCATTTTTCCCATAACCGTTTTCTCATTTCTTGTTTTTTCGGAAACGATAGTCGGAAAATGGGGAATTTTCATCACCGTTTTCATCCCTAGATGGTGTTGTTGGGGATGAGCGCGAAGTCAGCGAGTGGAGGGCAGGTGACGGCGTGCGCTCGCACAACAGGGGTAGTCTTGTCTTTTAGAAATTTCAATTAACATGGAAGCTTATAGATATTTGCAACAAACGTTTAACTAATGTGCACGGTAACAAATTCTGCAAAGCTATAATTCTTTGTTTTTTCATGTAGCTGACAGCTTGGAATTTTTTCTTGTGAAAAAATGTGATATTAGTCTTCCTGCTAGAGATCTAGTGTTGTATGTTACTGCTACTCCAACCCGTAATACCAGAGTTCTTTGTGGTAGTAATTTTTCAACACGAAGTAATGCCGTGAAACACATGAGCTTCTGGCCTTGTATCTGGCTCATTTTCCAGCAAGAAAAGGCACATGCTCGGTAAAACTAACTTCATTCACAACAGGCCTTGCCAATCCTGAACCGAAGAAATGACTTCAATTGGGTTAGTCTCAATGCAGTTCAGGGATCAACCGTATTGATCATGACGACTTGCTACTTTGGCCACTGTACAAATGAAACAGAATCAGAACCACACTTATGCGGTTTTCAGATCATGGCGACTTGCTACTTTAGCCACCTTGTTCAATTCAGACAGGAACTAGAGACTCGAAAACAAATAAACGTGCGTTGATTGCCCATGTGGCGATAAAATGCAACAAACCTGAAAAGTAACTTCAGCTGACATATTAAACAGGCATATAGAATTTGAGTCATTATCAGAAAATTCCAATTCGACGATATAGGTAATTGACCAAGACTGGTGGCACTGCTCTTAAGCAGCCCCCGGTCATCCAGTACAATTTTTTTTTTCACTGGATGATGATGGGGAAGAAAGGCACAGAAGAGTGAATAGCCTCATAATTTTTTTTCAAGAATAGGCTCGACAAATGGCTGAACGGTAGTATCAACTTTCACAAAACAACAAAATGCCAAAGGACCATGGAGATATATACATGAAAAGTGCCAGGTCCTTTGGCAGGGTGTTGTTTTGTTAAGCTGTCCTCAACGGAAAGTTAAACAATTCTCCCAAAGTTATTCTTTTTCCATACTCTGGCCTTTGTCAGAGATTTAATCGATGATCTATTGTCACGAGGTTCATTAATTTCAGCAGACAAAACTTTTTCCAGTAGAACCATCAAACAAAACAAATTGCTTAAAGGAACTTAGCATCCCTTTTCTGCGTAATTATTAAGCAAACTGATTTCGTTTATATTTTCAAATGAATGTCTACAAGTAACAAGCATGGTAATCAGTATTATGCAGTGACTTTACATTTAAACACACCGAAGCCTTCGTATCCATTAAATATTGATTCCATATTGACACACCCATTAGTGAGAGCTGGGCCTGCTCACATCTACATCTCAAATGGAATGCAAATGGACATAAACAAATAAATTAGACAATTTTGTACCCCACAGTCAAATTTCAATAAAACTTAAAACTTCCAAATAATCCCCGCTTTCGAATGCCACCTGGAACCCAGATATTCTAAATAGGTGAATACGTGTCATATATTACAAGACTGGAGACCAACCTCACCTGTGACTTCCTCATCCTCTTAGAGATGATTGTGCCAGCCCGACAACTCCACCCCTCAGCCGAAAAAAAGATCCTCATGTAGCCATATGGGAAATCACAATGGACTGGAGAGTGCAGACCTCAACTAGCACTTTCTAGTTAAAACAAAATATAGTACAAGTTACAATATTCCTTGGAAGGAGATCTAGCCTAACAAGATAGCCTAGCCGGACCAATCACGCAACCTTACAAAAGGGTCAGCAGCTGACAAATCATGTGCAACCTCAGTACCCACCCAGCCAAGTGGTCCAGGGCCTCCAGGCCGATACACAAAGTCAACAAGCGCACCCCTCGATGCCCTATTTTTGGTCTCAAGCAGCCTATGCTGCCTTTCAATCCACTCACCGCTTATCATATGATCTACCTCAAGAATCATAGATTGTAGCACTCTTGCATTCAGTACAAAGAACTTTGCAAAGTTAATATGCGACCTGTTGCCTCGATATCCTATCAACATGATATTCTTCAAACGAATATCAAGGGTACCAATAAGATTTCGGTACTTGTGAAACCACACATTTTTCTCCCCGGGCAGACCTGACTGAAAAAGCAAAATGAATATTAAAATGTGAGAAGCTAGCTTCGGAGCAAATATCATTATAAGTGAAAAAGAAGCAACGAGAAAGTATTTCAATAAGAAAATATAGTCACCTCGATGTACTACTTTTCCAAGCAGGGAAAGCATTTCATGAAGTTTATAACTACATCCAAACTAAGATGTCTTTGCGATAAAGCTAAAATCTTCATATTGGGCACCCGCGTCATCAAGCTAATAAGTTGTGATCCCTGAGTAAAGCACAAAATACAAAACACAACATGAGGATCAGGGTAAGGGATTTTATATTACTTGTGATGGTCAAAGTGAGATTGAATGAGAGTCACAAACCTGAAAGATTGTGGTGCGGCTAGTGCCAAACTGAAGCCTGGCCAGGTCATCGGGGAGTTGTCCCAGAATATGCAATTTTGGTGCAGAGATAACCGAGATGGCCGCCCCGGAACAATATTTTAAAAGAAGCAATCTGTCCAGACTGGGGGCGTCCTCAATGACAACTTGTTGCAAGCCAAGGTCTCCCCATCGCAGATACAGACCTATGCTTCTAAGGGTAGGGGACACGATTCGGATGCAGGAGCAGCCGTTGGTACGACGCAACAGCAAACTCTCCAGGACAGGGCAGCCGGAAAGCAAAGCGTGCATAGAGCTATCCGAAATGCTGAATCTGGAAAGGCTCAACTGCTTGAGAACCGGAAATTGGAGCGCGCCAGCGTTGTCTCCATCCGGGAACCCACCGCAGCCCCAGAAGCTGGCGACGCAAAGGGTGGACGAAAAGTTTTGAACAGAAGAAGGAATCGGCGGTGGCGGGATCTCCGCGTCTGGACCGCCGTAGGCGAACTCCAGCTCCTGGAGGTTGCGGAGGGCGGGGGACCGCAGCCAGCCGTCCAGGGTCGCGGCGGCCGGGAAGAGACCGGGGATAGAGAAGCGGCGACCAGGGCCCGGGTGCGAGGAGAGAAAGTTGGAGACGTCCTGCTCAGAGATCTCCCGCCACCAGCGCCCGAGGTCAAAGTTGAGAGGGGCGGAGCGCCATAGGTGGCGCCACCGGGAGGAGATCACCTGTGTGCGGCTGCCCTCCTTGGTGGGGAGGAGGGAGACGATCTCGCCGAGGATGGCGTCGGAGAGGCGGCTGATGCGGTCGAGGTCCTCTTCATCTTCTTCCAGCCTCCTCATCTTTGCTCCGGTGAGCGTACCATGGCGGAGTGGAGGCGCCGCCGGGATTGGGGAATAGGAACGGGTCTTTCCACTCGAGATGGAGTGGGGAGAGAATACAGATCCGGACTCTGGAGCGGCCAGCCACCCAAACCTCACTCACAGGACTCACCCTGTGAGTCTACTCGCTTCCTTCACATTTTTTCCCCCTTTAATTTTTTCCCCCTTCACAAACCTCAGAAATGATCGGTAAAGTCTAAAATCGTTTTCATTTTTGTTTCCACTAAATACTTCCATTTTTGTTTTCACTTTTTCGGTATTTCATTTTCAACTATTACGGTCGGGACCTTAGAAGCAAGGTTCCCGGGACGATGGGAACGAGGAACGGGAACGCGGGACGAGGAACGAAAGTTTGCAAAATATGGTACGAAGAGGGGTATACCTCTTATTGTGGTTCCATTACGAACGGGAACGCGTACCACCTAATTTGGGGACGCAAACAGGGGACGATGTCCAAGAACTCTAACCATTCGTACCACACTACACGTGATGGGCTGACAGAATTTAGCCCAGCTAACTTTATGAGCTAATAGATGGCCCAGCTGGCCCAAGCTATATAATAGCTACCCTAAATCGTGTTCGTCTTCCTGACTTAACTTGCCCAGCCGCCGCCACCCACGGGATTGCTCGCATGGCTGCTCATGATGGTTCGTGACGACTCAATCTTAGCAACAGCGCCTGTGGCGGGTCAGCCTCCTCCGAGGGCAGCGTCTCGACGGCGCGGCGCGGCGCGGACAGGCTTGGCGGCACACGCTTCGGCAGTGTCTCGACGGCGCGGCGCGGCGCGGACGGGCTCGGCGGCGCGCGGCCACGGCGTTCCGGAGGCGGCGAGTCGCGTCCCTCCCTGCGTTTCGGACGGCGTTCCGCGTCGTTCCCGTTCCGCGTTTCGGAACGAAGTTCTCGGGACGGGGGACGGGGCATCGTTCCGCGTTTCCGGCTTCTAAGGTCGGGACAAGTCGAAAATGAACCTCGGTTATCCGATAAATGCCGTTTTTGCTTTCATCCCTAGCTCCAAATATATGTAGGCATGGCAGCAACAGTAAACAATAACTGCACATATAGATCACCAAATACAACAATGCAGACACATAGTTGGATGTGTGTAGAGTAACAAATCAAAACTTTCATTTCATTTAACATTTTTTTTTATAAAAGGCGTGTCCGTATTTCATCATGGACAAATTACAAACACTGGGGACATGCACTCTAACAAGTAGAGTGTAGAAGAAAGGTGCAAAGCACCATACACCAGACCGACAAGGATGCCAACACAATGAACACGCTTTCGAACAAACTCGAGCATGTCAAGCATGTGGCAAAAGATAAATCTTAGGAAACAACAACGTAGAAGCCCAGGATCTGCTGTCGACGGACTGGCTGCCGGAGGATCGCCGAAAGGGCCTTGCTGTGATAGCATAGGTTGGTCGAGGAGTGTTCTTCCTTTGTAAATGAACATCGTCGGTGAGACTTGATATTGTTGAACTTCAACCGGACGCAGAAGAAAGGCATGTACACCACCTCTGAATGGCGGATCTTGCGGAACCAGGGTCGCTGAATCCGAGTCGCAGCGGACAGAGCACCCGTAGCGGTCGTCGCCTGTCGAGGCTCGAGTACGGCGTGTCGTCGTGGACGTCGAGGAAGCAGGTACCGTCGTAGAGGCTGTGGCTTGTAGTCGTTGGCGTGGAGGAGCAACATGTCGGTGAAGCCTTACATTGGTGCTCGGAGGACGAACAGGGGGGATGGCGGTGGCGGGGAACCCCAACAGCGGGCGGGTCCCCTCCTCTCGTGGAGACCGCCCGCGGGCCTTGGTGCAGGGCGAGGCCGCACAACGACCGCCTTGGCGTTGACGTCAGGCACAGGGCCATCAGAGCCCGGTTGGGCCCATTTCCAGATCCAGGCGCAGGCACGCCGGATCCAGGGTCGGGAGTGGTGGATCTGGCGTCTCCGAGGCGGGGAGGGTGGAAAGGGGGAAGGCGGAGCATGGTGACTGGAGGGCGATGGCGCGTGGTGGGGAAGGTGGAGCGGCGGCGGAGGCTGCATCGAGGTTGAGGAGGATGGAGGCGCTGCCGTGGCAGATCCGGTAGGGACCGCGTCGGATCCAGCCTTGGGAGGCACAGATCGGACGACAGGCTGCTGGAAGACGGCGACCTCGCCGGTGAACGGAGTGAAGGATGGAGGGGAAAAGGGGAAACCTAGTTTTATTTTATTGGAGCTGACCTTCGACTCCAGAAGACCGCCGAGACGAGGTAGGCCGTCGGCAACGAGCGCGAGCTCAAGGACGACGGCGATGGCAGTCTGGAGGCAGAGGGAGCGACGGCGGCACAAAAGCCCAGGCATGACAATCACAAAGCAACTTAAACTACTGCTACTACCCTAGATCTACAAGGAGGGGCTTCCCTCTCCTTTCCGCCGCCGGCGAGGCTGCCGGAGGGGGGAAGGAGGGGGGCCCGGCGGCGGCGGCGGGGGAACCCTAGGATCGCACTGTTCGCGAGAGCGTGGTGGGAGGCGAGAGGGGACTCAGGGCTTTGGAGCCAATTAAATTTCTGCCTTTCCATTTCATTTAACATTGATTTTCTCATATACAAATATGATTTCTGTACTAGCAAAGAATTAGTTGCTTCTTATCACAAGGGGCAACAGGACCTTAACCGTGTGGAACAATCTAACAGATCAACTACTTGGACTGCCCAAAGTAATGGCTGCCCTAAATCTGTAAACATATATTGAAAATCCACAATAGAACCGTTTTAATTTCGTAGGCGCATTTTTCTCAGCATATATATTTATAGAGGAACCCACCTATTTCCAGTGGTTTCATTGCAAGGTTAATTATCAATTTACCAACATGCCCAATAGAATATGACACCAGTGGTGGAGCTAAACAAAATACATTGACATGCAAATCCTGAACTGCCACAAGAAATGAGTTCGTTCTCAGAAGCCAGAATTCTGGTCGCTTATCAGAACACAAATATAATCCATATAAGGTTCACAGTTAATGAATAACAAGGCATATCAAGTTATTTCCCAGAATTCTTTATTTACTAAGGAGTAACACAGATTTATATGAAACATTGAAACCGACTTGCCCACATCGAAAATACGTTTACATTTTAAAAAACTACAAGCTCAGTAAGTTAATACAAATGGCCAAAGAAAAAGGCAAACAATCATAATAATAAAGATAAGCAGCACTAAGTTATTATTCGCCATTAATGTCTCAAAAGAAGTACTATAATAACACGTAGATTACTATCTGCAGCTCTAAGAGGTAAGAATAACCCTTCATCAATAAAAGAAGATGAACTCAAAACTCCAAGTCATGATATGAACATGAGATGTTCTAACCAATCAAGATGGGTAGCACTGTTTTTGCGCTGTCCAACATCTTCCAGCTCTTCATCACTGGATATATATACAGCCTGACACATTCCTCAAGAAAAAGATCTTGATTTCTGAACATAACAAATTGAAATAAACCAAGGAAGTGCAAACCAAGATGGGTAGCGATGTCCTGACCATACCAGCTGTAGCTTAGGTTCTGAATGGAGGTGCAGAGCTATATACGCTAATGAGAACATCATACAGTCATACTATGCGCCACGCTGGCAAAAAAAATGCTCGATCTCTTTTTCATACCTCGGCAGATTGAACACAGTATGCATGGTGGAATAAATCATTCAAAAAAATTCTATTGTTCTGTGATGATATCGGAACATTTTAGCTTCTGGTTTGCCAGTCGAGGCTCAAGTTCAGTCCACGTGAGGATTACTCCAGTGTCATCCGCAAAGGCAGCCACACCGGGTGAGGTTGTGAACATACAGTCAGGGAGCAAAACTTCAGCTTCATGACTTGGCATTGTGCTTATCATCCTGAACTTCAAGCCACCCTGGAGGCCTGGACCGAACACGAAGCTTGGATTCCTGAACTGCAGCGAACCCCAACCGACCCGTCCTTTGATGCGATCGCTGTAGTGCACTGGTTCTTCACCGGCACAGCAGAGGACTAATCACTGAAAATTTGTGCCGCCAATCATACTCCAGGATTTGGCTGCCCAGCGTAAAACTGAAGTAAAACTGAGAAAAAGGCAAATGCCCTGTAAAACTAACTTCATTCCAACAGGCCTTCCTTGCCAATCCTGAACTGAAGAAATAACTTCAATTGGGTTAGTCTCAATGTCCTTCAGGGATCAACCGTATTGATCATGACGACTTGCAACTTTGGCCACTGTTCAATCGAAACAAGATGAGAACCATACTGATGCAGTTTTTAGACCATGGCAACTTGCTACTTTAGCCACCTTGTTCATTCAGACAGGAACTAGAGACTGGAGAAACAAATAAATGTGTGTTGATTCCCCATGGTGATAAAAGGCATAAAACCTGAAAAGTAACTTCAGCTGACATTTAAACAGGCATATAGAATTTGTTTGAGTCATTATCAGAAAATTCCAATTCGACGATGCGGTAATTGACCAAGATTGATAGCACTGATCTTAAGCAGCCCACGGTCCTCCAGTACATAACTTTGTTTTCACTGGATGGTGATGGACGGGGAAAGAAGGCATATGGTTTTGATGAAAAGAGGAAGAAAAATAAATAGATCATGATTCAGGCACGTTGATTGCGAATCTCCAAGCGCTCCTATCCATAACTAACTCCTTGGAGATATTCCACTCCTTCAAGTCTCTCTTAACCGACTCGTCCCAAGTCAGGGTAGGTCTACCTCTACCTCTCTTTATATTATCGGCTCGCTTTAGAACCCCCCTACGCACCCCCGCCTCGGGGGGCCTCCGCGGGCATGTCCAAACCATCTTAACCGATGTTGCACCAATTTTTCCTCAATTGGTGCCACCCCTACCTGGTCCGGATATCTTCATTCGGACACGATCCCTTCGTGTATGCCCGCAGAACCAACACAATATACGCATCTCTGCTACACTTAATTGCTGGACATGCCGCCCTTTTGTAGGTCAACATTCAGCACCGTGTGTAGCATCGTCGGACGAATCGCCGTCCTATAGAACTTACCTTTTAGCTTTTGTGGCACCCTCTTGTTACAGAGGACGCCAGAAGCTTGGCGCCATTTCAACCAGCCAGCTGAAATTCTATGTCTCACATCTTCGTCGATGTCACCGTCCTTTTGTAGCATCGACCCTAAGTATCGAAAAGTATCCTTCTTGGCTACCACTAGCCCATCGAGGCTAACGTCTCCATTCTCATGCCTAGTCGCGCTGAACTCGCACCTCATGTACTCGGTCTTTGTCCTACTAAGTCTGAACCCCTTCGACTCTAACGTCTGCCTCCACAGCTCTAGCTTCGTATTAACACCTTCCCTACTCTCATCAACTAGCACCACATCGTCAGCAAAGAGCATACACCAAGGGATATCACCTTGTATGTCCTTCGTGACCTCATCCATCACCAAAGCAAATAAATAAGGGCTCAATGCTGACCCTTGATGTAGTCCTATTGTAATTGGAAAGTCACTGGTGTCGCCACCACAGAGGATCCTAGTTTTAACAAAATTTACCATCCTTTAAACTGAGTGGAAAACGCTCACACTAATATCTTACTTCTCTACATATTGGCAAAGGATTAATGCACTTTGAATTCTGAAGCATCAGGAAGATATGACTAGTTGAGAGGCACACAGTTTAAAAGGTAGCTGAAGCTGCTCATCAGAGCCACCATGATGTATCAGACTGTTATTGTTTACTAGTTCAGGACCAAGGATTATTGTTTACCAGTTCAGGATACAGACTAGGAGCTGTATTCCTCCATCCTTTCTGATGCTATAGATAAGTTATCAACATGGCAGGGTCTTGTCTTGATCAAGCTGTCCTCAACTGAAAGTTAGCAAATTCTCCCAAAGTTTTTTTTTTTCTTCCCATAGTCTGGCCTTGTCAGAGATTTAATCGCCAATCTATTGTCATGAAGTTCATTACTTTCAGAAGACTAAAATTTTTCAGTAGAACCAAATCAAAATAAAACGATTTCGTTTATCTTTTCAGATAAATGTCCACAAGTAACAAGCATGGTGGTCAGTATTATGCAGTGACTTGCGTTTAAGCAAACCAAAGACTTCGTATCCATCAGATATTGATTCCATACTGACACACCCATTAGTAAGAGTTGGACCTGCTCACATCGATATCAAATCAAATGCAAATGGACATAAACAAATAAATAAGAAAATTCTGTAATTCAAAAGTCAGATTCCAAAAACACTTAAAACTTCCAAAAAATCTCCCTTTCGAATACCACCTGGAAACCCCAGATATTCCAAATAGGTGGATACATGTCATATAACACAAGACTGGAGACCAACCTCACCTGTGACTTTCTCACCCTTCTTAGAGATGATTGTTCCTGCCCGACAACTCCACCGCTCAGCCAAGAAAAAGAAAGGACAAACAAAGAAAGAGAACCATGAGTCTGCTACCTTCCTAACTCTCTCAGAGATACATGCACACAACAACCTGGTGAGGATGAAATAAAGAGAGTCTGCGAATAGCGAAATCAATGTGTAAACTAGGTTGAGACCAAAGTGCGAGTAAATTAAATAATGAAAATTCAGAGATAAGAGAGATTGTTTCCATTACATCCGTGGCAAAGCAAGTACAACTGACATGGATTATCACTAAGCTCAACAAATGGTCCAGTCAGTTGAGTGCATGGGAAAGATTTTCTTCTACATAAGATCCACATGTAGCCATATGAGAAATCACAATAGACTGGAGACCTCAACTAGCACTTGCTAGTTAAAACAAAATATAGCACAAGTTACAATATTCCTCGGTAGGAGAGATAACCCAACAAGATAGCCTAACCAGACCAATCACGCAACCTTACAAAAGGGTCAGCTGTTGACAAATCATGCGCAACCTTAGCACTCACCCAGCCAAGTGGTCCAGGCCGATTATTATGATACAAAAAATCAACAAGTGCACCCCTCGAAGCCCTATTTTTGGTCTCAAGCAGTCTATGCTGCATCTCAATCCACTCACCGCTTATGTTGTGATCCACCTCAAGAATCATTGAATGTAGCACTCTTGCATTCAGTACAAAAAACTTGGCAAAGTTAATATGTGACGTGTTGCCACGATAGTTTATCAACATGATTTCCTTCAAACAAATATCAAGGGTATCAATAAGCTTACGGTACTTGCGAAACCACACATTTTGCTCCCCGCACTTTCTAGTTAAAACAAAATATAGCACAAGTTACAATATTCCTCGGTAGGAGAGATAACCCAACAAGATAGCCTAACCAGACCAATCACGCAACCTTACAAAAGGGTCAGCTGTTGACAAATCATGCGCAACCTTAGCACTCACCCAGCCAAGTGGTCCAGGCCGATTATTATGATACAAAAAATCAACAAGTGCACCCCTCGAAGCCCTATTTTTGGTCTCAAGCAGTCTATGCTGCATCTCAATCCACTCACCGCTTATGTTGTGATCCACCTCAAGAATCATTGATTGTAGCACTCTTGCATTCAGTACAAAAAACTTGGCAAAGTTAATATGTGACGTGTTGCCTCGATAGTTTATCAACATGATTTCCTTCAAACGAATATCAAGGGTATCAATAAGCTTACGGTACTTGCGAAACCACACATTTTTCTCCCCAGGCAGACATGACTGAAAAAGCAAAATGAATATTAAAATAGTGAGAAGCTAGCTTCGGCGCAAGTATCATTATAAGTGAAAAAGAAGTAATGGGAAAAAGGCACCCAATCACTGAGAAAGTATAGTCACCTCGATGTACAGCTTCTCCAAGCAGGGAAAGCAATTCATGAAGTTTATAGCTACATCCAAACTAAGATGTACTTGCGATAAAGCTAAAATCTTCATATTGGGCACCATCGTCATGAAGCTAATAAGTTGTGATCCCTGAGTAAAGCACAAAATACAAAACAAGACATGAGGATCAATGTAGGGAATTTTAGATTGCTCTAGATGATCAAAGTGAGATTGAATCATTCACAAACCTGAAAGATTGTGGTGCCAAACTGGAGTCTGGCTAGACGATTAGAGACTCGTCCCAAAATATGCAATTTTGGTGCAGAGATAACCGAGATGACCATTTCCGTGGAACAATATTTTAAAAGAAGCAATCTGTCCAGACTGGGGGCGTCCTCAATGACAACTTGTTGCAAGCTGAGGCCTTCCCATCCCGGATGCAGACCTATGCTTCTAAGACTAGGGGACACGATTCGGATGCAGGAGCAGCCGTTGATAGAACGCATCAGCAAACTCTCCAGGACAGGGCAGCCGGAAAGCAAGGCGTGCATCGAGCTATCCGAAATGCTGACTCTGGAAAAGCTCAACTGCTTGAGAACCGGAAACTGGAGCGCGCCAGCGTTGTCTCCATCCGGGAACCCACCGCAGCCCGAGAAGCTGGCAACGCGAAGGGTGGGCGAGAGGCTGTGCACAGAAGAAGGAATCGGTGGCGGCGGGATCTCCGGACCTCGATTTTCGTAGTCGAACTCGAGCACCTGGAGGTTGCCGAGGGCAGGGGACCGCAGCCAGCCGTCCAGGGTCGCGGCGGGGTGGTCGCTGAACATCAAGTAGAGGCCGGGAATGGAAAAGCGGCGGCCGGGGCCCGGGTGCAAGGAGAGAATGCTGGAGATCTCCTGCTCAGAGAGGACCTCCACCAGTCCCCGAGGTCGAAGTTGAGAGGGGCGCAGCGCCATAGGTGGCGCCACCGGGGAGGAGATTACCTGTGTGCGGCCGCCGTCCTTGGTGGGGAGGAGGGAGACGATCTCGCCGAGGATGGCGTCGGGGAGGCGGCTGATGCGGTCGAGGTCCTCTTCATCTTCTTCCAGCCGCCTCCTCTTGGCTCTCGTGAGCATCACCATGGCGGAGTGGCGGCGCCGCCGGGGATTGTGAATTGGAATGGGTCTCTCTCTGCTCGAGTCGAGATGGGGAGGGGAGCGGCCAGCCAGCCAAACCTCACTCTTCTAGTTCTACTTGCTTCTTTCGCATTTATTTTCCTTTTTTTTATTTTAACACATGAGTTAGCCGCATCTTTTTCTTTCCTTTGCTCTTCTTTTTTTGCATTAGAATCTGTAATCAGTTCAAATTTAGTTCCATGTTGATGTTTGTTTTGGTGCCACGCCAAAATATGTGGAAGGTGGTCATTTAATTGAAAGCTACCGAACATCACTCAAAAGCTTCTTCCGTTTTGATGTTGTTGACTTTTTAAGTTACGTTTAACCGATCGTCTTATTCAAAATATTAGCTTAAATATACAAAATTATAAGTTATGCTTCAATTTTATAGTAATAAAACAATTCATAACAAGATATATAGTAATTTTATTTAAAAATATTTGAATAAGACGAATGGTCAACCGTAATGCAAAAAGTCAACGTCGTCAACAATTTAAAAACAGAGCCTCAATCTTGTTTTAAAACCCTTCAATCTCTATCTGCATTACAAAATTAATTGTCAATATTATGAATTTTACATGCCTTTGGAGATTTAATCTAGTCCAGGGGCGGAGCTTCAACAAGAAATCAGAGTGCCAGCAGGAAAACAAATAGCGCAAAGAAAATTTTCTAGTAGAACCAAACCAAACAACATGACTTGCTTATTGTTAAGCAACTTATTAGCATCCCTTTCCTGCACAATGACTATGTCTATAAGTAACAAGCATAGTGATCAGTATAATGCAACGACTTCGCATTTAAACACACCAAAGACTTCTGTATCCATCAAATATTGATTCCATATTGACGCACCTATTAAAGAGAGAGAGCTGGACCTGCTCACATCTAGATCTCAAATGGATTGCAAATCGATATAAATAAATAAATTTGACCATTCTGCACAAAGTCAGATGTCAAAACACTTAAAAATTCCAAATAATCACCCCATAAAGACTTTGCGTCCACCTGGAGGCCCAGATAATCTAAATAGGCACATACATGTCATACTAGCAGGAACCCCGGGCATTGCCCCGGGCAAGCATATTTCACGTGAAATGAAGCATGGTTGGTTAATAAAATTAAAATGTAAAAAATAAATTCACTGTCCGAAGTTGTGCTATGTCTAAATCAGCATGGATATTCATGTAATTAAACTCAATAAAGCTGGTCTTCAGGCAAGTAAGAACACTGAATTAGAATTCCGAATCAAATATAATCTGATACATTTCATTTCATCTCTTTTTTCTGATACCATTTGCATTTCATCTCGATAAGGCTAAAACATTGCCTTTGTCTTCGCCAAAAAAAAACATTGCCTTTGTATACAGCAGATAATAAGCAATTGCATTGCACCTGCGTACTTCATCCATGCTACAGATCATTTCAAGTTTCCAATGCTTGATGTAGATAGCAGGTTGTAGGTAAAGTAGAGTAGCAGTCTTCGCTGAAGCACGTTTCAGATCCATAGGTGGCGCCACCGGGAGGAGATTACCTGTGTGCGGCCGCCGTCCTTGGCAGGGAGGAGGGAGACTATCTCGCCGAGGATGGCGTCGGGGAGGCGGCTGATGCGGTCGAGGTCCTCTTCATCTTCTTCCAGTCTCCTCCTCTTGGCTCTAGTGAGCATCCCCATGGCGCAGTGGCGGCGCGGCGGCCGGCTGGGATTGGGGAATTGGAATGGGTCTTTGCTCGAGTCGAGATGGAGATGGGGAGTAGCCAGCCAAACCTCACTCTGAATCTACTCGCTTCTTTATTCACATTTATTTTCCTTTTGTTTTTAACCCAGGACACGAGCCTAGTCGCTTCTTTTTTTTTTTTCTTTTGCTCCTTTTTGACCTTAGAATATGTAGTCAGTTCCAATTAGTTCCATTTTGATGTTTCTGTGGTCATTTAATCAAGAACTACATAAGATCACTCAAGCTATCCATGTCAAGTAAAATTTTGAAATATAGCTTGAATTTCGTTTTAAACCCTTCAATCTCTTTCTGCAGTACAAAAATTAATGATCAATATTATAGATTTTACAAGCCCCTTGATATTTCCCGAAGCTTTCTAAAGGGTAGAAAAGTGAAATTTGCTTGTTGACACTATCTAGGGGTAAAAACTAAAACGGATCGGATACAGACGGATAATGATCATCCCGTATAGTATCTTATATTTTTCACTCTTATCCGGAGTTGAAGGGGACAATATCGGATAATTATTTATGCATCATATACTCTGTCACATATTCTTTGTTTGGAGTTGAACATAGATTTTGTCATATGGTTTGAATGGATAAAACAAGTTAAATGATAGTGATACAATTATAGTGAAAAAGAACATATCGACTGTTGATGTACATGATCAAGAGCATTTTGGCTCTTATTCATGTCAATCTCTTGATTTGCATCACATGGTTTGGTGCATAATTGTTATAAACTTCCTCAAAATCACATGATATTCGAATCGTGATAGATACCACTCGTCAGGTATCAGACCACCCTTCATCAATAACACAAGATGGCCTCTCAACTCAAGAAAAGAACTACTCTTTGTCTAGCATAGGCATCATCATCCACATACTATTTTCTACAACCTACTGATATTGCCAAATCATAACATAAGTATTTACAGCTAAGCAATATACGGGATTTCAAAAAGGCAAGTCGATATCTGAACTGTCTGAAGTGCATGTAGGTGATTATTTCCTTCTGTAACCATCCTGCCCCTGAAAAGATTAAGAAACCTAATTTCTAACCTGCCACTCAATTTTGTGGGTGATTTTTCCCATTGACCTGTTGATCCATGGACCACATGTCAACGATACATTGACATGCAAGTCCTGAACTGCCACAAGAAATAAATTCGTTCTCAGAAGCCAGAATTCTGATCACTTATCAGCACACAAATATTATTCATATAAGGTTCACAGTTAAAGAATAATAATGCATATCTAGTTATTTCCAAGAATGTTCTTTATTTACTAAGGAGTAATACAGATTTATATGAAACAATGAAACTGACTTGCCCACATCGAAATTTTGTTTTCGGATTTTTAAAAAACTACAATGTCAATAAGATAATACAGATGGCCAAAGAAAAAGGCAAACAACCTTCATAAATAAAGATAAGCAACACTAAGTTATTCGCCAATAATGTCTCCAAATAAGAACTAAATAACACGTGGCTTACTATTTGCATCTCTAGGAGGTAAGAATAACACTTCATCAATAAAAGAAGATGAACTCAAAACCCTAGAAAAACATAATCTTTAAGTGTCACTATCCATTGTTAAGTGATACTGTCATATTAAGACTCATATATAAGCATTCCTAGCTAAGGAGAAAAGGCACAAAGCTAATATCTGAAGTTCTGAACTGTAGAAAGCTCATGTAGATAATGGTCTGTCACAGCCTAAATTCAGGAACACAATTAATTATTTGCTACTCAGTTTCGTCGCACTCAGGATTTATCTCACTGATGACATGAGGATCCATGGGTCACATGTACGTGAAATACCGAAAGGAAAATCCTGAATTGAACTAAAACTGAGTGTTCCATTCTCAATACTCTGAATTTTTTAACATTGTCAAGACACCAACATTATTCATCATAACAGGCGCAATTTTTTAATTTAGTGGCTTATACTTTTAAGACTATTCCAGAATGAGGAATAACACAGACTTATATGAACTACGATGTTGCATTCCTGTAAACTCATTGCCCTTTTTGAAAAAGTAAGATAAGTTGTACTTCAGATAATCAAAACACCTTAGCAAAGTACCTGAAGTGCAGAAGTTGATGTAGGGAACAATGCAGGTGACGCACGAGCCCTCATGTACCTTCCTCACCCAGCTGGACTTGAGATGTACACTGAAGATGCCATTCCCACCAGGAAAATGACACCGGCACCTTCCGCAAAGCCAATCAACTGAGGCTTGGTGTCCCATGAGCCGTCAAAGGGGATCAGCTCCACAAGCTGAATGACTTTGTTCAGTTCCCACCCTACATGTTCATCATCCCATCTGCTTAGTGCACATCCTGCATCATCATCATCATCATCATCCCATCTGCTTAGTGCACATCCTGCATCATCATCATCATCATCATCCCTCTTCAACCATAACCAAAGTCTGGACTCCTCCACTCTCGCGAACCCAAGCCGACCATCCTCCATAGCTGTGAGCACAATTGGTACAAAGGGGTGAAAATACTTGGTCTGTCCGCACATTGGGCAGTTTGATCAGGGACATTTTTTGCGCACCCAAATCATACTTGAGTATTTTTTCGTACTTCTCAAGCACTAGGTAGATCGCGTTCCGCACAAGGGCACTGCGTTCCCAACTGACACAACTGAAACGGTAGACTAGGACGTGTATTTATTTCTCGCATGTGCTGGGCATAGGTCCTACTCGAGAATTTATTTAACATGACAGGTTATTGTCATGTTAAAGGTGTCATCAACAGAAAGTTAAACAATTCTTCCAAAGTTCATTTTTGTTCATACTCTGCCCTTCGTTACAGAGATTTATTCGAAGATCTATTGTCATGAAGTTCATTAATTTCATCAGACTAATATTAGGGTTTTTGTTGTAGATGAATTGAATTTTTTTTTTTTGGTGGGGTGGGGTGGGGCAGCAGACCCGCATTATTATCAATTTTCTCCCTACCACAACTGCCAACAAAACAAAACAAAACTCTAAAATAAGGCAGTACTGTTACGACTGGAAATTAAAGAGATAGGAACCTTAAAGATCTCCATGTTGTTGGTATTGTTTGTCTCCACTACGCTTAAGCGCAGACCTCACATCAAAGAAGGGATTCGACTAAAGAATCAAGGTTTAGGTGTGTAGCAACTGATAGCCTCGAGTGACTTGTTTTCCCGTAGAAGCAACATTAGCAGCAAGTTAGAAATCTACTTTCAAATATCATTAATCCAAAACAAAAAGATTAGAAAGTCCCAATATAGATGACTGAGTGCCGGCAGGAAAATAATAGTGCAAAGAAAAATTTCTAGTAGAACCAAACCAAACAGCATGACTTACTTATTGTTAACTTATTAGCATCCCTTTTCTGCACAATGACACCGTCTACAAGTAACAAGCTTAGTGATCAGTATTATGCAACGACTTCACATTTAAATACACCAAAGACTTCTGTATCCATCAAATATAGATTCCATATTGATGCACCTATATTAAAGAGAAAGCTGGACCTGCTCACATCTAGATCTCAAATGGATTGCGAATCGACATAAACAGATAAATTTGACAATTCTGTAACACAAAGTCAGATGTCAAAACACTTAAAAATTCCAAATAATCACCCTATAAAGACTTGCATACCACCTGGAGGCCCAGATAATCTAAATAGGCACATACATGTCATATAACACAAGACTGGAGACCTACCTCACCTGCTTAGAGGTGATTGTTTAAGGTCATCAACTCCACCCCTCAGCCAAGAAAAAGATAAGGCAAAGAAAGAAAAGAGAACCATGAGTCTGCTACCTCCCACCAACTCCACCCCTCTCTGAGATAAGAGAACTTGTGAATAGCAAAATCATGGAGTGAAATAGGTTGAAACCCAACTGCAAGTAAATTAAACAACGAAAAATGCAGAGATAAGAGGGATTGTTTCCATCACATCTGTGGCAAAGCAAGTATAATGGACATGGATTATCATTAAGGTCAACAAATGGTCAAATCGGTACAGTGCATGGAACAAGATTAACTTCTACATAAGATCCTCATGAAGCCACATTGGAAATCACAATGGAGATCTCAACTAGCACTTTCTAGTTAAAACAAAATATAGCTCAAGTTACAATATTCCTGGAAAGGAGATATATCCCAACAGGATAGCCTAACAGGACCGATCATACAACCTTACAAAAGGATCAGCTGCTGAGAAATTATGTACTGTCTGATCAGTATCCACATCGCGAAGGGTCCGACAGCCATAAACAAAATCAAAAAGTGCACCCCTAGAAACTCTATTTTCAGTCTGGAGCAGTCTATGCTGCCTTTCAATCCACTCACTGCTTATCTTCAAATCTTCTTTAATCCCAAGAACCATTTTCTGTAGCACTCTTGCATTCAGTACAAAGAACTTTGCAAAGTTTAATATGTGACTTGTTTCCTCGATATCCTGTCAACACGATTTTCTTCAAACGAATATCAAGGGTACCGATAAGATTTCGGTACTTACGAAACCACATATTTTTCCCCCGGCCATACATGTCTGAAAAAGCAAAATGAACATAGAAATAGTGACAAGCTGGCTTCAGAATAAGTATCATAATAACTGAAAAAGATAAATGAAAAGTAAGACAGCCAATCACCTTGATGTACAGCTCCTCCAAGCAGGGAAAGTATTTCATGAAGTTAATAACCACATCCAAACTCAGATGTGTGTTGTTTAAAGCTATAACCCTCATACTGGGCACCAAAGTCATCAAGCTAACAAGGTGTGATCCCTGAGTAAAACACAGAATACAAAAGAAAAACGATGAATTAGGTAAAGCAATTTTGGATTCCTAGTGATGGTCAAAGTGAGACGGAATCGGACAAAACTGAAAGGTCGTGGTGCCTAACTGGAGTCTGGGGAAGTGATCAGAGAGTTGCCCCAAAAGATTCAATTTTGGTGCAGATATTACCGAGATGACCATCTCCTTGTAGTGCCCGTGTGGAAAAAGATGCAACCTGCCCAGACTGGGGGCGTCCTCAATGACAACTTGTTGCAACCTGAGGTCTACCCATCCCGGATCCACACCTATGCTTCTAAGGCTAGGGGAAACGATTCGGACGCAAGAGCAGCCGTCGGTGCAAAGTAACAACAAGCTCTCCAGGACAGGGCAGCCGGCGAGCAAGGCGTGCATAGAGCTATCGGAGATGCTGACTCTCGAAAGGCTCAGCTGCTTGAGAACCGGCAATTGAAGCGCGCTAGCGTTGTCTCCATCCGGGAATCCACCGCAGCAAGAGAAGGTGGCGACGCGAAGGGTGGGCGAGAAGCTTTGCACAGAAGAAGGAATCGGTGGCAGCGGGATCTCATTGCGTCGAATGCCGTAGTCGAACTCGAGCTCCTGGAGGTTGCCGAGGGCGGGGGACCGCAGCCAGCCGTCCAGGGTTGCGACTTGAAGGCTGCTACGGTAACTGAGACCGGTGATGGAGAAGCGGCGACCGGGGCCAGGGTGCGAGGAGAGAATGCCGGAGATGTCCTGCTCAGGGATGCGGCACCAGCGCCCGAGGTCGAAGTTGAGAGGAGAGGAGCGCCATAGGTGGCGCCACCGGGAGGAGATTACCTGTGTGCGGCCGCCGTCCTTGGCAGGAGAAGGGAGACTATCTCGCCGAGGATGGCGTCGGGGAGGCGGCTGATGCGGTCGAGGTCCTCTTCATCTTCTGTAGTGTCCCGATCGATTTGAACGGAGCAACTACGGATACATGTGGAATTTGGGGAAGAAGCAGAGAGAACTTGGGGCAGAAGTAAGAACAGGCGGGAGAAAGAGAGAAGAGAGGCGGGGAACAGTTTTCTTTTTCACTTTTTCGATACCAATCATTCTGTTACATCGGCTATATGTAGCCAGCCACACACTCACTACTGGGACACGCTATCCAGCAAAGCAAACGTAAAATTACAAGGCCACCGGCCCACTTCAGCATGCTGATTGAAATACGCCTTCCATGTCAGGATGCGTCAACCTTCCTTGGCGCCAGTCGTGACATTGCCCTCCCCATGAGAACCAGCTGGTCCCCAGACTGGTGCAGTAGGATACCGAGTCTTGAGAGAGTAGAAATCCTCCCATGTTGCATAATCCTCTGATAAGCTCGACCACTGGACCAGAATCTGAGTGATTGCAGTATTACCTTTCTTCACCAGCCGGCGTTGCAAAATCTTCTCAGGAACCAAAGAAGCTGATTCAGAGACCAACTGATGAGGAATATCAGCAAAGACAGGTGTGTAGTCCGGTACATGTGGCTTCAACTGAGAAACATGGAAAACTGGATGAACAGCAGAGTGTTCAGGTAACTCCAGTTTATAAGCAGCTTTACCAATCTTGGCCAGCACCTTATAGGGTCCAAAGTACTTGAATGCGAGTTTAGGACAGGGCCTAGCAGCAACAGAGTGTTGCGTATAGGGCTGCAACTTAAGAAACACCATTTCTCCCACCTGGAATTCCCTTGGAGAACGATTTTTATCAGCATAAGACTTCATCTTAACTTGAGCCTTAGCCAACTGTTCTTTCAACATGGACAAAGCAGCTTGTCTCTCCAATAAGACGTCATTAGCTTCTTTAGAGGATCCAGAAGAGGAATGAGGCAAAATACCAACATTAGGCTCCACACCATAAAGAGCCTTGAAAGGACTGCACTTGAGAGAGGAATGATAGCAAGAGTTATACCAAAGCTCTGCAGAAGACAGCCAGTAGGACCATTTAGTTGGAGTGTTGTGAACAGCACAGCGCAAGAACATCTCTAAGCACTGGTTGACACGTTCCGTCTGACCGTCAGTCTGTGGGTGGTAGGCTGAGCTAAGATTGAGATCAATCTTTAACATCTTAAACAACTCCTGCCAGAAGGTGCTGGTGAAGACTTTGTCCCTGTCAGAAACTATGGTTTGAGGAAGACCATGGAGCTTAACAATGTTGTGAAAGAACAACTGAGCTATCTGCACTGCAGTAAAGGGATGTTTCACAGGCAGAAAATGAGCATATTTGGTTAGACGGTCCACCACTACCAAAATGACAGAAAACCCATTAGACTTAGGCAATCCTTCGATAAAATCCATAGAGAGGTCTTGCCAGCTATTCTCAGGGATAGGCAAAAGCTGCAACAAGCCAGGAGATTTACAATGCTCATGTTTGGCTTGTTGACATACTTGACATTGTTTGACAAAAGATTCAACTGCACTTTTCAATCCAGACCAATAAAAGAGTTTCTTTATCTTCTGATATGTAGCCTGGAATCCAGAATGACCCCCAATGGCCGAGGCATGAAATGCAGATATGATCTTTGTATGCAAGGCTGTATTAGCACCCACCCACAGCTGCTTCTGTTTGTAAATGAGGCCATCTCTTAAACAAAAGCCCTGAGCATTGGGACTGAGCACAGCTAATTCCACCAAGAGCCTTTGTGCAATATCATCATGCTCATACGAAGAGAGAACTTCCTGCAGCCAGATAGGAGTACAAGCAGAAATTGCAGAAAGCTCAATCTGGTGTGCAACTCTAGAGAGTGCATCTGCAGCTTTGTTATCCATACCTTTTCTGTACTGAATTTTGAACTGTAGGCCAGCCAGTTTAGCCATTGCTTTCTTTTGTAATTCAGTAGCTAATGATTGATCTTGCAGGTGGCACAAGCTTTTGTGGTCAGTAACAATGAGGAAAGGAGATCTCTCCAAATAACATCTCCACTTATCCACTGCCATCAATATAGCAATGAATTCCTTTTCATATATGGATAGCTTCTGATTGGCAACTCCTAAGGCTTTGCTGTAATAAGCAATAGGATGTCCCTGTTGAGACAGGACAGCTCCAACACCAGAATCACAGGCGTCAGTCTCAATTACAAATTGCTATTTAAAATCAAGAAGTGCCAAGACTGGAGTGGAAGCCATAGCCGCCTTCAATTTATCAAAAGCCTGTTGAGCCTCCTCAGACCACTGAAAGTTCTTCAACTGCAAGAGCTTGGTAAGAGGTTTAGCAATAATCCCATAGTGATGCACAAACTTTCTATAATAGCCTATGAGACCCAGAAATCCCCTAAGCTCAGTGACATTAGAAGGAACTGGCCATTTCAGCATGGATTCAGTCTTAGATGGGTCAGTAGCCACTCCAGCAGAAGAAATCACATGACCCTAATAATCAATCTTGTTTTGAGCAAAAGAGCACTTGCTTCTTTTAGCAAAGAGTTTGTGCTGCTGCAGTATGTTAAACACCACAGTGAGATGTTCCAGATGTTCCTCTAGAGAAGAGCTATATACTAGAATGTCATCCATGAATATAAGGACAAATTTTCTCATTTGCTCAGAAAAGATACAGTTCATCAAACATTGAAAAGTGGCAGGGGCATTAGTCAACCCAAAGGCATGACCCTGAACTGGAAGTGGCCGTGATGAGTCTTGAAGGCAGTTTTAAACTCATCATCAAGAGACATCCTGATCTGATGGAAACCAGAGGCCATATCCAATTTAGAGAAGTACTTAGCTCCTGCAAGTTCATCAAGAAATTCATCGATGATAGGCATTGGGAACTTGTTTTTCACTGTAATATCATTCAGCTTTCTGTAGTCGACACAGAAACGCCAAGTACCGTCCTTTTTCTTCACAAGCAAAACAGGTGAAGCAAAAGGACTTATGCTCCTGGTGATAATGCCAGATGCTAGCATATCATTGACTTGTCTCTCTATTTCATCTTTTTGCAAGGGAGAGTATCTATAGGGTCTTGTATTCACTGGTGAAGCACCAGGCAGAAGAGCAATAGAATGATCATAGGCTCTGGTAGGAGGAAGATCCTTAGGTACTTCAAATACAGCTTTGTACTGATCTAGCAGTTGCTGAACAGGCTCAGGAATTTCACTCTCATCTTGTGCTGGAGCAGTAGAAACTGGAGTGAGAAGTGCCATTGCCCACACATCATTACCTTTGCACCATTTTCCCAACTGCTCAATAGAGATTTCACACAACTCAGCTGGTTCAGTACCAATCACACCTTGAAGTTTGACAGTAGTGTCATTGTACAGGAATTCCACCCATTTTTCCAACCAATTGCAGTTCATAGGGCTGAATGACTCTAACCAGTCCATGCCAAGAATCATGTCATAGGCTCCCAGAGGAAGTACAAGTGCATCAGTGGAGAAGGAGTGACCTTGAATCCACCAAGAAAAGCCCCTGACCATTTTATCACACCAAACCACCTGTCCATTTGCCACCTTAACAGGAACAGGTTTAATGTCCAGCACATTACAGGGAACAGTGTCTATCAATGATGCATTGATGAAAGTATGAGAGCTGCCCGTATCTAGCAACTGCAATACCACATGTTTGTTAGCCAGAGCTCTGAGCTTAATCACTTTGGAAGATTCCGCTCCAGAAATAGCGTTCAAGGAGACATAAACATCATCAGATAGTCTGTCGTTCATTTCAAGCAGCTCCAGAATCTCATCAGATAAGATCATACCACCATCACCCCCATCAGCTACAGAGATAAAATTAAGCTGTGGAGGGGGAACTTGACATTTATGTCCAGGTATATACTTTTCCCCACATTTATAACATAATCCATTGGCTCTCCTGTACTCCTTGAGCTGTCTTGCCTTCCACAAATCAGTAGGCAAGGAAGAATTCTTGCTGTCATACTTGGCACTGGATGAGCTAGCTTGTTTATTAGGCTTTGGAAATATCTTTCTGGTTCTGTCCAGTACCTGTTCCTGCACTGCCGCCAACTGAGCAGCACGAGCAACAGTTGTAGGCAACTGCATTTCAACAGCACCCTTGATATCTTCTTTCAATCCCAATAAGAATGCAGAAACCAGAAAGGTATCACTGATAGACTTATCAAAGAGTTTAACCTGATACATTAACTTTTCAAACTGCAACCTATACTCCTCCACTGTGTCAGATTGCTTCAAGGTTAACAGCTCAGTGATTTTATCTCTATGAGTGGTTAGTTCAAATTCAGATAAGACAGCATGCTTGAATTGAGACCAACCAATCAATCCATACAAATCCTTATAGGCTTGATACCAGTGAGAGGCCTTCCCAACAAGATGTAAAGTCGCAGCAGTGACCTTAAAAGCATCAGGAATCTGGTATAGAGAAAAATAAGCCTCACACCTATCTAGCCATATGCGCACATCATCACCATCAAATTTAGGAAAATCCATCTTAGGAATCCAAGTACGGCGAGCATTGGTATTATCTTCTCTATCAGAATCCCCATTAGTACGAGTACTAACCACAATCTGGTGCTCATCAGAAGGACTGGTCACTATAGGCAATTCAGTTCTACCAGCAGAAGCACTAGTCCCACCCGGATCTGTAACTACTGGAGTCTCAGGAAATGATACCTGCGGCTGGTGTGACGCCGCGTGAGGCAGTACTATGGGTGGAGGGCGAGCACCAATCAGCCCGTCGCCAGGGCGAGGAGGTAGCTGATGTTGAGGCGGAATCGGTCCCTTGACCGCCCGGGAGAGTGTGGACTGCTCGAGGTGGATCTGCGCCAGCGACTTCATCGATAGATCGACCTTGCCCGTGAGGAAGTCGAACTTGATGGAGTGTTCCTTGTACTTGGTGTCGAGGTTCTGGATCGAGGTCTTGATTTCGTCGATGCCCGCCACCTTGGCAGCGAGCTCGGTGAACTTCTCCTCGAACAGAGTCTTCAAGCTTTTCTCCGTCTCATCCAGCGCCGCCATGATGTGCCGGTATGAGCTTGCTGCCGATTCGGTGCCGTGATGAAGTTGTTTCTCCTCCAAGCCGATTAGAACCAGCCGGGATTTACAGTGGTCAAACCCTAAGGCGACCACAACCAGGACAGGAATTACCCAAATCAAAGCCGAGAGAGTGCGAGAAATCAACCCAGGTACTGAATCTGATACCAAATGTAGTGTCCCGATCGATTTGAATGGAGCAACTACGGATACATGTGGAATTTGGGGAAGAAGCAGAGAGAACTTGGGGCAGAAGTAAGAACAGGCGGGAGAAAGAGAGAAGAGAGCGGGGAACAGTTTTCTTTTTCACTTTTTCGATACCAATCATTCTGTTACATCGGCTATATGTAGCCAGCCACACACTCACTACTGGGACACGCTATCCAGCAAAGCAAACGTAAAATTACAAGGCCACCGGCCCACTTCAGCATGCTGATTGAAATACGCCTTCCATGTCAGGATGCGTCAACCTTCCTTGGCGCCGGTCGTGACATCTTCTTCCAGTCTCCTCCTCTTGACTCTGGTGAGCATCCCCATGGCGGAGTGGCGGCGCGGCGGCCGGCTGGGATTGGGGAATTGGAATGGGTCTTTGCTCGAGTCGAGATGGAGATGGGGAGTAGCCAGCCAAACCTCACTCTGAATCTACTCGCTTCTTTATTCACATTTATTTTCCTTTTGTTTTAACACAGGACACGAGTCTAGTCGCTTTTTTTTTTCTTTTGCTCCTTTTTGACCTTAGAATATGTAGTCAGTTCTAATTTAGTTCCAGTTTGATGTTTCTGTGGTCATTTAATCAAGAACTACATAAGATCACTCAAGCTATCCATGTCAAGTAAAATTTTGAAATCAAGCTTGAATTTCGTTTTAAACCCTTCAATCTCTTTCTGCAGTACAAAAATTAATGATCAATATTATAGATTTTACAAGCCCCTTGATATTTCCCGAAGCTTTCTAAAGGGTAGAAAAGTGAAATTTGCTTGTTGACACTATCTAGGGGTAAAAACTAAAAACGGACCGGATACAGACGGATAATGAGCATCCCGTATAGTATCTTATATTTTTCACTCTTATCCGGAGTTGAAGGGGACAATATCGGATAATTATTTATGCATCATATACTCTGTCACATATTCTTTGTTTGGAGTTGAACATAGATTTTGTCATATGGTTTGAATGGATAAAAAAGTTAAATGATAGTGATACAATTATAGTGAAAAAGAACATATTGACTGTTGATGTACATGATCAAGAGCATTCTGGCTCTTATTCATGTCAATCTCTTGATTTGCATCACATGGTTTGGTGCATAATTGTTATAAACTTCCTCAAAATCACATGATATTCGAATTCGTGATAGATACCACTCGTCACATCCTATTCCGTTATTATTTTTTGCACTCGGATTCGGACACAGATAGTTTCATATAACAATTAATGCATCCTATATTTGCCCATCTTCCATTTATCGGGATTCGATTGATCATATATTATCCACCTTATTTTCACCCATAGATGCTCAATATACTGTTATCTAGTCAGAAGTATTATGTTGTTAATCTAGTATGAATTTTCACCTTTTGTGGTCAAAGATAAAATGTTTGACCTCGAACTTAATGGAGAACTACAACCTTTTTAAACAAAGTAAGAAAAATAAAAACACCTGTAAATATTAGAGAGATATTATTGGTCTAAGCTCAACATGTTGAAGTGCAAAAAGGCCACACTTCTTATAAGACACTCGATCAAATGTTAAGGTGAAGCTTTTATTTTCTCTACAACTAGCACTCACAATTTGACGTCTCAGTTCTTGCATACTACTCCCTCCGTCCTTAAATTGATGTCGCCATTGACTTTTTGAGTTACATTTGACCATTTGTTTATTAAAAAATTAAAATTATCATACATTTTGTTATGGTTTGTTTTATCACTAAAGACAGTTTAAGCTTAACTTATTAATTTTCAAATTTAAACTAATATTTTGAATACGACAAACGGTCAAACGCTCAAAAAGTCATGTGCAAGTATATACTAGCATTTAAATAATTTTATGTCATGTGCAATCCTCGCATCCATGCATGGTAGGTCAATCGGTGTACACACGTGAGGACGCATAAAGACAAAACCTACATTGACCCGTTATGTTTAAGTATCTTCACTTCCGCTTGGTTAGTGAACTAATCCCAGTCATTTTTGTCAGGAAGCAAATGCATACATGCAGCATAACTATATCACTTACATAAACCATGCAAGGCAGAGTAAATAATAACTTCAATAAATCAAAACGTTAATGTTAACACAGCCATGGTTCACAACCACATTCGAACAATGACCGGCCACAAGACTTGCCAGTTGCCACTTGGCAATCTTCTCCAATATAATAGGCCCTGAAATAGAGATTCATGACCGGCCACAAGACTTGCCAGATGTCATTCTCACCGAACGAGAAACAAATATAAAATATATATTTGGTTCTGTTGTAAGCATGGTCTGACAAGTGACTGGAGCCAAAAAGCGCAGATAGTTAGATGCTGTAGTAAAGCACGAGATAACTGAAATAAAATATCTATTTGTTGAGTTACAAAATAAATCATGGAAACCTAGCAAAGCTGCAGAATTAAACATAGGCGCGTTGTCCACCTATTACTGAATCAACCATGCCAAAATACAAAGCCAGGACCCAAAAACAACAGTAGAGATGACATAGTTACAACTTAAAAACAGCAAGGCCATTATTTGTACACACTGCTGATAATCTGATAATTCCGATTGCAGCTGCTGATAACCTCCTCTCTCCCTCGTCCTACAATAGAAGCTAGTTGCCTGCAGTTAAAGCAGATAACTACCACAAGTTATCAAGTGGGAAAGAAAATAAAATAAAAAAGGAGGTAAATGAAGCAAACAGTAAGTGGTCAAGTGACAAATGGAGTAAATAAAAGCTATTTTATAAATATCATGTACTTTGGGAAAGCATGCCCTGTTCTTGGTCTGAGCCAGCATAGAGCAGCTGATACATAGCCAGTAGCCACAACCAAACCTCTCTTTACATCATATTAGCTCGCTTTAAACAGGTTCCAAATAAATGTAGGCATGGCAGCAACAGTAAACAATATTGCACATATATGGACCACCAAATATAGCAATGCGGACACATAGTTGGAATGTGTGTAAGGTGACAAATCAGAACTTTCATTTCATTTAACATTGGTGTTCTCATGTATATACAAACATGATTTCTGTACTAGTAATGAAACAGTTGCTTCTTATCACAAGGGGCAACAGGAACTTAACCGTGATAGAACAATCTAACAGGTCAACTACTTGAACTGCCGACAAGTAATTGGCTGCCCCAATTATCTAAACATATATTGAACATCCACAATAGAACTGTTTTAATTTCGTACGCGCATTTTTCTCAGCATATATATTTTTATGGAACCACCTAGTTCTAGTGTTTCATTGAAAGGCTTAATTATCAGTTTACCAACATGCCCAATGATATGACGCCAGCGGCAGAGCTAAACAAAATTAAAAGGAATAAAACAAGAGAAATACAAAATCGATAGGAAAACACATAACCAGCAATAATCTCACCGATATTAACAATTTTTCCCAGCACATAGAATACAATATTCATTATTATTGGTTTATTGCTATGCAATGTCACCTTGATTGAGAAGACCGTCATGCACACATGACTGCCCATCATTTGAGGCACCAGTTCTTGGTTCATCATCCATAGATGCTGCTTCATTTACTGCAAGAAATGAGTTTGTTCTCAGAAGCCAGAATTCTAATTGCTTATCAGAACACACATATTATGCATATAAGGTTCACAGTTAATGAATAACAACACAAATCTAGTTATCTCCCAAAATGTTCCTTCACTAAAGAATAACACAGATTTACATGAAACATTGGAACTGACATGCCCACATCGAAATTTCGTTGTTACATTTTAAGAAACTACAAGCTCAATAAGTTAACACAAATGGCCAAAGAAAAAGGCAAACAACGTCATAAATAAAGATAAGCAGCACTAAGTTATTATTTGCCATTAACGCCTTGAAAAAAGTACTATAATACTCCCTCAATTCAAAACTATATGACGTTTTGGCTCTGGGCACGGAGGTTAAGAAGAGATGAAGAAGGTGGATGCACAGAAATATAAGGAGGAGAGAGATAGAGATATAGATGTATAGGTAAGATAGAAATGTGTATTGGGAAGTGGGAGTGTCTTGTAATTTGAGAAAAGTTGAGAAGGCTAAAGTGCCATATAATTTGAAACGAAGGGAGTAAGATGTAGCTTACTATCTGCAGCTCTAGGAGGTAAGAATAACTCTTCATCAATAAAAGAAGATGAACTCAAAACCCTAGAAAAACATAACCTATAAGTATCGCTATCCATACTGTTGTAGTGTTGTTAAGTGATACTGTCATAGCTAAGGAGAAAAGGCACAAAGCTAACATCTGAACTGTAGAAAGCTCATGTAGATAATGGCTTCTCTCCTGTGTCACAGCCTAAATTCAGAAACATAATTAATTATTTGCTACTCAGTTCGTTGCACTCAGGATTTATCTCACTGTCACTGATGACATGAGGATCCATGGGTCACATGTACGTGAAATACCAAAAGGAAAATCCAGAATTACACTAAAACAGTAAAACTGTGTTCGATTCCCAATACTCTGAAATTTTGAACATTGTCAAGACACCAACATTATTCATGACAGGCGCAATTTGTCAAGACGAGCATATCTAGTGGCTTATACTTATAAGACTGTTCCAGAATGAGGAATAGCAGAGACTTATATGAACTACGATGTTGCATTCCCGCAAAGTCATTGCCCTTGAAGAAAAAGTAAGATAAGCTGTACTTCATAGAATCAAAAAGCCTTAGCCTATTACCTGGATTGCAGAAGTTGATGTAGGGAACAACGCAGGTGATGCACGAACCCTCATATACCTTCCTCACCCAGCTGGACTTCAGATAAACACTGAAGATCTCATTTCAAACAGCCAGGAAAATGATACCGACGCCTTCCGCGAAGCCAATCAACTGTGGTTTGGTGTCCCATGACCATGAGCCATCAAAGGGGATCAGCTCCACAAGCTGAAGGACTTTGCTCAGTTCCCACCCTGCATCTTCATCATCCCATCTGCTTAGTGCACATCCTGCATGATAATCATCATCCCTATTCGACCATAAGCAAAGTCTGGACTCCTCCACTCTCGCGAACCCAAGCCGACCATCCTCCATATATAGTTGTGAGCTCAATTGGCACAAAGGGTGAAAATACTAGGTCTGTCCGCACATACGGCAGTTTGATCAGGGACATTTTCTGCACACTCAAATCATATTTGAGGATTCTTTCATCCTTCTCAAGCACTAGGTAGATCGCGTTCCCCACAAGGGCATTGCGTTCCCAACTGACACGACCACGGTACCTGGTAAAGACAGGTTCAGTCCACACACCAGCCTCGGAGGAGTAGACGCAGCTGAAGATAGCCTTCTTTCGATCGGTGCCGACAAAGACGACGGTGAAGTGTCCACGGTGGCAGTCCAGGTGGTCGCAAGCGCCGTTGGTGGCGCACAGCACCGTGGCCTTCCAGGTACCCGTACTGCGGCGGTGACGGCAGCTCCACCCGCTCGCCGGTGACGAGGTTCCAGACGAAGAGGAAGAAGCACCCCCAGGCGTAGGGGTAGTTGTGGAGGAGGACGCGGCCGTGGCGCGCGTCGTGCGGGCGCATGCCGCGGTGGTCGGCGCGGAGCCGGGCTGAAGGGGGACGTGGGGACAAAGCGGGCGACGGATTCCTTGCCGTCCCTCACATCGCAGAGGAAGCCGAGTATCGGGGGCGTGGCGTCGAGCTCGCGGCGGAAGGCGGCGGCGGAGACGAGGCGGCACCATCGCTTGCGGATGAGGGCGGCGCGGGCGAGGGTCGCCGGGCCATCCGGCGGGATGCGGAGGAGGACGTCCACGAAAAGCTCGTCCATCAGCTCCGACGCCGACAGCGGATCCATGCTGGATGCTTGGTTGGCCGGACCCCGGCGGCGTGTGGCGGCGGAGCAAGGTTGGACGGTGAAATGCGAGGAGGAGCGCTTCTACCTGGTTAAGCTGAACCAGCTTGCGGTTTCTGCCACTGCCAAGTGGGGCCTCGGAGGCAGTGAGAGAGTGAGGTCTTCATCTGAAATTAACAGGAACACCCGCCATTGTCTTCAACTATTAATGATGATCTTGTTATTATTATTAGGCTTAAGCAGAGTAGCTAAAAGATGTAATCATCGCTCCAATTTAGTAAAGTAATCCAGCTGCAAGATTTAAGTTTGCTAGGGAATGTGAGGAAGATCGAAACTAAGGTGTTTGATAGAGTAAGTTAAAGCGACAGTGTTACAACAATACGTGGTTGAAAAAAACTCATCAAAAGTTTGAAAAATACAGATTATGGCCGTCGCCCAGGCCATTCTATTAAAGAAAATAAAAACACCGCCTATAGGCAACCCCAATAGGGGATAAAAAAACACAGGTTACACAGGTACTGGAGCAATTCAGCTCATTGCAGCTCCCAGGTAATCCCTTTGGAGGCACGAACATTAAAGTACGCAACACAAGTACTGCCCGACATACATAAAAGCAGAACTATCTTTTTATTGCACTCATTTAATACCTGGCTCTTGAATCCACATCAAGATCCCTGCCTACACATAAGCTCACCAAAGCTCATACTCAAATATGTACTCCTCATCGGCTTCATCGTCTAGCTTAACAGGAAGAGATTCATCGGAGGAGTCATCGTCGTACATGTAGGGAAATACCGTGTCTGGACTGCCTCTGTCATATGCACCAATTACAGGATGTTTTAGCTCATCTATTCCTTGGTTCTTGCACGCATAGCAATGTCCTATTATAAGAGGAAAAACAAAAGCACATTGTTAGTTGCTGCTCATCAATATTAACTAAACATTATACAGTTAACTAACATTCTCCATACCATTTTCGTCCGGCTCTAGTGGACTGCAGAAATATATCTTCCGTCTGAATATCTCTTTCACCTCGGCGAAATAGAGGACTGATGTCCAGTCCGCTGAACCCACGCTCTTCATCATGACAGTAAAGTAGAAGTGGTGGAAAATATGATCATAATTTTCAACACTGAAACACTGGCTTTGAAGATCATCAAGTTTGTAATCACAGCCCTGCAATAACAATTGTTAGTACAAGACTACAAGCATTCTGCAGTCGAAAGATCTCAAAGCAGAGACAAGCATTCTGCAGTTGAAAGATTTCAAAGTCAGAGACACAAGCATTCTGCAGTCGAAAGCTTTCACAGCAAGAGACAAACCTTAAGATCATATTGTCTTTCAACGTATTTTTTAAATGCCACCATCACTTCTTCTCTCATCCATTTCTGCCCATTCTGTACAATTTGTTCTTTGGAATACTGTCCTGGTGCCGGAACTGATCGAGCATATTCTGATGCCATTGCTGGCTGAGCATCCGATCTCTCTGTGAAGATTGCTCAGGCATTGCTTCATCCTCAATTACTCCAGCCCTAGCTCGAATAGATGTCCCAGCAGAATTGAAAAATTCGCACATAGCCTCCAAACTATCATATGTATGCTCTTTGAAGTAATCCTTAATTTCGCGTACCTTCTGTGACCTAAGAGAAATTATGACCATAAATCAAACCAAACTTTTAAAATAAACGCAGATACAGAAGACTGGCCCTAAAACTACAGACGGAAGAGCTTCATTTATTTTTAGCCATATAGTGGAGTAATAGAACTGTAGGCACATAATTCTCAAGGGGGGGAAAAAACCCAAAAACCAAAGACAATAATTATCATGTATGTATCATGAAATGTGCTTGGGAGGCGCTAGCAACAATAGCTACACTTTCTAATGTGATGATGGTCACTGCTGCCCAACGTTGATAGAAAGCACCACAACACTAGGTTGTAAGAAACAAACCAATGCTGTCAAGCAACATCTATTAGAGTAAAAGAATTGCATGCATGATCATACACTTCGTTGAAATAGGTGGATATGCTTACCAGGATGATAGAGTATCCTCAGAAACTGATGGTGCCATAATTGTAGTATCAAGTAGATCACTTCCCACGTCACTATCATACACCACAACAATATATAGGTTAGAACAATTTAAGCACACAAAGTCAATCAAAATTTATACCAATCTTCTTGCAGAAACAATGTTGACTCTAATAGTTCTTAAACAGAAAGTACTTATTAGTAAACTGAGTGTGACTGAGGCCTAATAGTGATTCGATGGACAGCGTAGACAGTTCAAAATGGCTTTTTCATTAAAAATTGCTAGTAAACTGTAATTAGTTTTTGATAAATATGCTACTAGAAAGAACATAGGAGAAATCAATTGTGAACGAGCTTTCTCAGTTGCAGGTAATGAGATTATTAGTGAAGATAGTGGTTGTGGTGACAGGGGACTATACAGTAGAGAATGAAATGAAGTTCCATGTCTTCAGTTGGGAGACATGGTCTCAGTATATTTATTGTAGTGCCAGAACGAAGATTCCTCTACTGACTACTAGGACTAGGGCAAGTCACAGTTTGGATCAGCACCACCATGCATGCTAACAATTAAGACAAATGAATCATCGGCGGATGGTTTGGGCAATTGAGGGTTCTCCTCGTTTCTTTCCCTTGGCTCAATTAACTAATTTGATAAAACCATAGACGGTTGGTTTTGTTGCAGAGGTCAGACTAAATTTAATAGGATGGCTAGAACAAGAAACTCCCAGTGAAAAAATCACAGATTTACTAGAATAGCCATTAAACTTTTGCACACTTGACTTGGAATTCTAAATCCTGCATAGTTATTTTATTGAAATAAAACACAGATCATGGGCTAGAATTCCAACTTGTATGTCAGCAGTTCAGATTCATTAAGAAAATAAACAATTATTCCAATGGCATTTCATCCTAGATTAAAGAAAAGATTCAATAAAAGGTTGCCAGTTA
This sequence comes from Eragrostis nindensis, assembly GCA_012490785.1. Lineage (NCBI taxonomy): Eukaryota > Viridiplantae > Streptophyta > Magnoliopsida > Poales > Poaceae > Eragrostis > Eragrostis nindensis. Next base: position 396,746 of record JAAXCT010000544.1, on the reverse strand, counting down.
TTTGGAAAACCAGGAAGGAAACTATAGGCAAGAGCTCCCCAGAAAATTACTTGAAACCCTGAAAGTACTAAACAACAATCACAGCATGATCCCATTCTCAGTTCAACTCTCAAAGCAGTAACCAGTCAAACGAAAATGAGTGGGAAAGTGGTCTGAGGCAATTTGCTGGTCCATCTAGAAATCTGGGAATGGTTCCATCAAGCGTCAGCAGAAATAAATGAGCAGCAAATTGTAATTTATCATCAGCGTATTTTATGTGATAATCACAGATCTTTTCAGCTCATGAGAGAAAGGAAAGTACTTTTCAGCTCGAAGGAGGATGGTGAAAAGTTAAATTGCCAAGACCGGCAATGACGGGTTGTAGCAGAAGGGGACAAAGCTACTAGATGGACCTTAAATCCGAGTCCAAGAGTTAAAGGATTGAGGAGAGAGATCGTGTAGTAAATGGCTAAATGCCATGGTAATTGCTCCCTGCTTCTGCTGCACCAGGTCCGATAAGACGATGAAGGATGTTGACTATTTAAGTATCAAGATGGAGTAAAATTTATAAATATTCTAATAGACTTGTAGCATTTTGGACATAATATGAGAAAGTCCAATGCAGGGAATAGCCAAAAGGAATACATAATAATTGCTTTTGATTGAAAGTGGTACACATACATTGACCAAACTGAAAATGAATAATCAGTGAGAAATGACACTTACGGTGATACGGTTGGAGGATGTGATTGTTTTTTATTATACCGCGATTGCCTTGGGCGGTCTGAATACATAGCACTCTGCTGAATACGGGGTGCAGTTGCAGGTTTTGCATTTCTTGGTTTCCTCCCACTAAGTCTGCATAATAATGTAAAGGTAAATTTTAGTAACAAACATATATTATCTTGTTCTAATCTGTTTTCACAGTAGGCAGGAGATACATTTGGATGGGGCGATGAAAGTTTTGCTGGAAACAAATTAATGTGAAGAAAAAAACAGAGAGGCAAATGAATGGAAAATATGAACCATTTACACTCTAGACGGAGTCACAGTGCATCGGACCAGTTAGTGTGGGCAGGAAAGAGCAGCACTTACACTTGGATAAGCATTGCAATTTGGGCAACATGGATTCTATTAGGTTTAACTTATAACAACAAGCAGACAACCATTCGAAAGAAAGGAACAATAATAGTCATACTTATATGTTAAATCAAGCGCAGGGACTGACTGAGTCCTTTATCATCAGCGTCTCGAACTTTGATGTATCAGAAATTGTAGGTCCAATGTCGTTGCTCACATTGCTGCCCTCCTCCTCAACCCTGATCAGAATATGGAGTTTGTTGAGTATATTTAAGAAAGACGATGGAGATACAATTTATAAATATTCTAACAGAAATCTAGCATATTTGGACATAATATAAGAAGGCCAGTGCCAACAATAGCCAAGAGGAATAGGATATAATTTTTAAAATGGCAAGTGGTACACACATTGACCAAAATAAAAATGGATAATTAGTAAGAAATGACACTTACGGTGAGACAGTTGGAAGCTGAGCTCGTTCTGGATTACCTCGGGATCGCCTTGGGCGATCTGAATACAGAGCACTCTGCCTAACACGAGGTGCAGTTGCAGATTTTTCATTTCTTGGTTTCCTCACACTACGACTGCAAAAAGACGTAAAGGTAAGTTCTAGCGAAAAGATGTATAGATAAACTTTTCTCTGTTCATTCTCAAATGGGAACACATTAGTTTGGACTTTGGATGGGGCGACAAAAGCTTTGCTGGGAAAAAGTTAATGTGAAGAAACAAAAACAGAGACTGCGGAATTACGGGCAGGAAGACATTATAAAATCCTTCGCAGCCAGGTCAGAAGAACATACATTACATGGAGCACCGGTTCACCTCTTTCTCAGTGTCCAATATTTATGGAGTCTGGAAAAGAAAAATCGAATTTTTGGAGTGCGGATGCTTAAGCTGCCCCCCAAAAATTGTTTCTTTTTCTTCTTATTTCCCCCAATCACACTCCCAAGCCTGCTACTGAACTAACCTTTTTATAGCAGAAATTAGCTCCTAAAATCATCCACCAAAAGCCTAGAGGAGAGAGGGCAACCAGGAGGAAGAGGGCGGGCGGCGGAGCTCACTCACCCAGTCCCACGGGAGGGGGATGCTCCAGAGGCTGGTTTGGTATTTCACAAATCACGGTGGTTTGGGGTCGCGTGTACTGCAAACTAGTACGCAGTAGCTACGGAAGCAAGACTAGTGATGTGGATACTGATCCATTTCACCGATGTGTGCTGTATTGTCAGGTGGGTTCTATCGGCACAATAAGACAAATATATTATTACAATTTCATTCAATAACAAATAGTACAAAATTGTCCTGAACACTTATCTATTTCTCTTTCTTATAGTTTGAAACGTGTTATGTCGAGTCTCAGAGCACGACCGACAAACTAAATTTATTCATGTTTAGGCCTGTTTGAAACGTAAAAAATTTACAGGAATTTTACAAAAATTTCACAGAAAACAGAAAAATAGAAAAAAAAAATCTCTCATTCCAAACGGGCGTTAGGTAACATCAAAAACCACTTTATGGGATTTAGATGGCATCAGTTAAATCACCTAAAACCTTCTTAACAATATCCTTATCTATTACGATTGGTGCAAGTGCAACCAAACAATCCAACAGCGTGCGTACCCATTCACTCGAGGCAAGGTGGAGCATGAGGAGCAATGGCAGTAGGAAAGAGGCAGCCTCCAGCTTGGCGACGCGCTCCCCGACTCGTCGCGCGTCGAGGCAGAGGAGATTTGCTGACAGAACAACGGTCAGTGGTGAACCCAATCGATTCCAGTGGCGAAGCTAGATGCCTCTCGCGCTGGCTCTTGGCCCCTATCAAGGCCAAGGGTAGGCGTGAAGGAGGACATGCCTTATTCTAGTAACCAATGGGACGCTTTAGCTGATTACTTAAAAATATAGGTATCGGTTAGGTGTCTGTTGGAACACATGTTTTTGCCTATAGTTTTGGAGTAAAATGGATATTTTCCTTTAGATAATTCGCTGGCATTATTTATAACATAAAAAAATTATATTTTACTCTCGAACAATTCATTTTGTCTATTTCACCATCTAAACAAAATTATCTCTCAGTTTCAACAAATCGGTGTGATGTACCTTAACCCTAAAGCTATCTCCAGAGTCGCCTATGATTCCTTACACCATATTGGTACTCTCTCCAAGGGAGTAGTTTGTATGTTTTATTTACATTTCACGATTTTGCCTTCATGACTTATTTATATTATATTTTTATGTTACTAGTTTTAATAATTAGTAGTATTAGCCAATGTTAGAAACATTTTGTTTTGATAAATGTAAAATTTTAATATTTTTGGACAGGTGGGTTACATCAAAGTATGTGGGAGGCTCACCTCCTCCCAAATATAAAAAGGCCCTAGTAAAAAAAATTATAGAGGGTAGAGAAAACAAGAACTGGGCGAGCATATAGACGTACCCCTCGGCTTCTGCGTTGAAAAGTGGGTGATTCGGCGACGGATAATCCTCCGATCGTGGCGTACCACGGTCGACGCTTCTGGAGTCGCGTCGTGCCATAGCGCCGCCGCAAATTGTCGTCCGCTGCTTGCTAGCAGCCATACATCCGTTGTTATGGCTGGAACTACGTCCGTTGTTATGGCTGGAACTTGGATTCCTGAGGCGTTGGGCCAATCCATCATCATTATATATATACACGTGCGGAGAGCCAGCCGCAAATTGCAAATCGAAGTTGTAGTCGATCTGATCCACGTTTATTTGTCTGACTCGTGTCGGAACCGGATTGGACGCAGTTAATCGATCGGGTTATTTATTCCCGAGACACTGCAATCGATTTTTAAACAGAGAGATACTGCAAACGAGCAAGCTGCTCACATTCGCCGGAACCAGCGCCTACCAAGGGAAACCGGACATGTTTTCACGGAAATCAGATTTATTGGCCCGATTTTCTCGGTTCAACTGTTTTCGAGTTTGAATTTGAAATATATTTTAAAATTCAAGACCTGTTTTCACACGTTGTTACCGGTCGAAAACCAGACGTACCACGGGTCCTGTCCGATTCGGTCGGCTACTTCGGTAAGGTGAACCCTGGTGCGTACCACTACTTCGGTAAGGTGAACCCTGGTGCGTACCACTGTGACGCTGTACTTTGTAAGAATAGGCAAGGTTTTGATTTCTGATCAAACCATGGAAGCTAGAGGCAACTGGTTTTGCTGATTTTTGCGGAAATCAGTCAAAAACAAATTTGGACAAAATATGAAAGGAAATTGGTCGGTATTTCCTATTTATCGAATGGTTTTTGAGACAAACTTTTATTTTGAAAGAAATTTGATCTTTTTAGTTTTTAAAATTTTATTTTTTTTATAATTTTTCAATTTCGATATGAAAATCGACAAGCCGACCGAACTAGACTAGGTTGGTTTTCCAGTTTTGGTGAAAACTTGTCCGGTTTCTAACCGTTTGGGGAGAGTTGGTAGGTACTACAATCATATATAGTAAATCATGATCTATATGTCACTATGACTTGTAATACAATGCAAGATTTTTTTAAAAAAAAAATGAAATCTCACCACGTTAAGTACTTGTTATATTGGGAAAGAGAAATGCAATAGTGGACAATGCAAAGTCTTCAAGAGGGGCACTGCTCTCCCTCCCTCCCCTTCTTCCTCGTCCCAACAGTAGCACACCTAGCTTCCCCAACGCTGGCCAGATCCGGCCCCTCCCCTCCTCCTGTGGCTTGCAGCCAACGTTGGTTTGCATGAGGGACCCATTATGTATGGTAGTTGAGTTCTCCATCCGTTGAGAAAATAGAAATAATGAGCGGTAAAGGATGAGAGAGATAGACAGAGCTGCATTAGATAGCGAGAATGACACATAAAATGAAAAAACTGTTGGCTTTTATAATAACACTTAAAAAGAACAAAGTGAGTAGTTTCTTCTAGTTTAGTTGTAGATTGGTGCAGGGGCGGAGCCCAGTGGAGACCATCCTGGGCTCCGGCCCCCCTTGCCCATGACCAAAACTCCAAGGTGCAGGCATCCCAGGCCATGCTCCATTGATCCCAGCAGTATATTAGCGCATGAGAAATATATGCAAGGAGGAAACACGAGTTCACTTCCTGGAAGGTGAATTAGTGCAGCAAGTTTCCTGGAGAGTCAATTGCTTATCATTCTATCAGTAGGCGTGCTGAAATTCAATCTTCCAATCATGCTACCCTAGAGTTCCTAATCTAGCTTAGCACAAGCATGCAATCAGCAGCGCCCATGGCTGCCAAATTGGTAGAGCCGGCGAGTGAACTGATACTGTCTACTGTAGCAATCGGCCCCCCCTTGGTTGGAGGTCACGCTCCGCCACTGGATTGGTGCTTCTATATATCAGGCTTGTCGTCGCTGTCAATGGTTGGCTTGCGGCTTGTCTGTATATGGGGTTGATTTTCAAAGCTCTGCGTGTTTCCTTGTGGTGTTGATGTGATGGTCATATCGTCCCAGCGGTCGGCTTCCTCTCTGTTGTTACGTTGGATGTGGTGATGTCCCTTGAAAGATCAAGTTTGTGTGCTGCTGTGGCTGAGGACCATTCGAATCGATTTCCATGCATGGCAGTGTATGGTGAAAGCTGGGTCCATGTCTCCGGTTGATGGAGAAGGTGATCTCTGGCTAAAGTTGTCTACAACCTCTGCTCCAATTTAAACGAGCATACGACGCTTCCATGCTCCTTCTGCCTAAGGCCGTTGTTGGCAATGCAGCCGTGCAGGTACGAGCTCATCTCGGGTGGCGCTCACACTGCGGCGATATGATCATCGCCAGTGCTGGTGCTGCTGCTATGAGAAGGACCCTGCTGTAACGTTTATTTGCTTTGAAGTCCTTAAATTTCCTCTTGATTGAATGGCCTGAATGTAATTTCTTTTTTCTTACGTGGCCTTTCTATAAAAGAGGCAGTTGTACTATTATTCATCCAGTGTAAGGAGAAGCTTCCAAGCCCCTCAAGGCATGGTTCCTTAGAAAAAAAATGCTCGAGAGGTTGTGTGCTATCAGTAAGGGGCGTGGCAGCTTGGATGTGAAAGATCTTCGAAGGCAACGTGATAGCTTAGGGCCGCGTTTGGTAGCTTAGCTGCCCGGAGCTACATTGCAACTAGGAGAGCTAACTTACCCTTCACTAGTATAATTTGGCTTTTCGGGCGTTTTGAACATGTAGTGGCGGTCAGAACGCTCGCTAGTGAACATACGCCACTGCTATTCGAGCAAGAGCGGTGACTGGCGGGATCGCCCGCCACTGCAAACCACACAAACGAATAAAAAAAGCGAGCCCACGCCGGCGCGGCCCATGCCCAAGGCCCGCCACCAGTCCAGATCTGGTCGCCGTGACGTCGCCGCCCCAGATCCAGTCGTCGCGATGCTGCCAACGCCCCAGATACAGTCACCTCGCCTCGAGCCTCCTCGCACAAGCTTCCTTGCCCCGCACCCCTTGGATTCACCGGAGATGCCGCCGCGTCACAAATCTGCCACAGCCACGCCCCAGATCTGCCGCCATTGCGCCGGGAGCCTCTTCCAGATGGGCTTCGCACGGGAAAGGAGAGGGAGAGGGAGAGGGGCGCCGCCTCGAGCTCGAGCTAACCGTTGACCCACTTCACCCTAGCTTGCCGTCGCGCGGGCAAGAAGAGGAGGGGCGCCGCCTTGAGCTCGAGCTCGCCGTGGACCTGCCTCAACCCGCCTGCCGTCCCGCCGGGAAGAAGAGGGAGAGGGGCGTCGCCTGGAGCACGAACTCAAGCCGCGCAGGGAAGAAGGCCGACGAGCTGGCCCGCCGTCGCGCCGCCGCTCAGCCTTATGGTCGTCGAAAACCTAGGCACCACGGAGGTGCCCCTCGATAGAGCCGCGCGCGACTACGTCGCACGTGCACGCCGGCGAGAGGGGCCTCCATGGCTGCCGTATGGTGGGGAGAGGGAGGGAGAAGATAGGGCGCGCCGTCCGTTGGCCTGGTGGGGAGAGGAGAGGGCGGCGCGGTGGAGAGGATAAGTTTGGAGCGGTTGTGCGAAAAGGTTAGGGTTGCGATCGTTTTTTTAGTCCACATTTGTTTGGGCTGGAAATGGGCCTAGTATTGTAGTGGTGGGCTGCATCAACGTCAGCGTCCGCCACTAGTATCAAAATAGCAGTGACAAACAATGCTGACATCAGGAGCTCAAAAAAAAAAAAAAAACAATGCTGACATCAACAAGCCTGCCACTATTGCTCACATAGACTGCTGATGTCACCGTGTCCGTCACTACTATGTGCTCTAGTACCCGGCGTCGCACCTGTAGCGACGTATTATTGCTTCTGTCATATAAGGCTCCATTTGTACTATTGCTTGCGCGTTCGGTAGCTTAGTCGTATTTCGCATAAAGTAACTAAATTCTTTTTTTGAAAGGAGTTAAATTCTGATTCCTAAAACAATAATTGAACGTAATTTCTTCTTCCATGTTTCCAGAAACCTCTACAGACTTAGGGCCCATTTGGAACGCAGGATTTTCACAGGAATTGTACAGGAATTTCACAGGAATCAGTTGACTGTTCACAGGAAAAACGCAAGAATAGGAAAAAATCCCGCATTCCAAAGGGGGCCTTAATGTAATTCCAACCCGTTCGACAAAAAAGGCCCAAACGACTGCCCACAAGCCCAAGCCCAACCGGCCGACGGCGTTCTTGCAACAGCCAGCTAGAACGCATACCTGTGTTTCGAGTTTGCACTCCCCGAGAAGCCACAGAGAGAAGCAAGAAAAAAAGCAGCAAAACAAAGTGCAAAATAGAGGCGAGTTCCGTCGCCGTGGTGGTGGAATGGCGAAAAATCGGCGGCGGCGGCGGAAGGGGAGTAGCCACGGTGGGAAGCAGGAGACAGCAGAGCGGGGCGTCGCTAATGGTGGCGAAGGGCCCGGCGCCGAGGGAGGAGGCGCCGACCAGCCTCCCGAGGTGGTGAGGGCGGACGCGGAAGGCAACGTGGTGGGCATTAGCCATGGACAGGGAGGAGGTCCTGCGGGTGGACGGCAGCGCACGGTGGCGAAGGCGCGGGAGGAGGATGGCCACCTCGGCGCTGAAGGTGGCGAGGGCGGGAATGCCGGGCTGCCACGCGCGGCGGCGGCGGCGGAAGGCCACGCCAGTGCGGACGACCAAGATAGCGGCGGCGCTCGAGAAGTCGTCGGGCAGCCACGCATGGTGGCGACGGCTGCGGAGAGCAACGGCACGTCTGCGCTAGTGGTGGCGCTGGAGCAAACGACGGTGACCAACTCTTGGCTGCTCATAAAGATGGCTCCTTTCTAATCGATGCAATTCTCGGATGGAGCATACAGGATGCAACAAATCCTGATCTTTTCAAAGATAAGGTAATCCCAATATCTTCCTTGCCTCGTTGAACCTGCTTGTTGCTCAAGACCGAGCCTTTCAGCTGTTATTTCTGCCTCGTACTGAACTATAGATAGGCCTTGATGCATTTGCTCTGCTTTTGTCAAGTCAATTTGTGGTTGCTTCCTTTTCTGAGGTTCGGAATCCTATTGATTGCTTCTACTGTCTGGCTGCTGTAGATTATATTGCATTTGAGTTATTTTGCAAAACCATAAGAGCCACAACTTTTGGAAAACCATTTCAGAGAATCATAATTAATTGCGCCCTCCTGAATGTTAAAACAACAAAATTTGCGCCACAAATTTTGTGAATCAATATCAGTCGCAAAGAACTACGTCTATCGTCCCTTCCCAACCGCAAGTAAGCGCGCTTCTCTTGGACTGGTTCTATAGATTGTGATCCTTTGTAACCAGGGACGAAGTACTTGTAGGTTTATGCTATTACTTAAAAGTATATCTTTAATGTTGCATTAGAATTGATATTAAATCATGTTTGTATCAGATCAAGTAATTGCCTTCAGAGTTTAGTTCACATCAGAGCTACAAGGAAATGCAATCTCTTATGCTGATTGAAGAAACTCGGGCAACAATGCATTCTAAGCTTAGTGATACTGCAAGACCCCAGTTTTTTCGTCCACTGTCTATATCTTTTACTGGAGCATTATCTACATACTACGTGGATATAGATCTTGAAGCTTTAGCTGACTGCTGTCATGTGGTTGAAGACGGAGATGTACTTTTTCTTTCTAATCAGCCGACCGACCAAAAAAGTAGCATATTGGGCTTCTTTGGAATTGCCACTGGTGTCGGTCTTGAGTCTTGACAACTCATTCCAAAAAGGTTTCCGGGTCTTAATACCAAATGATTGCAAAGATTGTGATCTGAGGCAAATCAGACATGTTCGCTTTGTAACCAATGTCATGGAAGCAATAGTACTTGCAAAGTCAATTAAATCAATCGATCTCAGAGGTTCTGGTGCTGGCAAGTTAATCATGAAATTTGATGAAAAGGTAAGAAACAACAAATCTATGACTTGTTAAAGAAACAAAATATTTTTCATTGAAGTCTAACAATTTTCTTTGGTGTTTCTTGTTTGCAGTCTGAAACGAAGTGCAATATTTGTGGTGAATATGCAGCTGGCGAGTCTATCTATCCAAACAATTTTAACGATGAACAGATCGCTGCTGTAAAATTCACTGTTTCCAAGGTGAGCTGTCAGCATAATAATGCAATTTCACTTGTTTGGGGCTCTCCAGGTAGTGGCAAGACAGGGGTAGCTATTGCTATAGCCCATTCTTTGATACAACTGAGAATGAAATTACTTCTGTGTGTTCCAAGAGCTGAGGACATCCTTGGGTTTCTTGCAAAGTATGAGGAGCTTTTTCCTTCGTTCAATCTTAGGAATGTCCTTGTCCTTACTGAACTTAATGGCAACATGAACAGTTGAAGCGCCCCGGTTATCCCAGGAGCTAAAACTCTTTATTATACCAGTCCCTGGATCAGTCGCTGGTACAATCAAGTCTTACAACAGGTGATATTACAAGTCGCGACCTGGCTAGGGTCGATCGATAAGCAACAAGAATATCAAAAGATAACAAACAACAAGTACAAACCAGACCCCGATGATAACATCTAGGTCTTCAACCATAGCGGAAGCAACTAAGCGGTAGACTAATGCCACAGGCAGCTCGGGTGCGGACGAGACCAAGCTTAATCGTCTTCCTCACCGTCGGCGTCGACGAAGTCTGGATCTTCCTCTGTAATCAGCAAGCAAGAATGAGTACAAAAGTACTCAGCAAGTCGCAACCCTTACCCTACCATCAATGGATAAATGTATGCATTTGGCAGTAGCAAGGTAAAGGCCATCGGGTTTTAACATTGCAATAAAGCCAGTTTTACACATGCAGGGGGTTCAGTTTATAAAGCATTTTAGCAAAAGCATCAAATTAAGATATTATGGGGTTGGTCAAGTTTTACGTTGCCGGACACCCCGTCCACGACAACCTTCGGCGGAAGGCCGGACCTATTCTCAAAACAACTCACTCATCAAGGAGATAAGCACCCACCCATGCTAGTTCTTGGAGCGAACCAAAGCCATGTCCGTGACCGTGGACTCGGCTATTCGAATAGATTTTAACACTCTGCAGAGGTTGTACGCTGTACCCACAATCTGAGTGCATCACAAGCCACTGCGCGGGTGGTGTGAAGACTCACAAAGCCATTACCCATCACAGCATCGTCCCGACTAATCGCCATGGGAGTTGTCCAGGGGTCTAGCCTCTGATCTAGGCCTCGACCGGGTCGCACACGTCTGCATCACGTCCACCTGCTCCATGGGCTCCCATTGCATCTCCAGCCTCCAGGCGATTAACAGACTAGCTGGCGGGATTTAGACTAAGCCGTGCCGCATACACGGTAGTGTGGTCGCACTGAATAAACGGCTAGGTAGGATGTCACAAGCAACTCGGTCCTTATACGAGCCAAGGCAATCATCTCCACATATATGAACCCACCACAGAGGCGGCATTCATCTCCCATATCACTTGTCATAAGCACACCACAGAGGCAACACTTAATCTTCAATAAATATCATCAGGATCACCTCAGCTCTAACCCAAGTTCATTCATTCATCTTTCTTTAGTTATCACCCAACCTTACTACTACCACACAACACCAAACACGGTTTTCACATTTGTAAAAGCTAAGTATAAGTAGAGCACTTAGTGATACACAGTCCTAAGCATTTCTATAACAAGGGAATCATCCATGCGTAAATATTATCATACATGGATATCCTAGGTTTAACAGGGAATAATTTAGGACAGATAATATAAGGCTCAGTGGTCTTGGTCATACTAAACAAAGGTTTTGCAAATACCAGGTCAATCATTTCATGCAATAAAACGGCTGCTACGGGTTGTGTTTATAAAACATAGGAGCAGTATGATCAAAGGGAAAACGGATTGTGACTTGCCTTCGTTGACGTCTTCGGGGAGCTCCTGCTCGAAGTCTCCGGCTCCTGGTTCCTGCTCCTCCTCCTCCGCGTACTCGTACTCTCCGTTAGCTACGCGACCGGCAAACAAGCAAACAAACACAAATAAATACAAAAGAAATAGAAGATGAGCTCTATAAAAGACGAAACTGGTAGAAATGGATAGAGCTCGATTTTAGATGAATTTAGGAGGAAGAATCAGGTCAATCGGAGCTCGGATGGTGGAGATATGGCTTTTACCGTGGAGGCTATTGGCTTATTCCGAAAATGAATAAACCGGTATTGAGAATATGTGCTCACGGGCTTGGTTTAGGAAGAGCTGGACAGAGGAACGGCGGTCTGATGGTGATGCTTGGGTGGCGAAGAAGCTCGTGCTGGTGCCCTTTTATAGCCGGGGAAAGGGAAGCTTGCCGGGCTCGCTCGACTCGGTGGACGTGGCGGCAACAGCGGAATTGCTGTGCGCAGGTCGTCGTCGCTGTGCGCGAGCAGTGCGGGGCGTGGCCGTGGCAGAGCAGGGCGGTGCGTCGCGATGCGGCGTGCGCGAGCAAGTGGGCACGGCCGGCATTGGCGTGCGGATATGAATTGATGTGACAACACAAGCATAGTGTTGGCACGAGGTTCAAGGCGACGAGACGACTCAAGCATAGTGTTGGCACGAGGCTCAAGACGACGAGACGACTCAAGCATAGTGTTGGCGCGAGGTTCAAGACGACGAGACGACTCAAGCATAGTGCATAGTGTTGGCACAAGGTTCAAGACGACGAGACGACTCAAGCATAGTGCATAGTGTCGTCACGTGGTTTGAGATGACGAGACGACTCAAGCATAGTGCATAGTGTCGTCAGGTCATTCGAGATAATTAATGTGACGAGATGACTCGTGCGGGGCAGAGCGATGTGCCAGCTTATGCGAAGGAATAAATGACGGTCACTGGGTAGGTGAAGGTAAAAACGCGCTGGACGGCAATTTAGCGCGCGAGGATGGAGAAGGGAAAGAAATAGGCCAGACCAGAAAATCCCATTGGTGTGTCGCGTAGTTGCTGAGCGGTGTAGACGATGGGATGGCTCAGGCAGACTGAATAAAGGCACGGGTAGGCGAGATTAAAGGCGCGGGCCGAGGCAGGTAAAGAAAACATGCGTGCTGTGCCAGTGCACGTGGTGGAAGAAAAGACAATGACGAGACGGCGGGGCCAATGGTGTGGCGTATGGTTTTAGACTGACGAGACAACGACGAGACGCGACGAGATGGCTCAGGATGACTTTGGCGTGTGGTTTTGGATTGACGAGACGACTCGAGTGACGAGACGACTCGACGCAACGAGACAGGCAGAGGAGTGAAGGCATGGTAAAAGTGATAGGCGGCCGGCACGCATACGTGCTGCGCCAAAGCGAGAGGATGAAGAAAAAGAGGGAGAGAAAGATTTTCAAAACATTTTGAAAGCTTCCGATTTTAGTTTCGATTCGATTTGCGAATTTTAAGGATAAATTTTTTCAGGGCGTTACAAACCTACCCCCCTTAAAGGAATCTCGTCCTCGAGATTCAGGTTCACCTTCAAAAAGATGGGGATACTCCTTCCTCAGAGCATCTTCTCGCTCCCAAGTGGCTTCTGCCTCTGTGTGCCGACTCCACTGGACACGGTACAGACGAACTGTTGATCCTCTGGTCTGACGGGTTGTTACATCCAAAATCTAATCGGCACTTCCCGATAACGGAGGTCATCTTGCAAGTCCAAGGTCTCTACAGAGACATGCTCTTCAGGGATTCTCAAGCACTTCTTGAGCTGAGACACATGGAAAACATTGTGCACATCCGCCAACTCTGGTGGTAGCTCAATCCTGTATGCCACTGTACCGATCTTCTTCAACACACGGTAAGGTCCGATGTAGCGTGGTGCTAACTTGCCACGGACTTGGAAACGACGCGTACCTCTAATTGGGGAAACTTTAAGGTACACATAGTCTCCAACTTGGAAACTTAAATCCCTTCTTCTCTTGTCTGAATAACTCTTCTGACGAGACTGTGCTTCCTTCAGCTTTTCTCTAATTTCAGCAACTTTTTCTTCTGCCTCTTTAACAATGGAGGGTCCTGTAAGGGAACGCTCTCCAACTTCTGACCACATCAGAGGTGTTCTGCATTTTCTTCCATACAACACTTCAAAAGGTGACATTTTGAGGCTAGCTTGGTAACTGTTGTTGTATGAGAACTCAGCATAAGCTAGACTCTTCTCCCAGTCTTTGCCATAGGTCAGTGCACAAGCTCTCAACATATCTTCAAGGATTTGGTTGATCCTTTCTGTCTGACCATCTGTCTGAGGGTGATAAGCAGTGCTGAAATCTAACTTAGTTCCCAGAGCAGTGTGTAAGCTTTTCCAAAACCTAGAGGTAAATTGGGTACCTCTATCAGAGACAATTCTGCTCGGTACTCCATGTAGCTTCACTATGTTGTCAACGTACAACTGGGCTAACTTGTCTCCTCTATAGTTGGTTCGTACAGGAATAAAGTGAGCGACCTTGGTGAGTCGGTCCACTATTACCCATACAGAGTTATATCCCTTCTTTGTTTTAGGAAAACCAACTATAAAATCCATGCCTACTTCGTCCCATTTCCACACAGGGATTGGTAAGGGCTGGAGTAATCCTGCCGGCTTCTGGTGTTCTGCCTTGACTCTCTGACAGACATCACATTCTGCAACAAACTTGGCTATATCTGCCTTCATTCCATTCCACCAGTACCTTTCCTTTAAATCAAGGTACATCTTGGTAGATCCTGGGTGGATGGAATAAGCTGAGTTGTGGGCTTCATCCATGATTATTTCTCGGAACTTTCCTTCCTGTGGTACACAAATTCTGTCTTTATACCACAGAGTTCCTTTATCATCTACTCTGAAGTTTGGGGCTTTGTTTTCTCCAGTGTGGCTGCGGATCTTCATTAACTCTTGATCCTTGAGCTGGGCTTGTCTGATCTGTTCATCCAGTGTTGGTTGCACACTTAGATTATTCACACAAGCTTGAGGCACTATCTCCAGATTAAGCTTCTTTATCTCGGTCGACAAGTGATCATTGTGCGTCATGAGGTAGTTGCAGTAGGCTTTTCTGCTTAAAGCATCTGCCACAACATTTGCTTTTCCAGGATGGTAGTGGATTTCCAAATCATAATCCTTGATTAACTCTAACCATCTTCGTTGTCTCAGATTAAGATCTGGCTGAGTAAAGATGTACTTCAAACTCTTGTGATCCGTGTAGATTTCACACTTATTTCCAATTAAGTAGTGCCTCCAAATCTTGAGGGCATGCACTACTGCTGCTAACTCCAGATCATGAGTGGGATAATTCTGCTCATGGGTCTTCAATTGCCTTGATGCATAGGCAACAACTCTACCATCTTGCATTAGAACACATCCCAAGCCTTGTCTTGATGCATCACAGTAGACGACAAAATCTCTGTGAATGTCAGGCAGGACTAACACTGGTGCTGTTGTCAGTCTTCTCTTCAACTCTTGAAAGCTTCTTTCACAAGACTGGGGCCATTCAAACTTCTTGTCTTTCCTGAGAAGTTCTGTCATGGGTCTGGCTATTTTGGAAAATCCTTCTATGAATCGGCGGTAATAACCCGCTAATCCAAGAAAGGTTCTGATCTCTGACACATTTGTCGGCTGAGGCCAATGAGTGACGGCTTCAACTTTCTCTGGGTCTACAGCAACTCCTTCCGCTGTCAGAATGTGGCCAAGGAAGGCAACTTTCTCAAGCCAAAATTCACATTTACTGAACTTGGCATACAACTTGTGGGCTCTGAGCTTTTCCAAAATTACTCTCAGATGTTGCTCGTGCTCTTCGGCACTCTTGAATAGATCAGTATGTCGTCAATGAAGACAACGACAAACTTATCTAATTCTTCCATAAACACCTTGTTCATGAGATTCATAAAGTATGCAGGGGCATTGGTTAGTCCAAAAGACATAACTGTGAACTCATACTGGCCATATCTGGACACAAAAGCTGTCTTTGGGATATCTGCTTCTCTGATCTTCAGCTGGTAATACCCAGACCTCAAGTCAATCTTGGAGAAGTACTTAGCACCTTTTAACTGGTCAAACAGGTCATCAATCCTGGGCAGAGGGTACTTGTTCTTGATGGTCACTTCATTCAAGGATCTGTAGTCTACACACATCCTCATACTTCCATCCTTCTTCTTGACAAAGAGAACTGGTGCTCCCCAGGGTGAAGAGCTGGGTCTGATATATCCTTTCTCTTGGAGTTCTCTTAACTGTTCCTTGAGTTCTGCTAACTCTGCGGCTGCCATGCGGTAGGGTCGCTTGGCTATTGGGGCTGTTCCAGGGATAAGGTCAATGATGAACTCAATATCCCTATCTGGTGGCATTCCAGGTAACTCTTCAGGGAACACATCTGGATACTCATTCACCACTGGTACTTCTTCTACAGTCTTGGCTTCCATTGAGAACACCATAGGGTCGGGTTTACTTCCAAGGGCTTGGCAAACTACTCGGGTTCCTTCATGGTTGGTCACTGTAACTGTTCTGTCTGAACATGCTATGACACCATCATGCTTGGTTAACCAATCCATTCCGAGGATTAGATCTATCCCCTTGGATTTTAGTACCACTGGACTAGCTAGAAAGGCTACCCCACTTAGGGTGATTCTTATCCGCGAACAACCCAAGTGACACTTGATGTCAGCTCCGGGCGATCGGGTTAGTAAGGGGGTTTTAAGCAGTACTGTAGGTACTTTATGCTTTTCCACAAAACTTGATGATATGAAAGAGTGCGATGCTCCAGAATCAAACAAAACTGTTGCAAGAACTGATTCAACAAGAAACTCACCAAGCACAACTCCGGGTGCGTCCTGAGCTTCCTGAGCATGATGTGGTTGACGCGGGCACGTCCGAAGGACTGCTGTGTCTTCGCTGGCTGGTTGGAGACTTGGTTGGTTCCACGGGTGGCTCCAGACATCCTTGGTCCATTCACAGTGTTGGACTGAATGGAAGCAGCTGGCTTGTTCTTGTGGGGGCAGTTGGCAATGAAGTGGCTAAGGTCACCACAGTTGAAGCAGGCCTTGGGTTGGTTGGTCACTTGACCACTGCTGTACTGCTGAGTCTTGGTGTTGTTTTGACTCTTCTGAGGGAAGCTGAGCTGACGAGAGACATTGGATGGAGTCCTGAACTGCATCGGGGCTTGACTCTTCTGACCTTGGAAGTTGGAGTTCCTAGGCCTCTGGAATCTTTCCTGCTGACGGACTTCATGAACTGCGAACTTGCGCTTCTTCTCCTTGGACATTTCCATTATTCTTTCTTCAGTCAGGATGGTCTGGTTCATCAGGGTGTTGAAGTCAGGATAGATGTGAGGAGTCATCTGGGTTCCTAACTCTCCTGATAAACCTTTCTTGAACTTGTTCTGCTTCTTCTTATCAGTCGAAACTTCCTCAGGAGCATAACGAGACAGTTCAATGAACTTGCGGATGTATTGATTCACAGACATGCTTCCTTGCTTCAGTCTACGAAACTCATCTGCCTTGAGTTGCATGGTACCTTCTGGAACATGGTAGCGGCGGAATTCTTCCACAAATTCCTCCCAAGTGATGGTTGTGGGATCATCAGTGGCTTCACAGTAGTTCTCCCACCAGGCTAAAGCTGTCCCAGTGAGTTGATGGGATGCCAGGAGAACTCTGTCTCTTCCTTCACAGTTGATAGCATCAAGCTTCCTTTGAATGTTCCTTAACCAGTCATCAGCTTCGAGTGGGTCCTCAGACCCTCCAAAGGTTGGTGGCTTGATTCTGACAAACTCAGCCATCTTACTCTGGAAACCATGCACTTGCTGCTGACGGCGTTGGTTGTTGTTGTTATTGTTGTTCTGCACAAGTGCTTCCAACAGACGGGTTTGTTGTTCCATAACTTCTACCAGGGTGGTGAGCGGAGGGTTAGGCAGCTGTCCATGGTTGGAGTTCTCAGCTTGAACTTCTGCATCTTGGTTCACTTCTTCTTCCCTACGGTTGTTGCGCTGGCGCCGTTGGCGCTGCTGGATCCTGGCAGAGCGCTTTGGCGGCATCTGTTTGAGGACAAGGGGGAAGAACATAAGATGAGAGAAGAACCTAAGATCTTCTTCATGTTATCATTTAGTTCTCTTTGTTATTATGTTTTTCTTTTTATAAAAAGGGGAGCAGGGCACAAGGGCCTTGCTGGCACACACAACAAGCAACACTCACGGATTCACTAAAACAACAGGGGTACAACACTAGCGAAGAGCTACTAGCGGTTACACTGCGACTACAAGGGACAAACTAAACTTCGAGGGGTACAGACTTCCACAGACACTCCCTTGAACTTGGACCGGTAGCTTCATCCCATGATGATTGGATCTTCATCTTGGTAGACACTCAGGGGTCCTGGGCATCCATGAGGTTGGAGGCATCTTCCAGGCCTCTAACTGGGGAATCTTCATCCGAAGCAGTGGGGAGGCGATCTTCATTCTCCTTTGGAAAAGGCTGGGTCAAAGGGAGGGGCTCTTCTTCTTCTTCGACTTCTTCTTTACCCTCAGCTTCAGAGGGCGGTGGTGCAGGAAGATCTTCTGCGTACTTCCTCTTGATGTTGCTTCCCGCAGAGCAGATAGGAATTCCCTCCAGAACGGGACGTTCTCCTACTCCGGGGATATGCAGAGTCCTGCAGTGGGCACGCCCAGTGAGATAGGCAGTGCCGACGAGCTTGTTGTAGCGGTCTTCTGCTGCCTTCAAGGCTTCTGCGGCAGCAACAGCACGGCTTTCTGCTTCTGCTTCACGAGCTTTGGCTTCAGCGAGCTGAACACGTAAGGTCCTAACTCGTGTCTCAGCTTCTTCAGCTCGAGTGATGCACCTTCGCAGTCTGGCTGCGGTTCCGTCATACAGCTCATCCAAGGCGAGCAGATAACGGGTCATGGCAACCACAGTGGGATCTCTTTCAGCCATTCTCAGGCCTTCAATTGTCCTCATCCTTGCAAGCCAAGTGGGGCGGTTTCTCTCCATGGGAGGGAAAAACCTCATTGGCGAGCGACCGATAGGCCTCTCATACATCTGGCACAAGTACCGAAGGGCCTTGCGTGCCACAGCTTGGTAGGTGTCCGGGAATCGTGACCCAGTAGTAGTCACGTTCCAGGGCTTCATCTCTGGGTGGTCATCACTGGCTCCAATGTGAATGGTGACTTCACAGCGCTCAGTGCCAAACTCTTCATATTCTCTTCCGACATACTCGGCAGGCTCCATAATGCCAAGTCTGACCATGGCATCACGTAGCACCTTTGGAAAGCCAGGGGTTTCCAAGCAGTAGTCGGTCACCCATCCATCTTCTTCCATCTGTAGAGGAGGGATTAAATAAGAGTTTTGCAAAAGAGGGGAAAGAGCTAAGGAGTTTTTCAAAATAGTTTTTGCAAATAATTTTAGCGTCCAAGCCTAGGGTCACGTCCTACGGCCAAGCACGGCTCTGATACCACCTGAAGCGCCCCGGTTATCCCAGGAGCTAAAACTCTTTATTATACCAGTCCCTGGATCAGTCGCTGGTACAATCAAGTCTTACAACAGGTGATATTACAAGTCGCGACCTGGCTAGGTCGATCGATAAGCAACAAGAATATCAAAAGATAACAAACAACAAGTACAAACCAGACCCCGATGATAACATCTAGGTCTTCAACCATAGCGGAAGCAACTAAGCGGTAGACTAATGCCACAGGCAGCTCGGGTGCGGACGAGACCAAGCTTAATCGTCTTCCTCACCGTCGGCGTCGACGAAGTCTGGATCTTCCTCTGTAATCAGCAAGCAAGAATGAGTACAAAAGTACTCAGCAAGTCGCAACCCTTACCCTACCATCAATGGATAAATGTATGCATTTGGCAGTAGCAAGGTAAAGGCCATCGGGTTTAACATTGCAATAAAGCCAGTTTTACACATGCAGGGGGTTCAGTTTATAAAGCATTTTAGCAAAAGCATCAAATTAAGATATTATGGGGTTGGTCAAGTTGTACGTTGCCGGACACCCCGTCCACGACAACCTTCGGCGGAAGGCCGGACCTATTCTCAAAACAACTCACTCATCAAGGAGATAAGCACCCACCCATGCTAGTTCTTGGAGCGAACCAAAGCCATGTCCGTGACCGTGGACTCGGCTATTCGAATAGATTTTAACACTCTGCAGAGGTTGTACGCTGTACCCACAATCTGAGTGCATCACAAGCCACTGCGCGGGTGGTGTGAAGACTCACAAAGCCATTACCCATCACAGCATCGTCCCGACTAATCGCCATGGGAGTTGTCCAGGGGTCTAGCCTCTGATCTAGGCCTCGACCGGGTCGCACACGTCTGCATCACGTCCACCTGCTCCATGGGCTCCCATTGCATCTCCAGCCTCCAGGCGATTAACAGACTAGCTGGCGGGATTTAGACTAAGCCGTGCCGCATACACGGTAGTGTGGTCGCACTGAATAAACGGCTAGGTAGGATGTCACAAGCAACTCGGTCCTTATACGAGCCAAGGCAATCATCTCCACATATATGAACCCACCACAGAGGCGGCATTCATCTCCCATATCACTTGTCATAAGCACACCACAGAGGCGACACTTAATCTTCCATAAATATCATCAGGATCACCTCAGCTCTAACCAAGTTCATTCATTCATCTTTCTTTAGTTATCACCCAACCTTACTACTACCACACAACACCAAACACGGTTTTCACATTTGTAAAAGCTAAGTATAAGTAGAGCACTTAGTGATACACAGTCCTAAGCATTTCTATAACAAGGGAATCATCCATGCGTAAATATTATCATACATGGATATCCTAGGTTTAACAGGGAATAATTTAGGACAGATAATATAAGGCTCAGTGGTCTTGGTCATACTACACAAAGGTTTTGCAAATACCAGGTCAATCATTTCATGCAATAAAACGGCTGCTACGGGTTGTGTTTATAAAACATAGGAGCAGTATGATCAAAGGGAAAACGGATTGTGACTTGCCTTCGTTGACGTCTTCGGGGAGCTCCTGCTCGAAGTCTCCGGCTCCTGGTTCCTGCTCCTCCTCCTCCGCGTACTCGTACTCTCCGTTAGCTACGCGACCGGCAAACAAGCAAACAAACACAAATAAATACAAAAGAAATAGAAGATGAGCTCTATAAAAGACGAAACTGGTAGAAATGGATAGAGCTCGATTTTAGATGAATTTAGGAGGAAGAATCAGGTCAATCGGAGCTCGGATGGTGGAGATATGGCTTTTACCGTGGAGGCTATTGGCTTATTCCGAAAATGAATAAACCGGTATTGAGAATATGTGCTCACGGGCTTGGTTTAGGAAGAGCTGGACAGGGGAACGGCGGTCTGATGGTGATGCTTGGGTGGCGAAGAAGCTCGTGCTGGTGCCCTTTTATAGCCGGGGAAAGGGAAGCTTGCCGGGCTCGCTCGACTCGGTGGACGTGGCGGCAACAGCGGAATTGCTGTGCGCAGGTCGTCGTCGCTGTGCGCGAGCAGTGCGGGGCGTGGCCGTGGCAGAGCAGGGCGGTGCGTCGCGATGCGGCGTGCGCGAGCAAGTGGGCACGGCCGGCATTGGCGTGCGGATATGAATTGATGTGACAACACAAGCATAGTGTTGGCACGAGGTTCAAGGCGACGAGACGACTCAAGCATAGTGTTGGCACGAGGCTCAAGACGACGAGACGACTCAAGCATAGTGTTGGCGCGAGGTTCAAGACGACGAGACGACTCAAGCATAGTGCATAGTGTTGGCACAAGGTTCAAGACGACGAGACGACTCAAGCATAGTGCATAGTGTCGTCACGTGGTTTGAGATGACGAGACGACTCAAGCATAGTGCATAGTGTCGTCAGGTCATTCGAGATAATTAATGTGACGAGATGACTCGTGCGGGGCAGAGCGATGTGCCAGCTTATGCGAAGGAATAAATGACGGTCACTGGGTAGGTGAAGGTAAAAACGCGCTGGACGGCAATTTAGCGCGCGAGGATGGAGAAGGGAAAGAAATAGGCCAGACCAGAAAATCCCGTTGGTGTGTCGCGTAGTTGCTGAGCGGTGTAGACGATGGGATGGCTCAGGCAGACTGAATAAAGGCACGGGTAGGCGAGATTAAAGGCGCGGGCCGAGGCAGGTAAAGAAAACATGCGTGCTGTGCCAGTGCACGTGGTGGAAGAAAAGACAATGACGAGACGGCGGGGCCAATGGTGTGGCGTATGGTTTTAGACTGACGAGACAACGACGAGACGCGACGAGATGGCTCAGGATGACTTTGGCGTGTGGTTTTGGATTGACGAGACGACTCGAGTGACGAGACGACTCGACGCAACGAGACAGGCAGAGGAGTGAAGGCATGGTAAAAGTGATAGGCGGCCGGCACGCATACGTGCTGCGCCAAAGCGAGAGGATGAAGAAAAAGAGGGAGAGAAAGATTTTCAAAACATTTTGAAAGCTTCCGATTTTAGTTTCGATTCGATTTGCGAATTTTAAGGATAAATTTTTCAGGGCGTTACACCAGTGAAAGTTTCAGCAAAATTTCTGAGACAACCTTGGAAAGTAGAACCCAAGAGCTCTACTGCTCCATATATTTGTGGAAGAGCTGGATGGGCCAGATGGCAGATTTATTGGAATTCAAATCATTTTGCCTGGACAATAATTGTGACCATGATGAAGAACCCATCTGCAGCAAGAAAAAATTCTGTTTCAAAATTTTTAATGAGAAAGTCAGTGCACTTGCTGTAGATGTTCGAGAATGCTCATGGAGTCTAATCAATAGCCTTTCAGGAATCTACTTATCCAGCAATGACCTTGAGAATTTAAATAAATTGTTGGATGAAATTTCTAGATTTCTAGATCTTCTGCTGAATCCCCCCAAGCCTCTGAATTTGCATGTACTCTTCCTTTTACTTCGGAGGATACATTATCTGATATTGCAGCGTCAATACAGAAAGCCAGAATGAATTGTGTTCAATTAATAGATATTCTTGTCAAATCTGTTAAATTACCTCAGAGGATAGAAAAGATCGGGAGGAATTCTGTATCAAACACACAGGTATCATTGTTTGCACTCCTGCCAGTTCCTCTCGCCTCCATGGTATGAAGTCAGATCCAATTGATGTTTATTAGTTGATGATGCTGCACAAATAAGAGAGAGTGAACTCTTGATACCACTTTCAATAGCACCGAGGCATGCTGTGCTTTTAGGGGATCATCTTCACATGCTACCGTTGGTGAAAAGTATGGTAAGCATTAATTATCTTGAAAGTTTTTCCCATATTTAGAAACGGTTGCCTGGACCAGCTGCAAGTCAGCTCTGCCATGCTACCATTTTCTTCTCCCATACAATATCACCAAGTTCCCCCTAGGTTAGATGAGTTTTTTTACACAATATTACCATTTGTAATGATATAATGATAAACAGTGGCGGAGCTTCAACCAGAATCTAGGGGGGCCGGCCATAGTAATTTAGCCTCAAAAATTGATAAACAGTTCCAAATTACTGTTTATTTAGTGGAGATTAAGCTAGGGCAGGGGGGGCCATGGCCACCCTTGGCCACAAGGAAGCTCCGCCACTGGATAAATACACTTTTAGTTCCTGTAATATTGGACTTTGATTCTCCATCTTACACATTCGTTTGTGCACTTGAGTTAACATTAGGTTTTAAGAAAAGCATGATATGCTTCCACATCCAAACGACTTGATACTTTTGTAAAATTTATAATTTGGAGTGAAACTTCGTTTTTTGATGTCACAAACTTGATTGCAGTGATGCCCAACAGTGATAATTTGTCCATACTGGTCTACTATATTAACTTCCGCACAATTGATGAGTTTTCAAAATGTTGTTACTTTTAAACATTTCAATGACTCTTCATAATTTTCAGATTTGCAAAGATGTTGGTTACGACAAAAGTCTTTTGAACGTTTGCTATCGTTACCATTTGAAAGGAAGATGCTTATCAAGCAATATATGATGGATCCAGCAATTAGCAAGTTCCCAATTGAGCACTTCTATGGAAAGAAAATGGTTGATGCCCAGAATGTCAGTTCATGTGACTACAACAATCAGCTTACAAACTTGCAACTCCCTTGCCATGCATTTTTTGACATAAGCCAAATTGAAGAGTTGAGATATAAGGGAAAGGCAATGGTGGAGTCTGCTGCAATCTTACTCTTGCTTCAGCTACTATGCGCAGGTATATATATTGTGTTTTTTCTTTTCAAGCAAATCATGTCTGCTAGTGTCTATTACAATAAGATGACAAAAGAAGACTCATGTTGCAAACTATGTTAGCTCAAATGACATGTAGAATTATTTTCCTTACTGCTTAAAGTTAACTGTAATGTTAGGTGATCAGCGAGGAATTTATCATGGCCAATGTTTAATTTTGTCAAAGCATGATCAGAAAGAAATTTAAACATTCTTCCTTCCCCACAAAGTTAAGCAAATGTTTACTTTTCTAATCGCTGGAGATCTGAGGAATGTTAAAAGAAGGGTGAATGTAGGCATTGTTTGCTTATGCGACACTCGAGTTGATACAGTAATAAGCCATCTGGGTATGAAGTATCAAGGCCACAAGAAAATTAATATAGAAGTGAGCTCAATATACCCCATGAAGAATACTTGGTATGATGTATTGATCCTATCATCATTTCTTGAGGATAATTATGAGCTTCCTGAGGGTAACTGGATTAACGTGGCTCTTACAAGATCAAAGTACGCGTGTTTCTATTCATTCTGCTCACAATTTGATTATGGGTTTTTGATAAAAAGAGCGTACTGATAATTGGTTTGAATTTTCAGACATTGCTTGTGGATGATAGGTGATGTTGACATTTTCCTAGGTACTCCTGGGACATGGGGAACGCTCATTGAAAGTTTCAATCAACGAAAATGCTCTTCGGGACTAGATAGTAAGATGCTGTCTAAGCAGATGAAGTTATTAGAAAAGACTGAACAGAGGGCTCCCTCTTCTGCTGATGCGACACCTGCAAACAAAGTCTTATACCTGGTAAACTAAATGAAACCCCCTAATATTGTTTTCTTATCAACCAAGTTTCTATTATTAAGTTCTACCTTTCCTTGAGAAATATATAAAAAACATTAATGAGTGTTAGCACTCAAAAGTAGTTAAAAAGGTGGCACAATCTTGGAATATTAAGGGGAATGGCATTTATAGTTTAGAGCCATGTTAAGTACCAGTACTGAAACCGCATCTATAGTGGAACAATAATGTCAAATTTTATTTTGTCAGTCTTTTGCGTTTTTTTTTTTTTTTTGTTTTTGACCAATAGTTTCTCAGCTTATTCATGAACCCAAATATCCAGGCTTCTAAAGCAGTTAGGTTGAAGTAATTTAATAATCTTTCTTATAAGAAGACTAGAATCCTCACACCATACCTTTTTTATTTAGTATTTATTGTTGTTATTTATGCTATATGGGTAAATAAACAAGAGATACAAAAATTTTGCAGCCAGGTTGGGAGTTCACATGGTCAGGAAGGCCTATAATACTAAGGACATTTTGGCTTCCCTCTGTGATCAAAAGGGTGATGCCGGTACGGTATATTATAACAAAATATAATCAAATCTACTGAAGCTGCTATTTCCACATGTTTTATGTTCTCTGACAAATTATTTGAAATATTTCTTCTTGCATGTAGACACTTGCACACTTCATGCAAGTTTGGGAGCACTTCTGTCATCGTACAAATTCCAATATGCATGCCTAGATCCTCCACAAGATTTTCCATGGGACTTTCCTGTGGCTAATTTAAAGGCTCAGTATAAGATCCAACAAAATGCAAAGTTTGGATCAGAGGCGATGAACAAAAGGGGCAAGGTCAGAATGGAAGGTGCACTTGAAACTCTAAAAGTCCATGGCGTCATCGGCACAAACAAAGTCAAGTGTAAGGTACTGCTTTAAGACTTGTATTATATTTGTAGTTTATATCAATATCTTTTATTGACACTTCTAGCCGCTGAGTTTTCGTCTGATGACTTTGAACCTTTTCTCCTATCCCTTGCCCTACTGGGCATGTAAATACAGCCCTTGGAGCAGAGTTCTTCACCTTATCTTCTTCCTTGCAACCTCAAATGTTTTGCCATGACCGACCTCAGGCCATCATGGCCAAAATGCTTCTTCACCCCAGATTCTCTTGTCATGGGATTTTGGAGATTTCGTATAGGGACCAAAATAGTTTTTCGAGACTTCGTAAGGAGTTCCCCAGAACTTATTCTATGATCCTGACAGAGGAAGTTTAATGCATCCCTCGGGGGGGGGGGGGGGGGGGGGGGGGGTGGGGAGGGACATATCTCCAGTTACTCCGGGAACGTGCGTGGCCCAATGGCAGTCGAACGATGGCGGGGCTGTCGTAGAATCTATCTTGCTGGCCCTCCTTAGACACTGACCTCCAGCAGTTTTGGTTGGTATGCTGGAGGCTCAAGTCCGTTTGACATTCTGCTTTGCCTTCACGAAGCAGCCACACCTTGGCTTGAAGCACTTTCTCCTTCTTTGCACCGGAAACCTCACGTGTCATGGATGGTTTGTGAGCTAATCTCTCTCCCACCAGTCGTACCACGTTTTGACTCAGCGACGAAGGTCGGCAACCTTCTGGCACATATGGGACGAAGTGACGTTAGAGCACATATGGGACTATGTCACTTCATTAGACTCAAGTTCAAGTGATCTTTGTAACTGATCATGTCGTCTCTCGTCTATGAGTAATGGAAAAAGAAAATCTTTTTATTGCCCATGATTGTTCTTGTTCTTTTAATTTGTTTCCATCTCTCCACTTCTTCTGACCTAGATGTCACCCAAAGGGAGTACGGAATCATCAACGCCTGGGGATATTCCATGGTTCCCTCAAGACCTTTTTACTTCTTGAAATAATCAATTGTCATCCAGTGATTGGGGTATGTTGGATTAATGCACGCATATCCCATAATTCAGGAGTGGATGGTTGTGGTCGTGCTCGTTTGGAGGACCATGATCTGCCATAATAATATTGGTCTGCGCTAGCTATTTAATCCTGGTGGCTTCACCCTAGATTTCTTTCAACACTTCCTCGCTTCTAGCCTTTGCTCCTCCTTCCACCTCCATCACTCTATGGCACTCTAGACACCTCTTGTCCTTTATCGAGGAGAAGCTCTACCAGCTAGTGGAAATATATCACGTTGGCTTGCCTAGTGGAAGCGGCACACATGCCCACACCATCCCCACGCCCTGACAACACAAGGTGTCCGTCTTCGTCCCACAAGTCAAGTATGGGTTGCACCTTCTGCTGATCAACTTCTTGCTGTTAGCCACCTTGGTCTGAAAGCACCAGTACTTGGAGGAAGTCACCTATGACTACCCTAGTAGTGAGGACCTTCACCATATCTTCGTCCCACAAGTCAAGTATGGGTTGCACCTTCTGCTGATCAACTGCTTGCTGTTAGCCACCTTGGTCTGAAAGCACCAGTACTTGGAGGAAGTCACCTATGACTACCCTAGTAGTGAGGGCTTTCAGCTATATTTTCTACATCACTATTCAAATCTGACACCCAAGCAAGTCATCGAGCGTGTTCGGGTGTTCATTTTTCCGATATCTGGATCCCTGTCGTCACAGCGTTGTGTGACCACCACCACCTCCTCCAGGCCAGTCTAGGGCTTTAGCCTTCTTTCAGTTTCTTTTTCTTTTACCACCGGCTTCATTTATATGTTTGTTACTGTTAGCTTAAATAGCATATCCAATAAACCTTCCCAATGTGGCCTCTATGGTAGCGCCATGCTGACGGTGCACTCTCTTTGATCTCTCAAAAGAGTGGACTATTGGAGTGGATGAGCCAGGCATTACCATTGAGTCTGCGGGCACAATGTGACAGCTAGCCACATCTCGGGCTCTTCTAGTTGCTAGCGTTCTGGGTGTTTCTGGTCTCAACGCTCCCGGAGATGCTGCCAATGACTTTTGGTTGTGGCGCTCTGCAAGCTGCTCCGGGTGTCTCCGCCACTGAAATCATTGCAACAACCGCAGTCCTCCCTCCTTGTCTTCTATGCTTTGCGTGGCTGAATCTATCACCCTAGCTATTTTCTTTGGTCAAGAAGAGGAAATACTGCGCAACCGGGTGCATTGTTTGTTACCTTTGGTAGTATGCCGTCATTTTCTATTTTATTTGGTCTGCCTGCCCCATGGTCCTCATGCCAGGAATACCCGTCATGGGGGCAATGCATGTAACTTAGTCCGTTCTACCCAACGGGACCATAGTAGTCACTTGATCAACCGAAGGCTTGTTGACGGCTGTTAAGTCATGATTTTCACCGTCAACTAGCTGCACTTTGTATCATAAATCAAACACCAAAGGTAGACTTAGGACTTGAAACTAATGATTTCCACAAGTCTTGGTGAATTTGTGAGTGCAGCTGCATTTCATAGGAAACCGGGGAAAAGGAAGCATAAAAGGCCCACTCTGCAAACACCGAATTTCCCCGTCATAAAGAAATCTCCCAAAAGCCTAATATCAAGGAGATATAAAGAAAGATCATCTCTTGGAGATCCTCAACAATGGCAAAGATATATGGATCCACCAAATCAACCCATACCATATTCCAGAGAGGACACCACTCCGAGAAATCAGCATCGGCAGCCAAGGATGACATACACCAAAAGGGATACAAACCCTATTCACTTTGGGTCAACACATTGAGATACATCATTAGAACCCAAAGGGAGACTCCTTGGCCAAAGCCCAAGAAAGATATCACTCCGGCAAGTCCACGGTCATCGCAGAAATCACCCGGGATGGAGAAAAGGCCAAAATACAGTCATCTGGACTCATCCTGGGCCATACACCGGGGAGAGGCCTTATGAGGACCCCATGGACCACTACACCAAAGCCCAAGGCCATAGGGGCCAAGGGGGGTCGGCCGACCTGCTACAGTAGGTCGGCCGACCTGCTACAGTAGCCATTCTGGCCTATTTTTCTATGGCGGTTCCCCACCGACGTACCAAGGTCGGTTCTGCCTGCAATCAATGCCATCAATGCCGGGAACCGCCTCAATTCCACCGCCTTTGGAGGGCTATAAATAAAGGGGTACCCCCTCCCCTCAAGACACACAAGAAGGAGAGCCTCATTCCACTTCCAAGGGCCTAGGGTCCTTTGTATACTAGTAGAGTAGGGAGAGAGTTGGGTAGAGGAGAAGGGTAGTCCTCCCTTTGTGAGGACTTAGCCCCAATCTTGTATCTTTGAGGATACTTATTGATAATACATTGTTCGTCGTTCGTTCATCGTTCGTTCGTCGTTCGTTCATCGTTCGTCGTTCGTTCATCGTTCGTTCGTCGTTCATCGTTCGTTCATCTTCATCAAAGTAAGTATTCTCGATCTCCTATTGGATATAGTCTAGCCTTGGTTAAGCGTTCCTTGTTTGGTGGATCCTTGGCTTGCTTATGATTCGAGTACTTCTTATCTAGATTAAGTTCTTTCTTTACTTGCTTACGGGATCATCGCTCTATTCATCTAGAGTACCTTGCCTCTCGCCCAGGTTAAGGTAGTAATCAATAGCTTGGACGTGGTGTCTAGGTTAGAGGTTACCTTTGTTTGCTGCGCGCTCTACGGTTTGTTGAGGTAGGCGGTAGGTGGTGACAGCCCTATCCGTCCTTCGTAATCCTCCACGTTCGGGTACGTAGTAGGCCTCTTGGCCGGAGTGACTTGGCAGACCAGGTCTAAGCCGGCGCCCAAAGTAAGCAATTAGAGGAGGGATCTATCATAGGTCTGGCAGTGAGGACTTGATTGCCTTGTTGTCACGCGACCTCAGGACTGGCATAGGGACTTGATAGCCCTAGTGTCACGTGTCCTAGTGGTAGAGGGTTGCCAGTAGGTGGTGACAGCCCTGCTGTGTTTAAACCTCTCTTTTTCTAGAAAGAACCTCATCCATAGGAATCCTCTCTACCCACTTCTACCATCCTTCTTCGTGTCCTTGGACGAGCTAGACTAGAAGATAATCACACATCGTTCCTTTGGGAAAATATAAATAACGATACCCTTGAATACTCACGGGTGAAGTGCTACAACGGTATTCTCCGTGCGCTTGCGGATTTATTCGTGACGTAAGAAATACCAACAAGGCTCCATGTACGTCTATGGTCTAATCGACATTCTCTTCGGCAGGCCCAGGATGGTGCCGAGTTGGTGTTTACCCGCACTAGACCCTATCAGTTGGCACCTTTGGCAGCCTCAATATTGACACTTAGTCAGGAGCACGGAGTCCATGGCGATGACCCTCCATCGCAGCGTGGTATTCCCTTTCTCACTTAGCTACTTACTTGGGAATGCAATTGGGGCTAGAGCACCACCTAGTTGCTGTCTAGGGGAGCTACTGTTGGTGCACTTGGAAGTTGTCCCATGCCACGCTGCTATAGTTTGGGAACAGGTAGGCCGTAGATGAAGAAAGTCTAGCGGTCTACCGGCCTTCTCGACGATGTTCGATTGTCTTTAGGCTCCACTCCATGCTCTGGTTTCCTGTCTCTGGTGGTGCTCGAGGAACCAATGGTTAAACGGTTTGAGATTTGTTTTAAAAGAGGGAAGATTTGGGTGGCTGAGCTCCTTGGTACAACGCAACAAGTGCCCTTGAACTTAGCATCGTTGCCATTGACCTTAGGATATTCCAATGTGATCTTGTGGAGATCGTAGATGAGGAGGACGAAGCACTTTTCACGGAGCAGAGAACTTTAGTGTACTCGAAGAAAAAAAAATGGAAGCAGTGGCCCTCAAGTATTTGGATGAACTATGTACTTCATCTAGGCACTCTCAAAAGAAGTGTCTTGTGTCTCAGGAAAAAAAAGAGGAAAAATAGATACAAGCAGTAGGCCCTGAGCTTTCTGATTAGTTTTTTGGTTGATTTGTATGCTCTCTCGAAAAGAGGCACACTTGGCCCAAAAATCTCATTGTTGGATGCCGAGCACCCAGTGATGCCCACTTGCCTCAAGTGACCAAGGGTCAAAGATGTTAGTCCTTGTGCGATCGGACCAGTACTTCTCGGGTGGTTGGAGGATGATTCCTACAATCATGGTTCCCTTTGTCCTATTAAGCAGGAATCTTGAGTGGGTGAGTAGGCTCTGAATAGTCCCCAAGCTGGAGTTTAGGTTGGTTAAGGTGTCAAAGCAGATCATGATGTCATGATATTGGAGGTTGTCGGAGGAAAGTTGGGGGCAAATGGGAACAAACAACATGAACTTTGTGACAATCTCAAACTTTATTAAAATAAGAAAACCATATGAATCTTATATTGTCATTCTCATCGCTAACGGCTTATAATTCTTTATTCTGGGGATCTACCCCGCCTACTAGGCTCAGGTCCTAGTTGGTCTTAGACGAGTGAGCTTACCTTTTCTGTTTGGCCTGGACACATCCTTGGCTCGACTTTTTTGGTAGGCTCCTCCTAACAAGCTTTTAGTCAACATTCGGACAAAGCTCGCCCCTTGGAGGCACCTACATGATGGAATCCAAATATTCTTTATTGTACTTGGCATCCTTGCGGTCTAGTGGCAGAGGTAGGGGGAGGCGGCAGGGGCCCCCTATGTTTGAGGCACATCACCATTGACCCCAAGATTTCACCATGTATTTTCCTAAAAATTTTCAATCTACCCCCCCCCCCCCCCTCAAGACCTATATACTACTACTTGGTCCCGCTCATTCTCATTTTCTGGCTCCGCCCCTGTTGAGGTCGGTCTTGACGGTGACAATACTAGCTGGTGTTGACATCTTTATTTGCCCGTAGGCGTACTGTAACACCGCCATGAACTTGCTGATACGTGCCTATCAAGGACTGGAGTGTACATGGAGTCAAACTGGCCACGTCAAACAGAACAAAACTTGGAGCCAAATCTTGTTGAGAGGCTTGAAAGCCAAGCCCAACGTGATGTCATGAAGTTGTGATTACTCTGACTCCAGCTGCAAGTCTAGGATGTCAAGATGCTGGAAACAACACATAATTGAATGTCAAGGAAAGCTCCTAAGTCCCAATCTTAGATTGTTGATGGTGGGTGCCACCGCTAGAGGGGCTATGCCATGACGAGATTGCTTATATTGGGCAACCTCGCTTATCAAAGAAGATGAGCACCTCTAACTAGTTGATTGTGGTGCATTCATGCAACACACCTCTAATTCATTTGGCGTTAGTTTGTACCGACGCTTGGACTCTTAGAAGGAACCACCAAAACTAATGTTGAGCTTAGCCTCACCCTTTATCTAGATATGCCTCTACAACTTCATCCGAGACCTCGGCACCCTTGAGTCCCTGCTGCCAGGGTAGCACCCATCGCCTTTGACTCGCTTAGATTGTGGCCTATCATTACAGGTACTCTCGGCATGTCACATGGTAATTCTTGTCGTTGTTGGGTAAGGAACAATAGATGCTGACAGCAAGGTCAACTCCTGGCTATTAATAGCTCAGACCAAGGAGGAAAACATTGTAGTTGCTGCTAGGATTGGTCAACAGCCATAGAGACGGCACCGGTGTTCTTGTTGTGACTGTGGCCCCGATAGTCATTTGCCTTTCGTCCCCGGGTAATTTTTGCTGTATTCCTCGTCAACAAGACTGTTTCTAGCACTCTGTATGCTTGAACACCTTCCGGAGGCTTTACTTATTTCAACTACAAGTCGTATAGCAACCTCTTTGTTCTTGTACTAGCAATAAAGAAGACACTTTACCTAATCTTCTTTGATGTGAGTGATCTTATTGTCGGGAGAAGTGCTTGATGCACTCCTTTACGCTCTCACGATCCTTGTGCTGGCACATCTATAAGTCTATCAAGACTAGATATCATAAAATTGTCTATGAACTTGAGAAAGAGGTGCTCCTTTGATCCGATCAACCCTTCTAGGAGGATCGAATCCACGTCCTTGCTGCCTCAGTTAAGATTGAGGCAAGTAGTTAACCATCGCACGGTGACCTTCACCTGCCGCATGGATTCTTGTAGGATATACTTGAGGGAACTTGTCCGCGATGGTTGTCATATTGTGATTCTCCGATGTGTTTAGAAGAAATTGTTTCGGTAGCTGAATGTTCGACAGGTTGCGGAATAGCAGCTGATATCTTGGTGAGTCCGGGGCATATCTCTTGCACTTTCTAAGGCTTTGGCTATCAGAATCGTCTCTGATATTGGATCATCTTCAGGGTCCTTCCCATATCTTCTTCAATATGGTGGTCATCATCACACCAGCTTCTAACTTCATCCAATCCATGATGAATCCTATAGCCACCATCAAGATCACCTCGTGATGCTCCATCCACCACACGATAGTGCTTCCTTTAGCCGATCTCTTTTAAGTGAGTGCTGATCATGAGGGCGTTCTCGCTTAAGACGTGAACTATTGGTGGAACATTGTTGTGTAGGAATCAATAGTCCATCAACGTAAAGAAAGAAAGGTAAATGTAACAAAAGCCATTGCCCCTGTGCGGTGCTACAAGTCAATGATGAAGATCCTAGTCTTCTCCAACCA
Source organism: Eragrostis nindensis (assembly GCA_012490785.1). Lineage (NCBI taxonomy): Eukaryota > Viridiplantae > Streptophyta > Magnoliopsida > Poales > Poaceae > Eragrostis > Eragrostis nindensis. The sequence continues at coordinate 363,875 of JAAXCT010000544.1, read as the reverse complement.
ACGATGACCCTGAACAGCTGATTTCTGCTCGGATCACGTTAAGGATGGTGTGTAGACTATTTAGATGATTCACATCCGGATAGACCTGAGCGAGTGATGAGGCGGTCGAGTGATGTCTATTGTGTCGCCAAACTAGGCCCAACGCTCACTAGTCCCAACACCGCTTGGGAGGTTGCTCGGGCCTTCCCCTTGGGTGCTTGTCCTAGGGACGATGATCAAAGAGCAACTAACACCCAAGGGTTATGTAGATTTGGGCAACGACCCTATTTTCTGTTGGACCACATTTTTTTTCTCCAGAAACAATTCTGGTACATTCAAGGTATATGCCTATTTTTTTTTTTACGCTTCCTTTTCGACTGGCAAGGTCCTTTGAAGCCTAAGTTCACCCTAGATATGGTAAACTATCAAAATTCATTCATTAATATTCCAATCCCCATTTTGGGGATCTTGGATCTTGGGGGACCCATCTTGCCATTTAAACCTGCTTATGCAGATGTGCCATTTGATGTCTTTATCTTCTTCATCTGAGCTAACGGGCCATCCTCTATCAAGGCCCCACTTGAGACATCAGGGGTACCCGGTCATAGATTGTAGGCCACTCCCTCAGCAATCTCAGATAAATAGATTCATCACTTAAACATGCTCTATTTGCATTGTTATCTAGCTCACCCTAGGTTTTAGGCCTTGAAAAGACTTCTTCATATTAGTATTTGTGTTCATTTGGGTAATGATTTCTATGTAAACTCATATGATTGATGAGTTGTTGTATCATGTCCTATATGAAAAATCATGATAATAGTGTGGTTTACTGCATGGTCTTGAGCTTCATTAGAGGAAATTGATGTTTCGTTGACATTGCACGGGATCTTTGAACTTACTACCTAGACTTCTCTACAAATAAAATCTATTGGATCTCTTCATTGTCTGAGCATTTGAGAAGTGATCTCAGTTACCTGTACATTTGTCTGTGTTCTAGATAACGGTTAGTCCTAGTAAATACTATATATGTTCCAAATTAGTCGTCTTTTAGCTTTGCTCAAAGTTAACCATTTTATCTTTGACCATCAATTCACAAAAAAAATCATAAAATCTAACATAATATGATTTAATTTTAGATTCATTTTGAGAAATAGTTTCATTATATAATTTGTTGTTAAACTATAGAATTCTTTGGAAACGGAGGTAGTATCAGCTATCACTATTAGTTGGCTTGTCTCATGTTTCCATTCTAAGAATTGTCTCATGTTTTCATTCTAAGAATTGTTCCAGTACATATCTATATCATGTTTTCATTCTAAGAATTGTTCCAGTACACATTTACATATGCCTCCGACAATATCTTAAGAACAGCATATATTTCTTGTTCTTGCAGGATCAAGTTTTCAAAATACGATCATATGACAAAGTTGATGTCAATGATCCAGAAAGCATAACAACTCGTGTAAGGAAAGGAAGTATAATGGTGTGCTATTTCCGCATTTCGCGAAACTATTTCTATTTGAAGCCAAAAGAACCCTATTGGTATGATGAAACAAAACCATTTATCAGCACAAAGACTTTGAACCCGGTTTCTCACGCCGTGATGACCATTGGGGATGGGAAGAGGACGATTCACCCAGCCACAGGTAAAACCAGTGTCCGTAGGCATGTTGACTTTCAAAACAGCGAAGGAAAAAGGTTCGGTATCGATGGCTTTGGAAAAGTTTTGAGGCGCTCAGTCAAAGGAATGTACGAGTTGAAGATATGAAAAGTCAATGCCCCTGGACAGTAACTAAACCTTATTTATCGATGGATATGTGCCTGACTTTAATGCATCTGATCTGGGAACTTGTCGTCCCTCATATTGATGTAATTGCAACGGCTGGGATTATCTCATTTGACCGAATCTGCATGCCACGGACATGTGCTGTAAAGAGAGCCAGAGAGGTTTTGGTTGCGACAGTGAGTACTATATATTTTTTTAGATAATGAGAAACATTCCAGCTTTGGTTGCGACAGTGACAGTACTGAATAGTCCTCCAATTTTTTACCTACCAAGAAAGAAATGCTGATGCCTGTACATTTTGTCAATTTATTTGTCATAAATCCATTAGAAATGGCGGATAGAAAACAGTTCATCAGATGTTCACGAATGCTCGGGCTTGTGTTCATGTCATTAATGTTCCTAGCTTGGACAAAAAAAATACATTTGTCATACTGTTACCGAAAACATGACAATTGTACGTACTGTCATCCAGCCAGGTTACAAGGTACTACCTCTGGACTTAATTATTGACATCCGGACAGCAGATGTAAACTAGAAATGAATAGGCTATTAATTTCACGTCGTAACCTCATTGGAGGCATCATCGTGGAGTTCTTCTAAAGTTGTGGAGCTGCTTTGTGTTGTCCTCTCTCTGCATAAGGATCTGCGGTCTCCAGCTAACTATTGATGTCTTCTTCAGAATTGTGGTTCAAGTGGTCAATGCTTTAATCGCTAGACGCAGATCGTCTTTGGATTGGCAAAGGCTCCGCTGGTGTTTTGGTTCCTAGGTGGAAGAAGACACATGATGGAGAAAAGACCTTACTCAAAAGACCTGCTCTGGAAGACTAGAGATGTCGCAATATGGAGATTCTCATTTTTGTTTATTTTAGCTCTTTTGTTCATCGGTGTGCGTTAATGTACTTCTGATGTGGCCGATTTTAATCGGTGGATGTATTTGGCTGTAACTTTCTTATAGGTCAAGGCCATTGAGCTGTAGCTTCTTTGAAAGCCAAGGCTGGGATTAATACAATCTTCCCATTATCTAAAAAAAGAAATGAATAGGCTATTGTTGTCCGGACGTCAAAATTGAAGTGCGGAGGGGTATATCACATCATGGGAATATAACAGCATTATCAGTTTTTTTTATCCCTCTTGAACATAAAAATACAAGTGGCGATTCTGTTGTATCCAATAAGGAAACATAAAGCATGTTAGTCATTCGACATTGTCGCTGTGATTTGACATAAAATTAAACTATCATTACTATTTATTCTATCCAGTAACTCGGAGTAAAAAAACATTACAGCAGCTTCGTCTCTGACTGCGATAGGACCAACCAACCCAGAGCAATGCAAATTATTACACGATCACTTGCTCCAGTTTTATGGGCAATGCAGCTTACACCATCAGGACAGCAACCAGCCGCCCAGATTTCTAATGGCAATGATTTTAGTATAGTGCCATAAAACAGAAACAAGGGAATCCAAAAGTAACAGTGACATTTAAAAATTATGTTCATTGAGAGTTACTGAATTGCAACGTGACAAACTGGCTAAATGCAGCAGTGGACATAGTAGCAACGTCAACCTTCGGTCATACTAACAAACGGTTCAGACTTTAGAGCCAGGATCTCAGAACAACAACAGTCGTGACAGCACCAGACATCTCCATTCTTTATTTTCACGGTGCATTACTCTGCTACTGCCTTAGCTGAGTCCATACGGCAAGGGCCTCATGAAGATTATTCTAGGTGCGGCAGCTCAAAGCCGTCCCTAGGGCAGCATCTATTTGCCTGTGTTAGAGTAGTTAACTACATTAAGTTCCCACGACATAAACAAATAAAACAATGTTGAAAATAAAGTCATAAGTTACGAATAATAGATGATGTAAATAAACCCTCCTACGAGCACTTTAATAAAGCATACCTTTCCAGCGTAGAGCCGCTGGTACAACCACAACCAACAATTATTCCCATCATACTAACTATTTCAAGTATGCTCCAAATATATACGTAGACATGGCAGAACAGAAAAGGAAATACTGCACACAACTAGGTCACCAAATAAAATGATATAGTGGGTTGTTATACAAATGGATGTCTGGAAAGTAACAAATCAAATGCTTATGTTCATGTCATTCCATTGACAAACTACAATCCTACACCATGATATACCTGAGTTTTTGGCTACTGGATTTCATGCTGATATTCTTATATATACAAGTAAAATTAACTTTTTTTTCATTATTTTATTTCGCACCACTGGGGCAACTGATGCTTACAATGGATCAAGAAATCAGAAAAAGATTGTAATTACAATAGCCGCAAATAATTGGCTGCCCAACTATCGTCAGGCAGGGTAACATTGAGCACGCGAATTGCCCTGTCTTGATTTCAAATGCTAATTTTCTTCAGCATACATGTTTCTTATTTAAAGGTACAAAACTGATTCAGGATTTCATTTCTAGCTTAAGTATAAGAGTACATATTGAGAAGGATATTGCAGAGCTTATCAGCTTACGACAATAGCAATATAACATGACCCCACAGATCAAGTTAAAAGTTTATCACTTATCAAACAAATGACCCTATAAGCCACAGAAATCCTCAAATAAAATAAAATGAATGAAATAAGCAACGATCCCTAAAGAGTTGTCCCAGCATATTGTTCATGCTATACGACACAATTTCACCCCATGTTTTGGTAGACGCTAAACGGTACACGGGCGGTGACCCTCCGTTTAGACTGTTTATATGGCGTTTAAACGCGTTTAGACGTATTAAACGTTTTGTTACTGTAGCAGCTGAAAAGAAAAGAAAAGGAAAAAGAATAGAGGAAAAAGGAGATAAGGAGAGGGGAATTTGCTTTGCTAGCCCGGCCCATCAGCAAACCCATAGGCCCACCTACCCCTTAGCCTTATCTGCTAGTAGCAGATCGAGTCCAGCAGCCACCAACCGCACAATCTCTCACTCTCCTCTCTTTCCTCTTGCTCTCTGCTCCTCTCCGCATCCTTCAGATCGACGGCGGCGCATGCATGTGGCCTGGCCGAGCGCTCGAGGCTGCTGGAGCTGCTGTAGCCGCCGCTGCCGCTTTCCAAAGCTCCTTCCCTGCTCCTCCCTGCAGCCACAGTCGCCAGATCTGGTGGGGATACAGGAGCTCGACGGCGGGCCCGGCGCACGGCTGGAGGCGGCGCTGCTGGACGGCCCGCCCCACGCTGGGACAGACAGGGTCAGTCCTGCTTCTTTCCCTTCTCGCCAGCGACTCCGCCTTCTCGATTGAGTCCGGCCATCGCGCAGACGCTGCGCGAGACGGACGAATCGGCGTCCAGAAGCGTGTCAAAGCCGTCCCGTTTTGGCCGTTTTGCCCGTTTTGCAACATCTTTGACCGACTAAACGGGTCCACCGTTTAAGTGACCGATTACCCCCTAAACTCCACCCTAAACTCCACGGCAGCATGTCGTTTAGCGTCTATACGCGTTTAGACGGCCGTATAAAACCGTTTAGGAAAACCAGGATTTCACCTTGAATGAGAAGTTTGCTGCCCGTACATGACTGCGTCATCACTTGCAGCAACTGCTGTTGGTTCGTCATCTGTCGATGGTGCTCCCATTACTATTGCAGAAATGCAACGAATTAGAAGTAAACATCAACTGGATGAGGTATTGGCTTGCCAAGGATGAACTTTTTTTTTTGTCACTTTTCACAAGCAACAACGATCGACAAATTGCCACTAACAGCTACACAAAAAGATAAACATCGCTAACTTATTATTCACCTCTGGTTCTAAACAAAAAATGTATACATTACTACCTTATTAGCTGCAGCTCCAGCAAGAATAAACAGCACTTAATCAATAAGAGAAGATGAATACATAACTCCAGAAACACTCTTTGCCATATCATAACTCATAAGCATTCAATATTCTGTGTTGTTAGGTGATATTGTATATCATAACTCATAAGCATTCATATATAGCTAAGGTAGAAAGGCATGTGGCTAATATCTAATCAGAAGATCACATGGCTTCTCTATTTCCCTTCCAAGAAAATTTAGAAACATATTAGTTCTAATTTGCTACTCCACTTCATGGCACTTAAGACTTCTTTTTCTCAATGACAAGTGGATGCATTGGTCGCATGCCAGAAAGGCATTCAGAGGCAAATGTGTTTTCAGTTGATCAAACTTTCGATCGATTATTAACGGAATTATCCATGTGTATCTGGTAAGAAAGTTCCGAAACAGAAAAAAAATTGGTCAGAGATTATGAAACTGTTGAATTTTCCTTTTTGCAAACATGCATAACCTTCGCGTGTCAATTTTATAAACAGCAAACAATATTGCAATTTCATAACTCGTTGCTCACGACAGAAAAATAAAACAAAATCAGAGATGCTGTATTGGTAAAAAGATGACGAGGATGCCTTAGATTATAGTCAGTACCTGGTGTGCAGAAGTTTATGTAGGGAACAACACATGTTACGACTAAGCCCTCATAAACCTTTGCTACCCGATTGGATTTCACATCAAGAGCAAAGGTCCCAAATCCAACATTCAGGAAAACGATACCAACACCTTCTGCAAAGCCGACCAGATCTGGTGTAGTAGCTAATGGGTCCTCAAGGGGAAGCAGATCCTTGAGTTCAATGACTTCTCTTAGTTCCCATCCCGCATCTTGCGCGTCCCTCGACCACAGGAAAAGTCTGGACCTGACCACTCTTGCGAATCCCAGCCGACCATCCTCCAATGTCATGAGCTCAATTGGCACATAGGGTTTAGGAATCTTGGTCGTGCACACAGTAGGTACTTGTATCACTGATATTTCCCGCGTGCTCAAATCATACTTGAGAATCCTTTTATTCTTCTTCCGAAACAACATATAGAGCGCGTTCTCCACAAGGGCACTGCGCGCCCAGCCAAGGCGATGACCAGGGTGCTCACCAGACACCGGCTTGCTCCACGTGCCTGCCTCCGACGAGAAGACGCAGCTGAACATCTCCTCATTGTCGGTGCCGACGAAGACCACGGCGAAGGGCCCGCGGTGGCAGTCCAGGTGGTCGCACTGGCCTGCGGCGGCGGCGCAGAGCACAGTGGCTTTCCAGCTGCGCCGTGTCGCCTCCCGAGGCACCCTGGGCAGCTCCTTCCGCTCGCCCGTGATGGGGTCCCAGACGACGAGAGAAACGGCGCCGCGATAGTTTGGGGTACTTGTGGTGGAAGAGGATGCGGCCGTGGCGCGCGCTAGGAATAATATTTCGGGAACAAAAAAATTTCGGAGCACCGATAAACATGAAATATCGGGAATTTCGGAAATTTCAGCGAACAAGATTTGAATTTTTTTAAAAAATTGACATGATTTCACAAGATATTGTCTCAAATCAAAAAAACATCACGGTTGCATATGCAAACAAGACAATTTAGACGCATTACGGTGGTGAAAGGTGGAATTTCGGTGGTACTGTTCATTTTGATTTCATTTCGGACCCACCGATAAAGACGAAATGTCGGATATTTCGGTGAAATTTCGCTGAAATTTATTTCCTAGGGCGCGCGTCGTGCACCCGCAAGCCGCGGCGGGCGGCGCGGGGCGGGTGGAAGGAGGACGTGGTGAGGAAGCCGCGGCCGGCTTCCGCATCGGGGTCGCAGAGGAAGCCGAGCATCGGGGGCGCGCGGTGGCGGTCGCGGTACCTGCGGCGGAAGACGGAGGCGGTGCCGAGGCGGCACCAGAGCTTGCTGACGAGGGCGGCGCGGGCGAGGGTCGCAGGGTCGTCTGGCGGCACGCGGAGGAGGACCTCTTCGATGAGTTCGTCCATCAGCTCCGGCGAATCCATGATTTGGCTGGTAGGACTCCAGCGGCGGCGGAGGAGAACTGCGATGCGAGAGAGAGAGAAGAGAATGGGTCGGGCTCTGGTTGGGCTGGACCTCAGAGGTGAATGCGAGCCAGAGAAGAGTGAACTGCGATCGATGCGAGACAGAGTACGAACTAGAAAACTGGCGCGGCTTTGCCGCGCGTATGTTGGTATATTATGATTATGGGATCCCAGTTGTTACCCTTATTTTCATCTAGACTATCATGAAACATATCATCATATATTTATGAAACTGAGACGTTTATGTAGTTTGTATGGAGGTTCATAGATAAATAGTGAGCCTATGCATTTCAATTTCATAAGTTTCATACAATATTTAGGAAGGAAAATAAAGTATTTCAATTTCATATTTTTGCTGTTTCAAAATATGTCAAATAACACGGTATTGGACATCCAACTTTTGTTCAAATACACTTAAATAGTGCAGAGTACATGGATTTGTTTTGTCACTGAACATAAGTCCTGGAGACAATAAAACAGATTAACAAAATTGGCACACAACTGCTGTGGATACCTCTTAAGGAAAGTTTACGCATTGTTCCTTATTGGAAACTCCCCAGGATAGGCAAGAGCCAAATTGAACCATTGCAGACTATTGTTGAATTTTAAATGGATGGGCGATAACGGTCTCTTTAGCATTGCAAAGTTAACAGAAATGGCTTAACCTTAAAGGTGAAATTCTTGTTGGAAGATAGAGTACAACCAAATTAGTAGTCTATAAAAGCTTTTTGCTACAGTTGTTTATTTTTTTGGGGAAATGTTTGAGAATAAATGAGATTATAAAGATTACACAGAGGCTGATATAGTTTTGCAAACTATATATAGATCGAATTACTTCTATATTTTCCATCTCAAGCACAATAAAAAGAAAAAAAATCCCAATCAAGTAGTATCACAGTCGCCATAATTTTCATTAACTCAAGTCTATCTTCTGTCAGTTCAAAGGGGAAACCATTTTCAAAAACATTCTGGAGCATATAACTTCAATTTAGTGCTCATTTATAATATGTACACATCAAATTGGGATACACGAAAACTAAGTTCACCAAACTAAGAAATGCTGGAAACATGCCTTGGCAATGATGGCTCTCACTATGTATTTGTATATTGGTTGTATTTTCGCATCTAGTTTGCGACATTGGTATAGCTGCTGCCCAGCTGCTGTTGCGCATGCATCCAGCTGGGAGCAGCACCTCCATCATGGTGTGGCTAAGGTGATCAAACTCCCAGTAGAGGATGAGAAGGTTTAGGAACAGGAGTGACGGGTTCATCATATCCCACACATTGAAAACAAAACCAGCTGGAGGGGTGTGTTTAGTGGCAAATGGAGGCAGGACAAACTCGCCCGTCTCCATAAGCACCAGCTATGAGGTTTAGGGCATGTACAACCCTCGTCTCTATCCCGTCTCTGTGTTGGCACATTTGCGAAAAACCCCCCGCTCAAGGCTGGAGACGGGCTCTGCGTCGTCTCGTGAGGCGACGAGCCTGTCCCGTGCTCCCAGGCGGAGGAGACAGGCGGGGCTCCGTTGTAGATATCGTCTTCTCGAGGCGACGCGTCGCCCGGATCCCGCGCGGGGAGATTTTCGCGCCAATTCTACTCCGCCCGCTGGTGCCGCGCCCCGCTCGCCGGAGCTCCGAACGAGGCGACGCCGAACCTGGCGCGCATGGCGTCGGGCACCTGGCTGGGGAGCTGGTTATGGAGGCGTTGAACTCGGCGAGGCGCGGGAGCGCGACGGAGATGTCGGGGAGGGGGCCGGTGAGGAGGTTGTCCTGGAGCTTGAGCGTGAGGAGTCCGTCGAGCCTACCGAGCGCGGCAGCCGCTGGGATGGGCCCCGCGCAGGCTGTTGTCGGCGAGGTCGACGCGGACGAGGCGGACGAGCCGCGCGACGGCGGCAGCGGGGACGGGGCCGGAGATGTCGTTGCCGGAGAGGTAGAGCAGCGCGAGGTTGGGGACACCAAGGAGGAGCGCGTCGAGCGTGCCGTTGAACCGGTAGCCACGGAGGTCGAGCGCGCGGAGCTCGCCGAGGTGGGAGAGCGGGTCCAGCAGGCCCCGCAGGTCCAGCGACGACAGGGAGTTCTAGCTGCTCCCATGGCGGATGGGAGCATCAGTCCTCCGCCGCAGCTCCCGAATACGGTGCGATTGATGCGGCAGCACGTCCCCTTCTCGCAGCTCCACCTCGCCTCGCCCGCGCGTACCTCCTTGACGCGGCAAGGCTCTGCTGCCGCCGCCATTCGGCCACACGCCGCCTGTTGACGGCTCTTAGACCCAATATTTACCCGTCAACTAGCTGCGCTTTTTATAATGAAACAATCACCAAAGGTAGACTTAGGTCTTTAAACTAATGATTTCCACGAGCCTTGGTGAATTTGTGAGTGCAGCTGCAATTCACAGGAAAACAGGGAAAAGGAAGCATAAAGGCCCATCCTGAAAACACTAATTTTCCCCGACATAAAGAATTATCCAAATAAAGCCCAACTCCCAATAAAAAGACTTCAAGTCCACCTATAATAGGTGGATCAGAGGAGAAGGCAGCTAGGGAAGCCCACCTGAGAAGGCCCAGGCCCAGAGGGGCCAGCCACAGGTCGGCAGACCCCAAACCCTAGGTCGGCCGACCCCCTGTGGTGGCCCCACTGGCCCATCTTCCTATGGCGGTTCGCCACCGCCTTCCAAAGGTCGGTTCCACCTGCAATCAATGCCACCGACCTAAGGAACCGCCTCAAGTTGCCGACCTTCTTGGGCTATAAATAAAGGGGTACCCCCCTCCTCCAAAGGACATCACAAGACACAAGTCATTCCACTCCCATCCAGGCCAAGGGCCTCTTGTACAGTAGTAGAATAGAGGAGAGGGCAAGGATCAAGGAGAGGGATAGCTTCCCTTTGGTTATTTCCTTATCTTGTACCCTTGGCGGATATTTATCTTATTAATAGTTCATCGTTCGTTCATCGTTCGTTCTTCGTTCGTTCGTCGTTCGTTCATCGTTCTTCGTTCGTTCGTCGTTCGTTCATCGTTCGTCGTTCGTTCTTAGTTCGTTCATCGTTCGTCGTTCGTTCATAGAACGATCGTTGTTCTTATTCGTAAGATTAGTATTCGTGGTGTTATTGATCTAGCGAGCTTTACATACTAGTCGTTATTCTTGTTATACTTGTTTACGGGATCATCGCTCCGCGAGGGGTGCTCTAGCCTTCCAGATTGGTACCAGGACCGGGGTTAGAGTAGTAATCGACGGCATAGACGTGGTGTCTAGGCTAGAGGTTACCTTTGTTTGCAGCGTGCCCCACGGTTTGTAGAGGTAGGCGGCAGGTGGTGACAGCCCTGTCCGTCCCTTGTAATCCTCCACGTTCGGGTTCGTCGTAGAGCTACAGGCTAGCGTGACTTGGCAGACCAGGTCTATACCAGTGCCCGAAGTAAACGAGTAGAACTAGAGTGCGATCGTCCTGCGGGACAGCTAGATCTTTATTCATCCTCTCAATCCTATACTACTACCAGTCTTGTTGTCCTTGGGTAAAACTAACCTTGCTGCAGATTATCACCGTTCCTTGGGGAAAACAAATACGATACCTTGGAATACTCCCGGGTGAAGTGCTACAACGGTATTCCGTGCGCTTGCGGATTTATTCGTGGTGTAAGAAATACCAACAAGCATTTCTGGCGCCGTTGCCGGGGAACGGTTGCTAATTCTGTAGCGGACCAGGTTTGCCCTAGTAACTTATCTTTACATTTCCCGTTCAATTAAATTAGAAAAAAAATATATATATACACACACATGGAGTCATCACCCACAATCCAATCTTTTTCCACTCCACGGGGCGAGCTCTTAGAGCCACCATGTTCATCTCAACTTGTTGTTTCAACAAGCTATGAGCTCTGCCCCAGTTTTATTTCTTTGATCAAAGGACTTTCTTTCTCTGGTCTTAAAAATGAAAATCCTTTTGAACACTTGCGAGAGTTTGAGCAATTGTGTGCATGCCGATTGATCAATGGCATGACACATGAAACTTTAAAAGGGAAATTGTTTTCCTTCTCTCTCAATGGGAAGGCGAAGCAATGGTACACTTACACCGCTAAGAGAGTGAACGGTGATTGGAAAGAATTGCGAGACAAATTTTGTCTAGCATTTTTTCCCGTATCTCGTATCACTGCTCTACGCGCGGAAATAATTAACTTTCGCCAAGATGGTTTGGACACGTCCAGCGGAGGCCCCCCGAGGCGGCGGTGCGTATGGGGGTTCTAAAGCGAGTCAATAATATAAAGAGAGGTAGAGTAGACCTACCCTGACTTGGGACGAGTCGGTTAAGAGAGACTTGAAGGAGTGGAATATCTCCAAGGAGTTAGCTATGGATAGGAGCGCTTGGAGATTCGCAATCAACGTGCCTGAACCATGATCTCTTTCTTTTTCTTCTCCTTTTCATCTCCTTTTCCACCTTTTGCCTTGTGCCTCTTTTGTGCGTGTCTTAGCTTTGCTTCTTGTGGTTTCATCTCTAGCCTACCCCAACTTGCTTGGGACAAAAGGCTATGTATGTTCATTTAAGAGGAGGAAGAAACCCTTAGTGCGGCATGGATACGGTTCTGTTCATTAACAAATTCCGGTCCAGAGTTATTGCTCCCAGAACCCGTTCTTTTGCAACATTTTTCTTCAGGGTTGAGCAAAGACACCGCACTTTATCTCGGCACGGCTGCCGGTGGTTCTTTTTCTCATAAGACCATAGCGGAAGCAAAAGATTTGTTAGAAAGGATTGTTGAAAATACACCTTTTTTCCGCTGAAATACCCGAGGAGCCGGAGTCAAAAGATGAGGAAGTCATTGTGGAAACACAACAAAAGGTGTCTACCTTGGTAGACCCAACATCGGAGTCCTCATCTGATTCACGAACAATGACAGAGGATGATGAACCTCTTGAGTTCCCATTTGAGTTTGAGGAAGAAATTTTTGAAGATTTTGGAAACACCTCGAACTATTTGTTTCAAAAGAGACCGCCTGTTCCTTTGCCACCTCCCGAACCAATTGAAAAAGAATGTCTTGTGGAGACTGTTCGGGAGCTTACTTCAATCATGAGCGATGAATGGTTGAGGGAGAATGAGCTATCCATGGATATCATTCGGCTCTGCCCTCCCTCAACCGACATATGCTACTCCATCAAAGGAACCAAGGTGAATGCACTCTACAACCCTCTTGTTGGTGCCAATATCCTCTCCGACACATATGCGTTGTCAATCTTTGGCAACCGACTATGGACATCAACAAACAAACTCCTCAAGCACCCATCGGGCCATATTCTTGAGAGTTTGGGGATTGTCAGAGATGTAACTCTCTATCATGAAGACCTTGAGGTTATCCTGGATTTCTACGTCTTCGAAGTCCCAAACTTCGACATAATGATAGGGCATCCCATAGAAAAATTCCTCATCATGCCCCATCATTTGGAAACCTCAACTTCACCCTCGGAAAAGAGTCATTCTCCATTCCAATTACCACCTCACGAAACACTCTTTCCGATGAACCACTTGAGGAATATCAAGTGGAGGAGGTCATGGCCATTTTTCTTCACATGGACCCCGAGCTGGCTTCGGAAGAAGATGCACAAGACTTTATCTTAGAAGAAGCCGACTCGGAGGACACCTTTGAGCAACCACAAACCACACCACCACCACGACCTCCCATTGATCTTAAAGCGCTACCTCCCGGTTTGCGCTATGCCTTCTTGCACGGAGATCCGCAAGCTCCCGTCATCATAAGTGACAAGCTTTCGGAAGAAGAAACCACCAAACTCATAGCCGTGCTTGAAAAACATCGCTCCGTTCTTGGCTACTCACTTGAAGACCTAAAAGGGATCAGCCCCGCTCTCTGCACCCATCGCATTCCCACGGATCCTGAAAGTACACCTTCAAGGGAGCCTCAAAGGAGGCTGAATAATGCGATGAGAGAAGTTGTGAAGAAAGAGGTCTTGAAGCTATTACACGCCGGGATCATCTATCCTGTTCCTCACAGTGATTGGGTGAGCCCCGTACAAGTGGTACCCAAGAAAGGAGGTATGACGGTTGTTCATAATGATAAAAATGAACTTATTCCTCAACAAACCGTCACGGGGTGGCGAATGTGCATTGATTACCGAAAACTTAACAAGGCTACAAAGAAAGATCATTTTCCGCTGCCCTTCATCGATGAGATGTTGGAACGGTTGGCAAATCATTCTTTCTTTTGTTTCCTTGATGGGTATTCGGGATATCATCAAATTCCCATCCACCCCGACGATCAAAGTAAGACCACTTTCACATGCCCGTATGGAACTTATGCTTATCGTCTTTTGGTTTGTGCAATGCACCTGCCTCGTTCCAACGTTGCATCATGTCTATTTTCTCTGATATGATCGAAGAAATTATGGAAGTTTTTATGGATGATTTCTCTGTTTATGGAAAAACCTTCGATCATTGCTTAGAAAATCTAGACAAGGTCTTACAGAGATGCCGTGAAAAGGACCTGGTACTTAATTGGGAAAAGTGCCATTTCATGGTCCGAGAGGGCATAGTTCTTGGACACCTTGTGTCTGAGAGAGGCATAGAGGTGGACAAAGCAAAAATAGAAGTTATAGAAAAGCTTCCGCCTCCTATGGATATCAAGGGTGTTCGTAGTTTCTGGGTCATACTGGTTTTTATCATCGCTTTATAAAAGATTTCTCTCAAATTGCACGACCCCTTACGAACTTGCTTGCTAAGGATGCACCCTTTGATTTCAATGATGACTGCATGCATGCCTTTGCTACTCTTAAGAATGCACTCATCTCTGCTCCAATCATTCAACCCCCTGATAGGATGCTTCCTTTTGAAATAATGTGTGATGCTAGTGATTATGCTGTGGGGGCAGTTCTTGGTCAAATGAAAGACAAAAAGCATCATGTAATTTCTTATGCTAGCAAAACTTTGACTGGAGCTCAGTTGAATTATACTACCACTGAGAAAGAGCTCCTTGCCGTTGTCTTTGCTTTTGACAAGTTTAGATCTTACTTAGCTGGAGCAAAAGTTGTCGTTTACACTGATCATGCTGCTTTGAGATATCTGCTTGCTAAGAAAGATGCTAAACCTCGTCTCATAAGATGGATCCTTCTGCTCCAAGAGTTTGATCTTGAAATTAAAGATAAGAAAGGAGTACAAAATTCTGTAGCAGATCATTTGTCGCGTATGCAGTTCACTAACTTGCAGGAGTTACCCATAAATGACTTCCTATGTGACGACATGCTACTAAAAGTGACGGATTCGCACCCTTGGTACGCCGACATTGTGAACTTCATCGCCACAGGATACGTACCACCAGGGGCGGATAAAAGAAGATTGATATATGAGAGTCGCCGTCACTTATGGAATGAACCGTACCTCTGTTGTGTCTGCGCCGATGGACTGCTTAGGCGATGTGTGCCCACTCCTGAGAGCACACAAATCATTGAAAAATGCCATGCAACCCCATACGGTGGACACTATGGTGCCTTCCGTACCCAAGCAAAGATCTGGCAAAGTGGATTCTTCTGGTCAACCATGTATGAAGATACAAAAGAATTCATTAGAAGATGTCCACAATGCCAGAGATTTGGAGGCATCACAGCACGAGATGCAATGCCCCTCACATACAATCCTCAAGTCGAACTCTTCGATGTATGGGGCATTGACTTCATGGGACCATTCGTGAAGTCCCAAGATTGTGAGTACATATTGATGGCGGTGGATTACGTATCCAAATGGGTAGAAGCTATGCCATGCCGAGCTGCCGACTCCAAACACGCTCGCCGGATGTTCCACGAGACTATCTTTCCAAGGTTTGGAACTCCGAGAATGGTGATAAGCGATGGAGGGTCCCACTTCATTGATAAGACCTTCCGTAGCTTTCTAAGAGAGCTTGAAGCAAAGCACAACATTGCCACTCCATACCATTCTCAAACAAATGGGCAGGCCGAAACATCCAACAAACAAATCAAACGGATCCTGCAAAAAACAGTATTGGAAATGGGGAAGGGATGGAAGAACAAGCTACCCGATGCACTATGGGCATATAGAACAGCCTACAAGACACCCATAGGCATGTCACCATACCAACTCGTCTATGGAAAAACATGCCATTTGCCAGTCGAGTTGGAACATAAAGCATATTGGGCCATGAGAACTTGGAACATGGATATGAAAGGAGCTGGGTGGAGAAGAAAAATGGAGATAGCTGAGTTGGAAGAGTGGAGAGACAAGGCATATCACAACTCAGCCATCTACAAGGAGCGTACAAAGCGCTGGCACGACGGCGAATAAGGATGAAAGAATTCAAAGTTGGAGACAAGGTGTTGCTCTTCAATTCAAGGGTAAAGCTCTTCGGGCATGGAAAATTGAGAAGTAAATGGAACGGACCATACACCATCATCGACACGTCGACTCATGGAGCAATCACACTCCAAGACGACGGAGGTAATGTATTCAAGGTAAATGGTCAGCGCCTTAAAATTTATCTTGAGCCCGAAGAAAATAAAGATTTCGATGTCATGCACTTAATTGATTTAAATATCTTTTCTTGACCTCTGCATCGGAATATCCTTCTATACCCTGTATATCCCGAAGATACCTTTCCCAACAAAGCTCCACGAAAAATAGAAAGGCCAGAGCCTGCCAAGGCAGGTCGGCCGACCTGGCTACCAGGGTCGGCCGACCCCCTCTGGCAGCCTCTGCCTTCCATCTTTTGCCCATCTCTGCCATCCAACCTTTCCCTTCCTTGTTCCCATTTGCTTTGGAAATAAATATCGATTTCCTTCGCCGAGAGAGGGGAAAACCACTATAAAACCAACCCTTTGCAACCCTCTCCATTCATCTCTTCTAAGCCTCACACCCCTTGAACAAAACCTTCATCCTTGCCATCATGACCAAGATCCCAGGCGCCCCTCATCTCTACTACAGCACGGGGGGCAGCTCTGCAAAGGAAGGCCACCCTCATGGAGCAATCAGCAAGGGAAATCCCTTTGTCGGCCTCACAACGCATAACTCACAAGAGAGCTGGAGAAACTCCTTGACAAGGCCGATGCAATAGAGAAAACCTTGGCTCAAGTGAGGAGGGATGAGGCTCAGATCGACCAAGACATGAAATACATCGATGAGATCATGGCTGGAAATGGGATAGTCCTCCCGAAATAAAAATCTATCGCTAGGCGCATTAAGTTTTTGTCGATTAGGTTTATATGTAATGCGCCTATCAATTTTATAATTCAATCAATGATAGTGCTCCCCGGGCTTGCATACCGGTAGAGCAATATTTGTGTTTCCATATTTTTGTCGTTTTTGAAGGAAACAGGCAAAAAGGCAAGTGTGGGGGGGAACATCGCCATATCTGGAACAATCACGACCAAATCATCCAGAATCATACGAGGCAACTCAGGAACGTCCACCACGCGAAACATCAGCACCTGTGGGGTCCAGGCCAGGTCGGCCGACCCCACCAGGAGGGTCGGCCGACCCCTGGTGGTCCCCACCAGGCTCCAGCCTCCTCCTGCCTCCTGAGTTTGCACCACACTTCCACTTTTTGCCTGCTACACCGTCAAGTTCATTCTGATAATCTGAAAATTAAATAAAACTTGACGCACTAATCTTTTGGGAAAATCTTAATTGATTTATCTTATGCCCACAACTCTACCTCTCACATTCATGGACTTGCACACTTGTTATTTCTCGCTTCATCGCTGAATGCTTGTGAACACCTTATCATTAGGAACCCATGTTTTTCCTAGATAATTGGCATGTGAGATATGGTTTGTCAAAATGATCTTTGCTTAACCTTCAAGTCCTTGGGAATTTATCTTTATGAAAATCAAAATTCCATAGTATGATGCTCCTCACTTGATTTATATTTTCCTACTAAGGCCAAGAACTCTACATAAACACTTTGATAGCCTATAAGCTACTAGTTGTTGATTTGAGCTTTGTCAAATTCTTGGACCCTAGTGAGAAGCTTGTCATACCCTTTTGATCAAGATCACGTACACTCCACCTCACATGCTACACTTCTACACTGGAAGTTGAGCAACATTCCATCATCCATCCACCAATAAATACTCCAATAATCTCTGTTACCTTTCTCTCTCAAAAATATCATTTGAGACATGGCTATGCAAAAAGAAAAAGAATAATCCCTGCTCATACACAAGTAGAGTATGATTGAAAAAAAAATGATGATGATGATGAGAAAAATGGTGAAAAAGAAAAGGAAGAAAAGTATGATAGCCATGTCCTCCTAAAAAGTTCAAAAAGAGAGAGAAGGTAACATCATAAAAAAGGAGTACAAATAATTTTCCACTTCATACCACCACCACACATGCACATCTTGATCAGATTGTATGACTTGTTTTCTCCATTGGATCCAGTCTTTGACTTAGCAAAATAAGAGACACTAGTATGCTCCACTTTACCCTACCTTGAGCTCCACAAAAGCCTGATCAAACACAAGGAGGGAAGAGGCAAAATCATGGCCCTTGAGAGGAAAATACACAAACACCATGAGCGACTTGAGAGAGTCACTTGAGGAGCAAAAACTATGTTTTTATTTCTGAAAATTATGCAAAAATCCCAAGGTACTTGACAGGGAAGGCGAGGTGATTTGAGATATGACCGTTCCACTTATCAATCATCCAAGGAATACATGTTAGACACCTCAAAGTTCACAGGTATGAAGTGTGGCTTGCAATAACTTGTGTGCAGGCTCTCATTTATGAGGATGAGTATCTCCCGCCTTATGCTCGCAACTTTACTCGAGGACGAGCAAAGAGCTAAGTGTGGGGGAGTTGTTGACGGCTCTTAGACCCAATATTTACCCGTCAACTAGCTGCGCTTTTTATAATGAAACAATCACCAAAGGTAGACTTAGGTCTTTAAACTAATGATTTCCACGAGTCTTGGTGAATTTGTGAGTGCAGCTGCAATTCACAGGAAAACGGGGAAAAGGAAGCATAAAAGGCCCATCCTGGAAACACCAATTTTCCCCGGCATAAAGAATTATCCAAATAAAGCCCAACTCCCAATAAAAAGACTTCAAGTCCACCCATAGCAGGTGGATCAGAGGAGAAGGCAGCCAGGGAAGCCCACCTGAGAAGGCCCAGGCCCAGAGGGGCCAGCCACAGGTCGGCCGACCCCAAACCCTAGGTCGGCCGACCCCCTGTGGTGGCCCCACTGGCCCATCTTCCTATGGCGGTTCGCCACCGCCTTCCAGAGGTCGGTTCCACCTGCAATCAATGCCACCGACCTAAGGAACCGCCTCAAGTTGCCGACCTTCTTGGGCTATAAATAAAGGGGTACCCCCCTCCTCCAAAGGACATCACAAGACACAAGTCATTCCACTCCCATCCAGGCCAAGGGCCTCTTGTACAGTAGTAGAATAGAGGAGAGGGCAAGGATCAAGGAGAGGGATAGCTTCCCTTTGATTATTTCCTTATCTTGTACCCTTGGCGGATATTTATCTTATTAATAGTTCATCGTTCGTTCTTCGTTCGTTCGTCGTTCGTTCATCGTTCTTCGTTCGTTCTTCATTCGTTCGTCGTTCGTTCATCGTTCGTCGTTCGTTCGTCGTTCGTCGTTCGTTCGTCGTTCGTTCATAGAACGATCGTTGTTCTTATTCGTAAGATTAGTATTCGTGGTGTTATTGATCTAGCGAGCTTTACATACTAGTCGTTATTCTTGTTATACTTGTTTACGGGATCATCGCTCCGCGAGGGGTGCTCTAGCCTTCCAGATTGGTACCAGGACCGGGGTTAGAGTAGTAATCGACGGCATAGACGTGGTGTCTAGGCTAGAGGTTACCTTTGTTTGCAGCGTGCCCCACGGTTTGTAGAGGTAGGCGGCAGGTGGTGACAGCCCTGTCCGTTCCTTGTAATCCTCCACGTTCGGGTTCGTCGTAGAGCTACAGGCTGGCGTGACTTGGCAGACCAGGTCTATACCAGTGCCCAAAGTAAACGAGTAGAACTTGAGTGCGATCGTCCTGCGGGACAACTAGATCTTTATTCATCCTCTCAATCCTATACTACTACCATTCTTGTTGTCCTTGGGTAAAACTAACCTTGCTGCAGATTATCACCGTTCCTTGGGGAAAACAAATACGATACCTTGGAATACTCCCGGGTGAAGTGCTACAACGGTATTGCGTGCGCTTGCGGATTTATTCGTGGTGTAAGAAATACCAACACCGCCGCTGCTCCGTTCGAGCGATCCTCTCTACCATGTTCATGGCGGCTTGGGGAACGCGTTGCAGCAGCAAATGGTGGAAGGAGGGGCGGCGTGGTGAGGGGAAGGAGGCCCGACGCGATTCGAGGGAGGGGCGGCGAGGATTGGGGATCGATGGAGATTGGGGATCGACTGCTTGGTGGTGCGCCGGCCGGGATCGAGAGAGCTGCGTCGCTGGGGAAAGGAGACCGAGAGAATAACATTTCCTGTGGCCTCGCGTGGGTGGGCTGGGTCTGGTGGGTTGGCATCAATGCGAGTGGGGCCCATCAAATAGTCTCTGGATTGTATGACCTGTCTGCAGATCTGTCTGTAACATTGATGAGGAGACGACTCCAGTCTCTGGGTTGTACATGCCCTTACTGCTGTGTGTTGGGCTCTGTCTGCCTTTCGATCACCAAGGTCAACGAATCCCAAACCATCGATACTCTCACCATCCACGTGTTCGTAGCCAGCTTATGTGTGCGCGCTGACCCAAGATCCACCCCCGTAAGAGCAACTCCAGCAGGGCATGTAAAATTGAGCCCCTACATGGTCATGTAGGGGCCGGCCCCTACATCCGAGCCCTCAGATTTTGCTTCCAACTCCAGCAGCACACCTCACATCCGAGCCCCTACGTTTACGGGTCCCACTAGTCAGCCTCTCTCTCCTTTTCTCCTCTTCCTCCTCGGTCTGGAGCGCGGACGTCGCGGCAGGGCGCGGCCTGGGCGGCGATTCGTGGCGGAGGCAGCGCAGCCCGGGCAACTCGAGCGGGCCCCAGCGTCGGCACGCCAAGCCGAGCTCGCCGGCGTGGCCTCGACGACCTCCACGGCTCCTCGACGCGACGCCCCTGCTGCCCGGTCTTCGGCGCGGCGAAGCGATGCCGGGGACGCGGCACGGCTCGACGGCGTGGCCGACGCCGGGGATCACCGGATCCGAGCGGGGAACGGCGATTTGACGCGGAGGACGACGGGGAGGCGCAACGGCATCGGCAGCGTCGAGGTGGCCATGGCGCGCGGCGCACGAGGAGGAGCGGGGCAGCTCGTCTAGCACTGGGCATTCGGGTTACCCGAAAATTTCGGGTCGGGTAGTTCGGGTTTTCAAGAATTCGGGTTTTAAAAATCAAGACCCGAGATTCACCCGAATAGAGCGAAACCCGAATTTTCGGGTACCCATAATGTCGGGTTCGGGTTCGGGTAACCCCGAATTACCCGAGATAACAGCAAGGAAAGATAGAATTTGTTTGGCAACTAGTAGCAAAAGAACACAACTGTGTATCTGAATCACCTACTGATCTCTAATTCACAACACATCAGTACGAATTGGAATAAAAGAATCACCAATCTACACGACAGCATGGGAAGACCAAAATCCTGGGGTGGACTTGCACCACGGGAATCGTGCCTTGATGACCTGCGCATCTCTGCTTGGCTTCTTGAAGGAGCGATGGCATCGGCAAGATTTGGTGCGCCGCCAGCGCAAGTGCAGACGAGACGGGAGCGATGGCATCGGCAAGATTTGGTGCGCCGCGCTGCGTTGGCTAGGGACGACGGCCGGCGGCAACGGCGGCGGCGCTACTGAGCTTGGTCGGGATGGCGGCGCATGCGAGAAGAAGCGAGGAAGAAATCAGAGCGTCGGGTTGCGGCTGCCTGGCTTGCTTTTGGCTTGCTTTAGGGCATACGGTGATTGCTTGGTGGGCTTGTACGTGGGCCTGAAGCGAAATAAGTGATTAGGCTGAATTGTAAGTGGAAAAAGAACATACATGGTGCTGACTGTTCGGGCAGATCGGGCAATTCGGGTTCCGTGGGCCAATACCCGATACACCCGTACTAAATTCGGGTTTCTAGATTTGGAACCCGAGACTGCACCCGATCTTTCGGGTTTCGGGCTTTTCGGGTTCGGGGTCGGGTTTCTCGGGTACGGGCTTCGGGTTCGGGGTTTTGTGCCCAGTCCTAAGCTCGTCGGCACGGGGCCACGGCTGCTGCAGCTCGCCCTAGCGTGACGCGACTCGCGGATTGGCGCGCGGCGAGGCGGCGAGCTCGCCCTGCGCCCATGGCGCGTCCGCGGCGTGGCACTGCGCAGCACCCCAACGCGGCTCCCCGGCGCGGCTCCCCACGCGCGGTCGGGGCTCCCCGGCGCGGCACACACGAGCACCAGGGGAGGCGGAGGAGCGGTGCGGGGGTGGGGGGGGGGCGACGACGGCTGCCGGTGAGAGAGAGAGAGGACGGAGGCGGCGGCATCGCGCGTGGGAGAGAGGAACGGCGCGCGGCGTGCGCGAGAGAGCGCTGGTGGGTCCCGCGTCCCGCGTCTAGCGACCCCGGAGCGGGTCGCCAGATGTGGCGACTCTCGGGGGATTTCTGGCGACCCAATAAGAATAGGGGCCTGTGTAGGGGCTCTGCTGGAGTTCATTTTTTTGCTTCAAGCCCCTACATCCCATCTAAGGGCTCATGTGAGGGCTCTGCTGGAGTTGCTCTAACCTGCTGAAGCCGCAACATCTTCCCTTCGCCCCTAACACGTACATGCCCTGCCAACTTTCCTCCAAAATACATGGCTACCAGCTGAAATATGAGGCAGTGCTGTGCTGGAGCCCGTATACAACGGTGCAGTACCAGTGCATTTGTCTCCGTAGCAGTATGACAGGAGCCCGTATCCAATGTTCAAGACATGGCGTTCTGCAGTCTCGCATTCTGTCGAACACCTTGTGTGCAATGGCCAGGCACGACAGTTTGCAAAGCAGGATACCCAACGGGAAGGGGTGGTTTGGCCCTCTGGGAGGCGCCCCCACAGGTCGGGGCAGATGGGGATCGTCGCGTTCAATGGAGCATGGCAGCCGAGACACGCTCGACAGATCGGAACGCGGCGCCGGGGCAGGGCAGCTCGGGCGCGCTTCACCTGTCGGAGCTCGGCGCTGGAGAGGGGCACCTGAGGTGCGCGCGACAAGGCAGAACTCGGCGCCGGTGCGGGGCGCGACGTCACTGATGCTGACGATGCCAGGCCGAGGCGTCAGGCAATCGGCGTGGGGATAATTTGTCTGGTGCCGAGCGCCTCGACGACATTGGCGATAATGAAGACGATGAGCTCGGCGTGGGGAGGCGCGGTCTTGTGGGGAATGATGTCCTTGAGCTCGTCGGGCGTCCGCTGCGGCCGCACGCCGGCGACGGGAAGGCGCGAGCCAGAAAGGGGAAGCTAGCAAAGGAGCGGAGCGAGCGACCGGTATGTCGAAGCTTCTGGTGGACGAACGCTCGAGAAATCACAAGCGTTGATCGCCATTTCAACGGTGGAATGGTCTAGCCAATCACAGCTCAGAGAACTGCACACGTTTTAGAGAGTAAGAGATGGCTTTGGTTTGGTTGGGCTGGACCTCAGAGTCGGTCGCATAATCGCATTCTCCTCCGGTGGACCCATTCTCTTCGGCGGAGGTGACTGCGATGCAAGACACAGAACCGTACGAATGGGCCGGCGCTCTGCTTGGTTGGGCTGGACCTTAGAGGACAACGCGATTATGCGACCCAGAGAAGAGAATGGGCCGGCTATCTGTCATTTTGGAGCTATCGCCTGGCACACGGAATCTCTCCTCTCGACTCTTCTCCCCATCTACAGTAGATCGGGGCGAACTCAAGGCGATTCACCGTCCGGCGTCGATTTCGTCGCGTCCCCTCCGCCTCCGGTGGCCTCGGTGACACCGGAGGGTGGGGGGACCGATGGATTCGGCGGCCGGTGTACATATCCCACTATACTAGACTTAGTCTAGGTAGATTAGGGTTAGTTTTCTCCATGTTGTTGATGCGATGTGGAGCCTCCTTCCTCTACTGGTGCGTCTCCGGTGAGCGACGTCTTGGATGCGAGGATGAAGATGTTGAGCTGAGCTTTGGCGAAATCTTCTCCGACATCCTTGACGGCTTCCCCGACTCGATGGGCGACCACGGTATGAGGTATAGGGTTGGGTTGTTTTCCTCGTCGGTGTCGTTGCCGATTGGAGGATGTTTGTTCTTCGATTTCATCAATGGTGTCATCTATTGTGTGAAGTGGAGGATTTGTTTCCGGGCCAGAGATCTAGTCGATGGTGCCGGTATTTGTCCCTCCAAGAATCCTCTGGTGTTTCTAGAGATGTTCTTGTGAGGTATGATTTCCTTCTTCCCGGTTGTTCTGGGTTGAAGTTTCCAGTTCCCGTTTTGTGGTCTTCGTCTTCCGTCGATTGGGGTCAGTCATGGAGGCGATTGGCGTCTGATCCCTTTCTGCGTGACGATGATGCGGCCAAGAGCGGGCTTCTTGCCGGTGCGTTCATCGATTCACGGCACGATCCGTTGTTGATCGTGCTACTGCTGGCATTCAAACTTGATATGGCGTCGTCAGTTGAGGTGTCGGCTTCGAGCTTCCTCCTCGCAATGTTTCTCTGGTGCTGCCATCGGACAAGAGACGAGAAGAGACGATTCTGGTCGACAGAAACGATGACCGTCAGGGGCTCCTTAGGAGGACTTCAATGTAATTTTCTTTTCATTTGGGGGCTCCTTTGCAAGGGGCTGGATGTAATTTACCTTATAATTAATATAATCCAACCCTTTTCTCAAAAAAAAAAAATACAAAGCAATGTATCCTATGAGAACCAAGTTCGTATGAGAACCATGAGAACTTCAATCTGGACCACATGATCTTGATCCAAGGGGGCGCATAGGGAGAGGTGGGAGGGAGAAATTTGCAAAAATATGATTAAGTGGGCGGTGATTTTTTAAATCCCCCTCCCACTTGAATTCATGTGTCCCGTTGGATCAAAATCATGTGACCTAGATTGGAGTTCTCATAGTTCCCACACGACCCTGGTTCTCATAGGATACGTTGCCAAATTACAAACGCCCGCCTCCTCTATATTTTCGTTGGAGCAATGCTTAAGTATCGATGTATTTTTTTTTTTGAATGAAAGGAGATTGTATTAAAGTAAGAAGAAGTATATACCCCTTACACTTTTTACTCATCTTCAACATCACTTTTTCGATTGGAACCGTCGAAGAGCAGGATTCCACTCAAAGTCATGTCCTCTCCAACCGTGAATGAAAGATGCCAAACTTTGTTGAAGCCGTAAGATCCATCTCCTTAGAACTCATTGTCAAGATGGATCTAATTCTTTGAACGAGAATCAGAAACATCTCCATCAGTGAAAGAGAGGAAGACCCCATCTCACTAGCACTTTATTGTGGCCAAATGGAGCCACGACAAAACAGAGAAGGGGGTGGAGAACCTTATTCCATAGTGGCAACGTCGTCTCCGCCTCGCGTTGCCGTCGAGACACATAATTCTCCATGTCGCCTTGCCAAAAAGATGCCTCCGTCGTCGTCACCTTCATCGAAACCGTCATGGGGATCGGAAACCAACAAAGCCCAACCTCCTCGAAGAGGAGAAGGGAACATCAAACTTACTGTTTGTTCATGTGTCCTGCTTGATGTTTTTCAAACAGAACATAATTTTACATCTTCATACACTACCATAAGTGTGCATCATCTTTTAATGGGTGGTTACAAGGGATAGAAAAGAAATTTAAGTATCAAGTTTTGGTGGGAGCATGTGCCATATGTTGGGCAATTTGGTTAAGTTGTAATGATCAGGTTTTTTACAACACACGAGCTTTTACTTCTATGCAGAACGTACTGGATTCGATTCTGGGCGCTGCTGCAGAAAGAAGAACAAAGATCCCGAATAAATTTGGGGTGTCGTGTGCTTGAGACGACTGTGATGGAGATTTTTGCATCAAATGGATGGTGTTTTAGTAACAGACTTCCTTCTAGTTGAAATAATCTTGATGCATGTGATGGATGTAATGAACATTTATAGCTTTTTTGACCTTACTTTTGGCCGCAATTTGTAATAATGGACAGCTATATGTATCATCGATACAGAGGCTGAAATATTAATGCATATTCCCTTTTCTAAAAAAAATACACTACCATATATATGCAACCACGCGTGCTACTCTCAGCGGTTCCATCTTGATCTTAGCGTTGCAGCTTCACCAAACCAAACCGATCTTAGCGTTGCAGCTTCACCAAACAATGGGCCTGCTTGGATTCCAGCCTCAGCTGGCCACGCCACTCGCCGCCGCCACACTTTGTGGCGCTCATTTTCTCCGCCTCAGCCGCCACACTGCGCCACACTATTTTGTACTGATAAAACTGTGACAGCCACAGCTCCCGACAGCAACCAAGCAGCGGCCAAATATTCTATGGTCGCCACAACTGTGGCGTGGCGTGACGTGTTGTGACATCCAGCCAAACACGCCCAATGTAAACACACGGACCCAACAAGCCATATCCTTGATGCCATGTCACCCTCTCTTATCCCAATGGGGAGCAGCATGGTCTCTTTTTATCTGCAATGACACCTGTGAATAAACTTGATGTTTAAGCGGGAACCTTAATGTACGAAGCTGCCATTCTTGCTGCTCGTCGTGATCTTAAGGAGATAAGCAAGGATGAGATCTCTGATGCTCTAGAGAGGATAATCGCTGGGCCTGAGAAGAAAAATGCTGTTGTTTCTGAAGAAAAGAAAAGACTTGTGGCTTACCATGGTAACTTTTTTCATCATGAATCGTAACTTGAGTGAAACTAACTCTGGAAGCCACAGATTCCTGAACCGTGATTTGAATTTTGAATTTGCAGAGGCTGGTCATGCCCTCGTCGGTGCCCTCATGCCTGAATATGATCCGGTTGCTAAGATTTCCATCATTCCTCGTGGCCAAGCTGGTGGGCTCACATTCTTTGCTCCAAGTGAAGAGAGGCTTGAGTCTGGATTGTACAGCAGGAGTTATCTTGAGAACCAAATGGCTGTAGCCCTTGGTGGCAGGTGCGGTATTCGTGAAAAGTTTGTTCATTTCTTCATCCATCAACTGCTGTTGTTGCGCAGAGAGCTGAGTTATACTTACCTCCGTTTGGAAATACTTTTCACCCAAAAAATCACTGTAGCAACTTTGACTCTACGTTTTTTTCTACAAAATATTTAGATATATTTGAAAGTATATAATGCTTATGTAATGTGCCTCAAAACCTACCAAACAATATGAAAGTTATAAGTAACTATAAATATTTTAGGGAAAAAGACATGTAGTCAAAGTTGCTACAGTGATTTTTCGGGTGACAAGTATTTCCAAACGGAGGAAAGTATGAGCTATCATGGTTGCAGGGTTGTAGAGGAGGTGATATTTGGCCAAGAAAATGTGATAACAGGAGCTTCCAACGATTTTATGCAGGTGTCACGCGTCGCAAGACAAATGGTTGAACGATTTGGATTCAATAAGAGCATCTCCAGCAATGGCCCTCAAAACAAGGCTCCTACTTTTGTTTTTCAGGCTAGCATGCAAAAATAAGGGCCCAAAAACTTGCTTCAACTCCAGAAGTATTGGCCCAAAGCCCCTATTTTGCGTGGAACCCACCAGTAACCTTCGATCCGTGTCGTCTCCTTCCCAGCGCCGCCGCGACGCCACCCGGCGCTCTCGCTCGCCGTGCTCGCCCTCGGCGCCGTGCTCTCCGCCGCCAACCAGCTCCTTATGTCCGACGAGCTCGCCGCTCAGGCACGCGACGCGGAGCCCTTCCTCGCGCTCACCACCGGCGACCTTGCCCCCAAGCTCCGCACGGCTCTGACATCGCGGCGAGTCGTCCTCGTCGAGGAGCTGCTCGCCGGCGTCCACAGCCACGACAAGTGGGCGGCGCGCGTCGGACGACGAAGGTTCAATTTTTTTCCACATCCAATTTCTGTAATTCTTCAACTTTGGATTGGTCCTGGCGCGCACGGGCAGGCCGGCAGCGACATCCTGGTCCTTTCTAAACAGAGGTGCTCCTCTGCTTTTTATGGGGGGCAGTTTGCGTGACCCCGCACGACCACACGTCGGCGTGCTTGCCATCGTACTCTCGCCGGGACAGCACCTCCGGCGCGATGTACGCCGGCGTGCCCACCGTTGACTTGGGGGGGGGGGGGGGGGGGGGGGGGGGGAGTGAAGAACGGAGGACTAAATGGATGTCAATTAAATGTTTCAATTGCATATCATCAGTTGCTTGCAGTTGCGGATCGAGAATCAATGAAAGGAAGAATTTGAAGTAGGAATCAAATCGAGACGGACCTTGGAGTATCCGAAGTCATAGATCTTGAGCCTCGGCTCCGGGCTCCCGTCGAGCAGCGTGTTCTCGAGCTTGAGGTCGCGGTGGCAGATCTGCATGGCGTGGCAGTAGCTGACCCCGCACACCAGCTGCTGGAAGAAGTAGCGGGCTTCGTCCTCGTGGAAGCGCCCGGCCTCGCAGTGCGCTCGAACAGCTCCCCGCCGGCCGCGTACTCCATCACGATCGCCAGGTGCGCGGCTATGGCGTGCGGGAGGAGGAGGGAGAAGAGAGGAAAAAAAGAAAAATAAGAGAAAAAAAGGAAAATGAAAAGAAAAATAGTAGGACCCACGAATGGGAGGGAGGATGGGAGGACCCCAGGAATGGGGGGCTGGAGATGGAGTTTGAGAGGGCATACAAAATAAGAGCCCAAGTAGGGTCCTTGCTGGAGTTGATTTTTTAAGTCAAGCTCTTAAATAATAGAGTAGAGGCTCAAGTAAGGGTCTTGCTGGAGATGCTCTAAGAAGATTGGGCAAGTTGCGATTGGGGGCCCTGGAGGAAACCCTTTCTTGGGACAGCAGGTATGCCATTGTAGTAAAAAAAATTCAAGATCTTTAAGCCAACTGCAGAGACGTGCAAACTTCACCACTTGCAACACATCTGCCAAACATTTCTTGTCCTCATTTGCTAGGTGCCCTGAATCTTCTACCAGCTTCTAGGAAAGTCCTATGTTCAGTGTTACCTGTACCTTCATGACCCCTGCTGCATCTTTGCTTCTTGTCTTTGTAATGTGTTCGCATAGCACGCAACTCCTATACTGCCAATTCTTTCATCATCAGTGTTCTGTGTGAGAGCAACCGCCCACGTATCTATTTTTGTGTGGCTGTCACTAGACTATGGCTCTCTGCCTATTAAGGAAGCTGCATTAGCTTTTGTTTATCCGAAGTTCCTTTGCTGCTACTCAGCAGGCTTGTGATTGTATTTGACAAATTAAAATTTACACATCGTATTGTCACAGATGTCAAGCCAGAAGGACTACTCTATGGCGACCGCAGATGTAGTGGATGCCGAGGTGAGGGAGCTTGTGGAGAGGGCATACTCTAGAGCAACCCAGATCATCACCACACACATTGACATTCTGCACAAGCTCGCCCAGCTTCTGATCGAGAAGGAGACCGTAGATGGGGAGGAGTTTATGAGCTTGTTCATCGATGGTCAAGCGGAGTTGTTTGTTGCTTGAGGCAAAGAAGGCGTGCGGCTTAGCTAGCTCTTCATGCGCTATTTGCATTAGTAAATCCAAGGGGAATGAAGAACCCAACTTGTAGGAATCACATTGATGCAGCCAGAGATGTTTTGCACACTTGTATAGTTCCTTGATTGTAAAAAGAATCTACTGACAGTGAGCAAGTAAACTGCTACTGCTGGCAAGTGCACTAGCCAAAGATGTCTCGTGCCTTTCATGTTTGTTTAATCGATGGCAATAGGCATTTGTTAAACATTCATAATGTTCCCTCGTCTGTCAGTGCTAATTACACTCATGTTTTACACTGCAGTAGGTGTATTGATAGAAACCAGAGTATACAACAAATAAATACAGATAGCAAACGATAGCTATCCTAAAACGGTTCTACAACATTGAAGACAGAACTTCTTTTGCTTCAAACATTTTGCTTCAGACAACCGAAATGAAAGACTAACTATGGCAACTTGTTGGTTGTGGTGCACTGGTTCATCCTTCGAATAACCCTTTCAACAAATTTGTCATCTCCTGGGGAGTGACTCTCGGGGTGCTGTTGCTGTTATCCTTGAAGAATTCTGCAAATACTGGGATGACTTCTTCAACGACGGCTTTCCGCAGCCTTTTCCTCATCCCAGGATCCGGGACCTTCCAGAGCTTTTGAGCGGTGTAGGTTTGCTGAAATTTTTTTTTTTTTTGAAGAAACTGGAGGGGCAAGCCCTACAGATTAATATATTGAAATATAAAAGGTGCAGTTACAAAATAAAAGAAGAATAAAGAAAGCAAAATTACATCTCTCGTTTATCCATTGTTTCAACTGGTCTAGATGCTTTGGCTTAGCTCTATGGACAACCATATGGAGCTCTCTAAAGAATGTGTCTCTGCAACCTTGGATTGTAGGATCAACATTATTAAAAATCCAATCATTTCTCGTTGTCCAAATACTCCAAGACATGATAATAATAATCTCCATGTAGAATGGAACATTGAGTCTTCTCTTGAGCATTTTAATTAGGGGCAACAACTGCATGCGTCTTGGTACTATTAAGCCAATGGAGCTCCATGCTGCTCTTGCAAAGTTGCAGCTAATAAATAAGTGATGGAGAGATTCTTCTTTCTGCCAAATGCACATTTCGCAGACATATGACTCTAAAAACATGTGTCTCCTTCTCAGCATACCTCTAGTGTTCACCCTATCCTGTAACATGAGCCAAAAGAATACTTGATGCTTGGGTTGACATGAGGATTTCCATAACCACATAAATGCCGGGTCAACATGCATGTGACCTCTCATAGCTCTATATGCTTTAGCAGTGACATAGGCAGAGCTGCCCCAAATATATGACCACTGGTCCTTACTAGATTCCAGATTTATATGTTGCAAAGTCGTTGTGATCTCCAGCAATTGCCCGTAAGCTTCTTGTGAGAGGGGTAGATGAAACAGATCATGTAGATTTTCAGTTTCCCAGACTCTTCTCAGTGAAGTGATTTCTTTTTTGGCAAAAGAGTGTAACTGTGGGTATTTCTGAGCTGGTACAATACCATTCCATAAATCTTGCCAAAACCATACAGTAGAACCATCTCCTACTTTAACAGCTGCAATTCCTTTGTACTGATCATTGAGCTTCATGACATCTCTCCACCAAAATGATCCAATTTTCTTCTCCCCTGGCATTCTTCCATTGCTATAATATCTTTCCCAGACAAGATTCACCCAAGGGATGTCAGCTCTATTATAGAACTTATGCAAAAACTTCATCAATAGGGCATCATTTTGAGTGCAACGCTGCAAAACACCAAGTCCACCTTCAGATTTTGGCCGACAAATTAAGTGCCATGCAGCAAGGGGTGGCTTTCTAGCATTAATATCTGAACCTTTCCAAAGTAGGTATTTTCGATATTGATCCACCTGCTTGATTACTGTGGCATGCATTTTGATAGTGCACAGAATAAACATTGGTATGGAGGTAAGGACTGAATTTACCATCTCCAATTTACCAGCTTGAGTAAGAAATTGTGCACAACAGAGCAGTCTTCTTTCAATTCTCTGAACATAGGGCAGGAAATCTTGGACCGAAGGCTTGGTCAGTCCTAAAGGGAGTCCCAAATAAGTGAAGGGCATACCACCTTTTTGACAGCCAAAGGTGTTTGTGAGTAGCTCCATCTTGTCATCTGTGACATTGATTGGGACCATCATTGATTTTGAATAATTAACCTTCAAGCCTGTGGAGTCTGCGAAAGTATTTAGTAAAGCTTTCAGGACTACTAGCTGCCTAGGGCAGGCCTCCATTACCAATAAGGTATCATCAGCATACTGAACTACTGGAAAGTCACATCCTGTTCCCAGAGGTAGAGGTAGCTTCAACAAACCTTGATCTTTTGCCTTGTTTAAAATTGACTGCAAAAGGTCGGCTGCTAACACAAACAGGAGTGGGGATAGTGGGTCACCTTGTCTAACACCTCTCCTACAGTGGAAGACTTTGCCAGGCACACCATTGAGTAGGATAGATGATGTGCCAGTTCTCATCACCAGGGACATCCATTTCAACCATCTGTCTCCTAATCCTTTATATTTCAGAATATCCAAGATGACTTGATGCTCAATTTTATCAAAAGCCTTTTCAAAATCCAATTTAAGCAGCACAATCTCTCTTTTGGACTTATGACAGAGATGCAAATACTCAAATGACCAGGCTAGACAATCTTGTATTGTTCTTGTCTTAATAAAGCCATACTGATTTTTATGCACTAACCTTGTGATAACTACTTGCAACCTGTTGGCCAGCAATTTAGTGATCAGTTTAATTGAAGAGTTCAACAAGGAGATTGGCCTGAAATCTACTACTTGTGTTGGATTATCCTTTTTGGGGACTAAAGTGATGAAAGACCCATTGATACTCTGCAAGCAGAGGTCTCCTTCATAGAATGCATCACACAATTCGTAGAAGTCCTGTGCAATAATGTGCCAACATTTCTTCAAAATTTTGACTCGAACCTTGGCAGCGGCGAGCGTCTGGTGAAGCAATGCGGTCTCGGATTGCGCAAGCATTCCGACACTGGTGCCCAAGATACTTGGATATAGCTATTCACAAAGCCATCGATTTTGGCAGCGAGCTCTGGCATGCGTGAGAGGGAACCCAAATGGCAATTTGTGCCAAGCTGCTGCACTATAAAGTGAAAATTGTTGATCAAGAATAGAAACTTGAGGCTCTGCCGCTCTGGTCCGGGAAGGACTGCGAGTTTGTGGTATGCAATTCTTCTAGGGAACGGACCATCTGTATGGTCAGGTTTGTCAGGTGACTCACATTTTCATTCTCGGGCACGAACTCACCACGGAGAAAAGCATCGTGTAGAATGCGATGCACTGACCCGTAGTTAGCCCACAGCACATTGATGCAGTTGATTAAAAAAAAAAACTCGACCTGCCGGGGGTAAGACCGCCCCCGACAGCATTTTGCTAAGGAGAAGAGCCTCTCACGCAGGCCGAGAAAACCCCTGAACCCCCTCCCCGATCCTACACAGGGACTCAGCTGGCCGTTGTGAGCTTCGGCGCGAGTCTTAACCATATGCTTTGACCCGGGGAGAGCGAGGGGATTTTTTTTGCATTCCAATGAACAGTACCATCTCTGGCACTGTTCACTGAAATGCCTCAGGTGCAGGGGCGGGGGTTCGATCCCGGGCCGACAGGAGCTCACGCTCCGGAGCCCACTGGCTCTGGCCACTCGGGCGCCCCCGCGTTGGCGATGCAGTTGATTAAGGAGAGAGTGCCTTTGTGAATGTCGGGTGATCTTCTTTGAGTGCCCCACGAATAAGAGGACATGACACCAGTCTTGGTCTCTTCCATTGTGTCCCATACGGCTTCATCCAGGTTGGCCAGTAGGATGCCGGTGTAGTCTACGCGGCAGGGTGAAGAAGAGAAGGACGACAGAATCTGCGCGGAGGCCATGGAGACAGCGTCACGCACTAGTATCAGTGCCTGGAGCTTCTCTTCTGCTGGTTCCCCTGCACCCCGCCTACCACCACTTATTCTCACGGCGACAATCGCGTCAACAAAAGGGAGCATCTTGGACATGGTCGCTTCAACAAATCGTACGAATTCAGAGCCAACGTCTATAGCTTCCTCCTCACCAAAGTATTTTTCTTTTAAAAAATGGAAATAGTTTCCCGCCTCTACGTTGTATCCACCAAAGTATGCAGATGTGGATTTGGTGATCTTGAATAGAGCCTCGATCCAGCTGCGTGCAAGATATAGGAGTTGCCCCGAGATGAAGCTCCGTCCCGATTCACTGTTATGGGCGAGATGAAGAACCCAGCTGACCTCCAGTTCCGACAGCCATATCTCCGAGGCGCAACTATTGTCCTTGCGGAATTCCACAACTAGGCTCTTGATATGTTCCAGCTTCTTCTTCCCCTTTCTTCCTCATCGAGCTCCTCGGTGTTTTCTTCCACAATAAATGGATGGAAATCTCGGACTGGATCGGAGATGGTGGTGCATATGGTACGGCTACTAGTAGTATAGGTGGTACCTGAATTGGTGCTACCACCGGCCGTAGGCTGCTGCAGCGAGCCGCCGTCTCCATGATTGTTGAATGAGACACTCGATCTCCATGCTCTTTCCCAGATAGTCGCCATGCCACTAGTATCTGTGGATCTCATCAGGGACGCACCCGAGAACGATGCAAATCATCCATGAAGGAATCAATCATATCCTCGGCTCAAAACGTGTCCTTCTTGACCTTGACCCCTGCGGCGGCTGTGCTGGTTTACCACATACATTTTCCTCACAAACGCGTTCTTTGACTATGTGCACCCAACTTGGACTTGCTTTCCTTTTTATGTAAAGAAAATGTGGATCAGTATATTTGCCGTTCCGCCCAGCCCAGCCCGCTAGCGCACGAGGATATGTACTAGGTGAGACCCCGCGCGTTGCCGCGGGCGTCCAGAAGAAATGGTAGAGATGGCATGGAAAATCTGGATGCAAAATGATACATGGAATAAATTTTTCGTGTTGAGAAAGAGACTTGCACTGATAAATCTTTCCAACCGAGAGCATTCATCCGTTAAAAGTACCAGCAGTTCAAGCCTCCACTAAATTGTAGTAAGTTCACAATATAAATCTAAATATTTAATCCTTCACTTGTTTGTTTATTTTTCAACATTGGCGTCAGCATCGATCTTCTTTAGCTAACATAAATTTGATTCAAAAGAAGGCATTCAACTTCCTTAATGAGTGGCTGTGCACGAAGGAAACAATAGCTAACAGCAACGTTCTAAACAAAAATACCATGCTTATAATATGTTATTTTATAATACTAAACATTTGATTGAGGTTACACAGAGGTTGTAATTGTTATAACACAGATTCTTATTGGCTAGGGAAAGGAAGTTCTAGTAGAGCCTATCCTACTCCTAGTCCAATGTGTGGACAATTTACCAAAGGACTCTCTCTCCTAGTAGGAAAGGAGACCCCCTACCCCGAGTATAAATAGTGGAGCACCCTATGATGTAAATTACAAGTTTATTCTGAATAATAAA
Source organism: Eragrostis nindensis (assembly GCA_012490785.1). Classification (NCBI taxonomy): domain Eukaryota; kingdom Viridiplantae; phylum Streptophyta; class Magnoliopsida; order Poales; family Poaceae; genus Eragrostis; species Eragrostis nindensis. Next base: position 329,220 of record JAAXCT010000544.1, on the reverse strand, counting down.
GAGAAGGCTCCACCCTACATTGTGTCTCGCCTCTTGTCTACTTTTGTGTGTTGTTCTCTCCCGCCGACAGCGTGTTACAACACGTTATCAGCACGCTCTGCCCGAGCTAGACGTCCAGAAGCCGCAGGAGTCGCTGAAGCCGCCAGAAGGGGTCGGCGAGTTCTTCAACTCGCCGCCTCGGGAAGCGTGCACCGACCTCGGGAATCGAGCTATCTTGATTTCCGTGCTTCAACGACCTCGACGTCCGCGCCAACACGAAGCTATTGACAGGATCGGGGAACGACTACACTGCTACACGATCTACACGGCATCGACTTGCGCCTGCATCAACTTGCGATCGACTACAATCACGCCCGAGGGTATCTAGCAGATCTACTCGTGTTCGATCGCGATGGCGCGTTGCTGCCCCTCTAGATCTATAGCCCCCTTGCATCTGGCCAGTTTTTCTAAACCGAGTTTTGTCTAAACTGCACCTAGCAGTAGTTCATCATGAATCGCATTGCATACACACAGTAGTGGGGCTTGAAGCCGCCACTATCACCGGCGATGCACCGCCGCGGTCACCTCATGCACAAGCCATGGCTCGAAGGCCATCACAGCATCATACACAGCAAAGAAAAGAAACAAATAAAAAAAGGGGGATCGGTAACCCTAACCCTAACCCTACCCGGCAAGATGGCAATCTCGCCGGAACCCTAGCCGCAACTCGCCGAGGAGCATCGTGCACCGAGCTGCATCTCGCCACCGCGACCTCGACGACTAGCTAGACAGGTCGGACGTAACCCTAGCACGGGCCAGATCCGGCATGATCCACTTGATCTTCCGCTGCGTCGAGCCTGCCGCTCCGCCACCTCTCAACGCCACCGCACGCCGGCGTCAGCTCGCCGTAACCACAACCGGTGGACGGCGAACCCGGATGTACCCGGGGTCGCCGGATCTGACCCTGGGGAAGCGAGATCTGGGGGCCGGGACCCCTCCGCCGCATGAGGGGTCCGCGCTGTCCTCCTCCTTGACCCTCGACGGCGGGAGCACGTCGCTCGCCCGCCGCCGCCGCCGCGCCGCTTAGGTCTCCGGCCGAGACCTGCGTGCGCCACCACCTCCCGTCCCCTAGTCGCGTGCCGTCGCACGGACTCGCGTGGGGGCCGACGTGTCACGCAGTACACCGCCATCCTGCCTCCGCCCTCCATGCGTCGTCGCATGGCGCGCACCACCGCGCCTCACCGCCGCTCGCTTGCACGCGATGCGCGACCGGCCGTCGCAGCCGCCGCCGCTGGGTGGAAAGGAGGGAGAGAGGAGAAGAGTGGGCGGATTAGGGTTCGCCTTCGATCCGCCGCACTCTTATACCGGCCGGGGTAGGCCAGGGCTCTGGCGGGCCGAGGTGGACCGTGGTGGGCCCTGACGGGCCGATGCCGACCCAATGGGCCGGCCTGTTTTGAAAAAAGAAAAGAAATTCGAGGAAATTCAGAAAATCTGGGAAATCTACGGAAAACCCCCTGAAATTATAGAAATTGCGGCTAGGCTACATATTCTTGCAGAATACACCCTGACCTTTTTCAGAATAGAACCCGCAGTCCTTTATTTTTGCAAATAGGTCCAAATTGTTCTGAATTTACGATTTGACCCAGCCAAAATCGACCCTGTAGTCTCTGGAAATTGTCTGGCTAGTGTAATCTTGTAGATAACACCTCGGGTTTTAGGGAACTTATGTCAAAAACATAATAACTTGCTGTTTTTGCTGTCTGAACCTCCTGTTTGTGCATAATTACTGTGTTCTTGATCTGAAATCATGCATATCATGTATAAGCAACTAAAACATGATTAAAAGTGCCTTTAATCATAGAAACATGGTTTTAGGTCTTTCTTCGAGTTTTTGATCCACTACTTTTGCATTCTACAAATTGTTTACTAGAAGTAAACCTATGCACTTTCATATGAATATCTTGTAGTTATCTCAATTTGTGAAACATGAATTCGATGTGCTTGCCTTGAATGGTTTTAACTATTTATCTTGATCGGGTGATGTTGAAATCCTCTTAAGTGGTGAAAATCTTCTGAAGAGGATTAAACCCAAGAGTGAGGATATTGATCCATCTGGACTGGAGAAATCTCAGGCACTGGATTTCCTGAGTCATCACTTGAGTATTTCCCTGAAGAATGATGGCATGAATAATATAGTCCAAAAGGTCTTGTGGGGCTCTCTGAATGAGCACTTTGATAAGATTGAATCTATCTCAATAGTTGAGCGTGAATGGCAGCACCTACGCTTTCAACAAAACAAGACATTTGTGGATTATAATACCGCACTGTATGAGATCATCACTCACAAGATTTGTGACGTTGAACTTGGTAAAAACAAGCTCATACATAAAACTCACTCTACCTAACACCCCAAGCTCACTTATGTGAGTAGCCAGTAGCCCTGAGTAATGACTTGAAGTATGATCAAGGGGAGAATGAGACGATCTTGTAGGATCATACGTCTTGTTACACTGGGTCAATAGCACCGAATGCTACATCATTCATGGAGAATGAAAAGGGGAAGGGCCAATAGAAGGCACCTGAGAAAGGTAAAGGCAAAGCCTGGCAGTTCATGAAGAATAAGAATGCCAAGGCTAAGCAGCCTAAAAAGGGAGCATACGGTAAACAAGATCAAGATTGTTATAGGTGTAATTTGTGAGACAGTTGATCTCCAATATACGAAACACCCGAGCACTATGTTGATTTGTACCAAAAAACCTCATGGTAAGAAGGAGAGATCCCTAATTGCAAGGAAGCAGCTTGAAGTAGGAAAATTATTCATAAACAAATGAAGAGAAAAACATCTTATAGATGGAAATTGGTACATCACAATATGAGATCAAGAACCTTAAAGGATCAAGCAGCAATGAAAATTGAGCTTTGGATGATAACCTCATGAACGAGTGTAATCTTCTTGGCGATGAATTAGAAGTTGTGCATAGGGGCTCGTAATAGTCCAAAACACCTATCTAGTAGATGGTAATAGTAGAAGTAATAATGGAATTAGCTTTAATTCCTGCATTGAATTAAGTGGATTAATATAATCTCTGGTAGAGGCCTCGTTTTTAATACACAATAGCTTGAAGTCTATGTGTGAAGCTTTGGTTTTTCTTCTACCTTATTACTTTGATGCTTCTGAGAATAGTATCCATTACTTTTTGCACCCATTTACTTGTTTACATGCAGTAAACTTAAATGCACATATATTTGAATCATTTGTCTAAATTTCTAGTAGAATAAATATCCTGATTAACCTAGAATGGTTATTAAACCCTGCATGGTTACTCTTTAGTCTGGTCACTAAATACCAATTTTTTCCTAGAAGTGAAAGATTTCTTGAAGAAATATGCAACAGGGTGAATCACATGCTACTTTTGTAGAACAATTAGTAGTTGTGTGATATTTTGGTATAAAGTGAATTGAATTGGAATAATCCTAAAATATTTTTGGGACTCACCGAATGAGTACATCAAGAAGATAACCCAAATATTGGCACAAGAATGTCAGTGTATTTGAGATGACTTGAAGTTTCAGATCACTACACTTTAGGAATTATGTTGCTGTTGAATGCATAAACTTTTGGGATCACGTAGAAACCGAAAGTGAATTATTTAGCAACATAAGTTAATCCAGGCTATTACCATTGTCTTAAGTACAGAATACTTGGTCATTGGCACAACATTCGTCAACTTCATAGAAGAATTGAGAATGCATATACTAGGAAGCATGCAGCTAGTATAACAGGATTATTGGACATAAATCTTGAAGATAAAATCTATGTACTATAGTTCTCATGAAGAAGAGACAATGCAATCATAGAAGATTAATTGTTGTACCATAGATATCATCACTGAAACCTTGAAGGCTTGAGCAAAAATTATGAAAATATAGCTCTTGATGATAGCTCCTGGACGAGGATGATCATTTTACTGATGGATTAAATATGTGCTTGGGGACTCGGCATAGTTTCTTAAATTTAAAATTAGCTACCAAGTAGTAGTTATTATATGGTGGTGCATTAAGTTTATAATTCTTGAAAGAATTAGATGGATCATGCAAACTTTTAAAAGAGTGAGCATTTAATTTATTCCGAATGAGATATTAGCTTGAAGCTTAAGCCTGAAGCATGCATATAATATTCTCAGTTGCAATGGAATTTGTTCTTTATCTACGATATAGCTTGCAATCTATATGTAGCTTGGATTTGGCTTGGTTTTTATTGCCTTTGTTTTAATACCTGAAGTATATTTGTTAAAATCACTTGGAATATATGAAATATATGCTGAACATAATGATTTGCCAAGTCTGTTAGTATTAATCATCTGCAATGATATCTGTCCACTATGAAGCCACATATTGCTTAAGTTATTTGTGCATTACTACCAAGCAGGTAGAATGAAAATTAGAAGCACATGAACCAATGCAAGTATTTTTATCATAATCTACCTTACTCACATGATCTCGAAGAATATTGTGTACATGAATGGTACATATGTGAGTATTCACACCAATTACTGCTATACTAGTAGTATAATTGCAGTCTATGATACATGAGCATTATGTCGTAGCGAATGCAAGAAACATCCAATGAACTTGAAGTTTAGTGATGGTGTGATAAGGGGGAGGATTTTGATTGATTGATGATGGCATAGGAAATATTTGGATATACTAGAAAATCTAACAGTCATGATCTAGTCCTGGATGATTGGATTTAACATTGCAAATGTTGGCAATCAAATATTCTAGAAGAATCACTACTGGAATTCCCCGGTTTCCCTAGGGACGAATTACTAGGGAAAGACCCCAAATACCCTAGGGAAACCATTTCCCTACAAAGTTTCCTAGGGAACGAGTTCTAGGGAAAAAGTTGACGGGAAATCATGGTTCCCCTACGGTTTGTCATCAAATTCGTAGGGAAAGTCTCTCTTTCCCTAGGAAATTGAAGGCCCTAGGGAAACTGCCCAGGTACCCAAAAAAAAAAATGTTCTCCGCTCCGCTGCTGCTGAGCCAAGCCGCTCCTGCTGCCTGAGCCGAGCCGACGCCCGACGCCCCTGCCTGAGCCACCTCGTGCTGCCGGAGTTGCCGGTGCCGTCTTGTGCTGCCGCCGACGCTGCTCACGCCGCTACCAGCCTGCCGGGCGCAGCGTCATTGCCGGAGCCGCCTCGTGCCGCCACAGTTGCCGGAGCCGTGTGGTGCTGCCGCTGACGCCGCCACCAGCCTGCCGGACGCGCCATCACTTGCAGCTGCAATGGAGCAACACGAATCGAAATCTTAATCGAAAGAACTTGCCTTTTGACCTTGAGCAATGGAACAACAAGAAACGAAATCTTAGGAGAAAGAACATGCCTATTTACCTTGGAGCAAAGGAACAACACGGATCCGACCCTGCAGTGCGAATTTGAGAGAGAAATCTGTGAAATCAAAGTAAATCTAGAGTGAATTGCAAGAAATCCCACGAGATTTTGTGGGTGAACAACAGAGGAACTCGTACCTGCTTGTTTCCCTTTGCAGGGCATTCTCTGTGCAGCCTGTGGTGAGAGAGAGGAGAGGTTGAGCACAAGAAAAATGACAGCAGCAGCCCCAACGACGTCCACTGATGGAGCTCCGGCTGGCTGTATCTCGTGCCCTGCTGCGCCGTGCCTTCTTCTCTCCTGTTGTGTGTGTCTTGGTTTGAGAAGAGTGTAGTGTGCGCGTGCATTTGAGAGCAGAGGGGAGATGCAAATGAGTGGCTGCTGCGGTGAGAGAGTGGATGAGGATGAGTGGAAGAGAGAGAAGTTTTCTGAAATTGCTGCCCGGCTGTTGATTTCCCTACGAAAGCATGCACAATCCAAGGGAAAGGCGTTGGTTCCCTACGAAAGCTTGCACAGTCCAAGGGAAAGGCGTTCGTTCCCTACGATTTCTAAACAGACTCTAGGGAAACTATCTTTCCCTACGATTGTTCAAAAAACCCTAGGGAAACAAAACAAGTCCTAGGGAAACTGGGGAATTCCAGTAGTGAATATAATTTCTTGCATGTTTTAACATTATGAAACTTGTAGTTTCTTTTACCTTGAAGTGTTTATTTGACCATGAAGTGTTTATTTGAAATTTGCATCTAAATTTGTTGCGATGGATAAAAGAAGTTAGACATTATCATTGTCACTTTGACATGATAGAAAGTCTTCATTGAAAATGCCGAGCATGTCTAACTCACTGCATACATTTAAGTGCGTGAATATCTAGTAGATATTTTCACCATTTGCATACATGAATTAGCTCCCACTTGAAGTTTGGTGATATAACTTGGACGTTATGTCAATTGAATGCCTATGATAGGGGATATCACTAGAGATTGTATGCTATAATGTCGGCATTAGGGGGAGAAGGACCCTGAATGAATGCCTTACATTATCATTCCTTGGAAGCTTGAAGCAGGAATGAAATCACGCACTAAATATGCGCATGAAGCGTATACACAAGAAGCGTAATGCCAGAATATTCTTGAAGAGAGGAGTAACCAGAAGTTAAATTTACACGAAGTAAACAGAATACTGTGTGTGATATACACAGGGACGCTTGTGCTTATATCACCGGTCGACTTGTTTGTCGTTGATCTATAATCTATTGGGACGCCTTTGGATTCTAAATCAATGGACACTTGTCATTGCAATCATTATAAAACTCCTCCCACTCTTGAAGAGGGCACCTCATGTAGAAGGATTAAGAACCTCAAGAAGAGTGATCATCATGAAGATGAGAACCCAACCATTGTGCACATAGAAGTGTTGGGAATGCAGAACAATAGAAGAATATGAGAATAAAAAGGTTGTACAATATTTCCTCATGAATTACAATTGTTTCTCTATGAATGAGAGAAACCCGGATCCGGCAATAAAGTCCATGGCATAGACGCCTGTAAATGTTACTATCGGGTCAATTAAGAATGCAATTGAGGATATGAACCGTAATGGTGAAAGTATATGGTTCATAAGTCTCTGAAAGACTGATATTCTCATAATACAAATAAAGTTCTGCTGCATCTCTGGCGAAATATAAATATGCAGTTAGTCACAGGATTGGAAATCCAAATGACAAGATCCTTGAAGGACAATGAATATTCCCGAATAGAATTATCGCAACATATAATGTCTTCTTGGAGAATGACATAAGTCTCTAACAGAGCCTCTCGCAAGAGAGAATGTATCTCACGGATAGAATCATTTCCTGAAGAATATCCTTGAAGGAATAAGTCATGAAATGACTTGTCAATCGAATCTTGAAAAACACTATCTATCCCAGAAGAGAGTATAGACCCGACTATATGGGAATCATCATACCTTAGAGATATGTGTACTCAGAAAGTACAAGCTAGCACAAGAATGATAATTTCCTACATTATCACGAAAGGTAATATTAATGGTTATTATCCCCCATAGAGAATCAAGATTGATTGAAGAATTGATCTGATCCTGAAGGATGAACGTTACAGATTTGCAATGATGAATATCATGTCTTGGAGCATGACATACTATATTCTGAAGATATAGACTATTTGCGAATTGTCGCCCAGCATGTGGCATCCCAAGAATACACTTGGATGAGAAGGAATAACATGATCATAATCTTGTCTTGAACTTTGATAGACTACAGATACAAATCATTTGAGAATGAAACCTCAAAGATTATCTTGAAGATAATACAGTTTGAATTACACAAATACAAATGGGACATACTAAGTCAAAGGTCATGGAACACCTTACACCAAAATTCTCATTATGCATGAAATGCATCAGAATGTAGAGATTTCGGTGACTCATACACGAAGATATGAGAAGGCTTAGAAGTGTGCAGATCAGGGGGAGAACTTTCCTGAGCACATAATCCCTATCACTGAGTCTAGAAGACAACTTAGTGAATTCTAGAAGAATTAAACATTGTACTCTTTTTCCCTCATTGAGTTTTTACCCAAAGGTTTCTCAAGAAGAGGTTTTTAACGAGGCAATGTGTGCAATATGAAGCAACGGTACCATGTACTCTTTTCTCCATTTTTTCCCACTGGGTTTTTATGAAGGAGTTTTTAATGAGACATGTGTGTCGTCGTAAAATTCCCAAGGGGGAGTGTTATAACACAGATTCTTATTGGACAGGGAAAGGAAGTTCTAGTAGAACCTATCCTACTCCTAGTCCAATGTGTGGGCAATTTACCAAAGGACTCTCTCTCCTAGTAGGAAAGGAGACCCCCTACCCCGAGTATAAATAGTGGAGCACCCCATGATGTAAATTACAAGTTTATTCTAAATGATAAAGAGAAGGCTCCATCCTATATTGTGTCTCGCCTCTTGTCTACTTTTGTGTGTTGTTCTCTCCCGCCGACAGCGTGTTACAATAGTAATCCCACAGTATGATAATCCACCTGTCAACTTGTTTAGGTGTAAAGATGACTCTTCACATTCCTCTTCTCAAGAGTAATGCCTATCCGCGACTGCTAACGGATGGCGACCCGCCTCGCTCTCGACCCCTCCCCTCCCGGCGCCCCCACCCACTCCAACCCCACGCCGGCGGCCACTCCGGCTCCGGCGGCCACACCTTCCTTCACCCCCAAGGCGCCTGGTTCCCCTCCTCCTTGTCCCCCGACGCCCGCCCCTTTGTGCCGTCAGGCCGTTCCAAGTTGCAGCAGTGGGTTGAATCCAGCCCGTCCTCCGCCGGCTCTGTTTCTCCCCCGGCGCGTCCTGCTACGTACAAGGCAGCTCTCCTCTCGTCGCCGGTCCCCCATGAGGTGGTGCTGAAGCAGGCGCCACGCACGGCTACGACGAGGGTAGTTCTGCGCTCAGAAATTGGGCATTGTTCCCTGCCGAAGCTTGACGCCGATCAAGACGGCTGGAAGTTGGTTGAGACACGGCGCTCCCGGCGGAATCGCGCCCGTCAATCTCGCCGGCCTCGTCGAGCGGTCCCGGAGGACCTTCGAAGTCGGTGTTGCAATTGTTTCTCCAGCCTGCACCGCGCTGCTACATGTCGTCGCCGCACTCGCTGCTTCCGCTGCCTCAAGCCTGGGCATCAATCGTACGTGAGTCCGCGCAACCTTCTAGGCCGGAGCCCAGGCGCCGCCCGCAGAAACCGGCGATGCTGTGGCGGCGGGTGAGTGCGGCGACCAACCAGCCCCGGCTGTCGGCAGACCATCCTCCTGTCGCTGCTGATGCCGGGACACCCGGAGGGCGGAGCGTGAGGGTCCGCCACGTCGTTGCGGCCAGCGCAGGCGCCGCTGTTCTGGGCGCTACGACGCTGCGCCTTCCTCTGGTTCCGACATTGAGGCTGCCGCGCCGCCCCCGGAGGCCTCCGGTGAAGCGACCTCGGCTAACCACGCCGGCGGGCGTGCCCGGCCACTGTGCGTCCTCGACCGCTCGGCGACCATCGCTCGTGCTGAGGCCGAGCTTCGTCACGCGCTGCTCATCACGGTCGTTGGTAACCGGCCGGCAATCACAGCAGAACAAGTTCTAGAGGAGATCGCTGTCGAGTACGACATGGAGGTGGAAACGATGACTATAATTCCAGCAGTGCCTGAAGATTTCTTTCTCATCCTGCCGAACTTGATGACGGCAGACAGAGTATACAATGATGGCCGGCCCTTTCATGGCCCTAACTTCGTCCTGCATGTCAAGCGCTGGACATGTTTGGCCAATGCCCACGGTGCGGTGTTACCGGACCTCGTCGACGTCGAGCTCTGAGGTGTTCCGGCCCACGCGTGGGAGATTGCCACCGCCCAGCAACTCCTCAACGGCGTGTGCTGGGTCCGTTCTCTAGACCCTGAGACGGCGGCGCGGCGTGACCTGCGATCGTTCTGACTGTCGGCCTGGTGCCTACGTCGTGACCTCATCCCCTGCGCCGTCGACCTGCTCATCCCCGAGCCCCATTATGTAGAAGCAGAACTGCCGCCGCTGAAACGCGGCCTCATCTACCCGGTCGACGTGCTGGCCTCCCCAGCGAACCCACCGCCGGCCAGGGATGATCCGCCGCCGCCCCCACCACCAACGGACGACGACCACAATCGGAGGCAACGCCGGCACCGGCACCGCTCACCGTCCCCAAGATCGCCGTCCTCCGACCCGCCGGCTGGTCCAACGGGGGTGATGTTGCAGGGCCCAGTGCATTCAAGGCTCGGGCCTCGTCCAGCCATGGCCTGCCGCGTGGCACCCGCTGACTCTGTCCCGGCTTGCGATGCGTCGCCAGCTGCCCATACCGGTTCCCAAAGTGGGGCACCACCCAGGAAGCCGTTCTGCCTCTTGATGGCGGCCTGGCCAAATCGATTCCCCATGAGGCAGCGCCTTCAATCCCCAGAGGCGAAGAGACAAACTGTTGGAGCGTGGCAGTCGAGGTAGATCCCTTCGATCCTCCTGTCGCTCCAGCGCCGAACAAAGAAGAAACCGCCCCGCCTCAGCCTTCGGCTACGGGCCAAATCCTCAGTGCGGGCTGGCTGGAAAATGGGTCGAGGGGCATCGGGCTGCTGGAGGACTGCCTGTTTGAAGCTCAAACGCCAGTCCTTCCGTGCCCGCGACCTCCCCTACTGTTTTCTGATGCTCCCCTGTCTCCGGCACAGCCTAGCGACCATAGCGCTGGCACGGGATCACTCGCGCTAGCGGCCTCTCTCATGCTCAATACCTCGGCCGCTCCCTACTGTTCTAACGCAGCTGCACTGTGCGAAGCAACGCTGGCGAACACCTCATGGCTGCAGCGCCCTCATGCCCGCCCTCGCCGGCGGCCAGCCTGGAAGGCCAAACCACGGCTGCACCGCTGCTGCTCCCACAGATGGCCAGCCTTAAAGGCCACGCCTCGGCTGCGCTGCAGTCACCCGCGCCGCTGCCCGCAGATGGCCAGCCTAGAAGGTCAGGCCTCGGCTGTGCCAACATCTCCCTGCCAAGAGGCGACGGCGGCAGCCACATCACGGTTCCTGCGCCCTCATCCCCGCCCTCGCCGGCAGCCAGCCTGGAAGGCCAAGCCTCGGCTGCGCCGCTGCTACTCCCACAGCTGGCCAGCCTTGAAGGCCACGCCTCGGCTGCGCTGCAGTCACCCGCGCCGCTGCTCCCGCAGATGGCCAGCCTTGAGGGCAAGGCCTCGACTGTGCCACCAGCATCTCCCCCGCCCACACAGGTGGCCAGCCTAGAAGGCCTCACCTCGGCTGTGCCACTGCCATCGTCGACGCCCCGCTGTGACGACCCTGTCACTCCGGCACGAACACTAGTGGTTTACTCTCGGCGACGCTCCCGAGTGACCACTGGAAGCAGAACCACCATTGCTGCTGGAGACGTTGACACAACTCAAGAGCAGTTTATGAACAGAATCAAGAAGGCAGTAGGCACCCTTCTCCCTGTGCCAAAAGTAAACAAAAGAAGGAATAAGAGTATGCCGACAGACTCTCCACCTCGAAGAAGTCGACGAATTGCAGGCCTTGAAGCCGAACCTGTGCAAACTGCATCGACAAGACCCAAGAAAAAAGTTATGAACTCCCTGGGTCTTGGGGATGCCCAGGAGCGCTTTCAACATGATGACCTGGAGAAACATGCCAAGCTGTTCGGCCAGCCGCTCTCCGAGTCTCACATAAAAGCTCTAGCATCCTTATTTGGTTGGACCGTCCCTGAATTTGTGGTTGGAGACGAGTCCAGTGTGTGTGTTGTTTAAGAGGCTGGGCGCTACTCTATGTTTGGTCGAACCGTAATTGAATTGTTAATGGGTCCCTCAAATATATTGGTGTGGAACGTGCGGGGGCTTAATTCAACTACACGTCAAGATTCTGTTCGGGTAAATGTTGATTCAGCAAAGGTGGATATTATGTGCCTGCAAGAAACCAAAATGACATTGGTTTCTCGGCATATGGTCCTGTCCATGCTTGGCTCAGATTTTGATAACAACTACCTGGTCCTCCCATCAATCGGTGCTAGCGGTGGCATTTTGATGGCGTGGAGAGCGAAACTAGGAGCCATTGGAGCAAGCAGAGTGGATACTTTCAGTGCCTCGTTTCAGTTCGCCTAGAGAATTAATGGAGAGGCATGGTGCCTCACTTGTGTATATGGTCCACAAGGAAATGACGACAAGATTGCCTTCTTGCAAGTGCTCCGTGATATTCGGGCACAATGTGTGGGGCCTTGGGCTCTCACGGGGGATTTCAACTTAATCTACAAAGATGAAGACAAAAATAATTCCAACCTCAATCGAGCAATGATGGGTCATTTCAGAAGTGCATCGATGATTTGGCTATCAAAGAGATACCGCTCCATGGTCGAAAATTTACTTGGACCAGCTCAAGCACAGGGGCCTCACCAACGCTAGTCAAGCTCGACCGTTTTTTCTGCTCGGTTGATTGGGAGCATCAATTCCCTGATTGCTTGCTACAAAGTGCAGCCTCAGATGATTCAGATCATTGCCCATTGATTCTTGGTTTGAAGGACATCAAGCCAGATAAAAGAAGGTTCCACTTCGAATCCTTTTGGCCCAAGTTTGAAGGTTTCCACGACGCAGTCCAGCAAGCTTGGAGTTCGGTGCAGGCTAAGCCCTGTCCAATGGAAACTCTATGTTGGTCGTATGTACGCACCCACTTATATACCGCAAGAGCACGGTGTACAGTTGTAGCCTTTTTCCCCAGAAGAGTATTCCAAGGTTTAATCGAATCCACAGAGACCAATGGGAATTAAGCAGAATTATCAGTAAAAGAGTTAGCCAGGCTTTCTAGTGAGCGTGAGCATGAGTTTTGGGAGAGTTGGGGGCTGTGCCGATCGGCGCAACTGGTGTGCCGGTCGGCACAGAGGCTGAATTGTCCGAATGTTGTTTGAACAGCCTAAGGAACCTGATCAAATCACGGGGTAAGTTAGCCAAAGTCTGCTAGTTGAGATCGTAACCAAAAAGCCTAATTAAATAGTATCATAAACGGATTTACTTGATTATTGATAACCGAAGATCGGTAGGAAGAAATCCCTTTCTGTCGAGCCCTGTCACGACCAATCCTCCATAATCGGTGGCCGCTTCCCGCTCTACACATCATCTCAAGGATCTCGCATATTCCAGCGCGTTGAGGTACAGAGACAATGTGCAATTATGGCGCATTACAAGATCCGGATATTATCTTAACCGCAATGGAGATAGTGAGAGATTGAATCTCTCACCTCTTATTGCCACCACAATTAAGATAACATCTAGTACTTAGTCGTCACTAAGCGTAGGAACAAGTGCATGTAAGACCATAAAATCCAGGCAAACAAATAATCAAAACCATTCATCCACATATTCAACCATACTTTGATAATATATAGTACAAGATACATCACCATCTAGTAGGCCTACCTTGATGGATCACCTCTTAGCACCAGCGGTTCTTGATCTAACAACTAGAGAACATGAATAACGGGGCAAGCCCCGGTGGCTCTAAACTTACTAGCTGTGTTGTCCCTCTGGCGGCAGATACCGAAACCCTAGGGCTTTTACAGGTTTATATAAGGCTGTGCTTCGGAAAGGAAAATGATCTCGGGAAGAGAGTCCTCGTGCCGATCGGCAAAGTCCTAGGTAGCTTCCACGTGGGCCTTCCAAATCAGTTTTCTTCGGGATTAAGTCTTGCATTGCTGTTTTAAATCTTCAGGTATCTTTTATCTCTTCGTGACGAATATCTCCCAAGATTTGTTCGGATGACTTCCTTCTAGAATCAACTGAATGGTGGGCCAGCCTCGATCGCCTTGAAGTCCCTTGTGCCGGTCGGCACAATGCTGTGCCGGTCGGCACAGTGAGCCTTTTCTGCTGCTTTTCTTCTCTTCAGGTCCAGATCAGCTACAATGTCCAGAATGTCGTCCTTTTCATCTGTTTCTGCAATAAATCTCCAGAACGACATATATACAAATATAGTGCTATTATCAAGGGTTAATGGCCTATAATGATGACATTTATGCTCTAAATAAGGCGCAGTTGGCATATAAAATGGTATACTAGAAATCGCCAACAGCTCCCCCACACTTAAACCTTTACTCGTCCCGAGGAAAGTCAAGAATGAAAATCAACTTGCATATAGTTACATCAATCATAAAAGTATTTCAAATCTACGTGAGCTGAGCATTTAGTCATTGTGGGATCAAATCAATTTAGTATTCAGCAAATATGTTCAAAATATGGGTATTGAGCATGAAAGAGTATTTCCCAAAGCAAATCTTTTGAAAATATTCAACTTGATAATCATGACGTTTCCACTTGTGTAAATCACTAAAAAGGTATTGTGAGCAAAAGAACCATCCTTCTCAAACAATCAAATGAACAACTCAACTTCGATCACTCGCCTGAAATCTACTTTATTGATATTTATGTGTAAGGCAGTATGAGTAGCTTGGTGAGGAAATTCAAGGAAAATAGATATAAATCAGCAATATCTTGCAAGCTAAGAAATAACTCTAATTGGTTTTACTGAGACTTGTCAAAAAGGCTATTAGGAATTGAACTTTGAGAAAGAAACTCACACCTTTAGAATAGTGGATATGTACAAAGCAAAGATTGATCTTGGATTGTGTACATGGTTGAAAAAAGAAATTCGTGGCTACTATTTGATGATAGGAATTCATGGGAATTCACTCTTCCTCCCACACTTAAATTTTTGCTAGTCCCGAGCAAAACTGCGCAAGGTACAGACTTTGTTTCTTTTTTCTTTTTTTTTGTTTCTTTATTTTCGTCTCTGTGCCGGCCGGCACAATTGTGTGCCGGTCGGCACAGGGTCTGTACCTGTCGACTTGCTCTGGATTTTTCATTTGAACAGTTGTGTCAGATTTGTAGCCAAGAATACAGTAGGATGTGGTAAAGTATTGGGTACTTGAATCAAGAAATTTGGTTCTCAAGTATCGGATACTCAGCGAATTATGCATAATTCCAATGCGGTAATTTGCATAGCTTAAGTGGAAATAAGGCTAGAAAATCAACAGGATACGCAAAAGACATGGCCAATTTTCAAGTCTCATACCCGAAGAATTAAATTCTAACCGAGCACAATTATCAATCATTGTCTCTACAAACCAAAGGCTTAAGTGGAAATAAGGCTAGAAAATCAACAGGATACGCAAAAGACATGGCCAATTTTCAAGTCTCATACCCGAAGAATTAAATCCTAACCGAGCACAATTATCAATCATTGTCTCTACAAACCAAAGGCTTAATTTGAGTTGCATATATTTGGCATTGGTAGGCGTAATCGAATGATACGGAGTGATTCTAAAGCTCACAATAAGAAAATTTGAATTTTTATAAAGAAATAGGTACTAAGTCATGTCATCCAAATTGATCTTATTGTTACATTTTGCATGGAAATTTTGAAACGAATTACGCCACATGAGAAGTATTTGCCAAATACATTATAGTGAAAGTTCAAAATTTTATTTGTGCTCAACATCGCTCGATTATCATTAACACTTCTCAAGAATACATACTCGTACCATTTTTCAAATAAAGCATAAATATCATCATCATATTAGATTTGAAAGCTCGGACTACATGATGATGTATCGTACTAAACACACTACGAAATAAAACTAGACTACTAGCACACTTGCATAAATAAAACACACAAACAAACTAAACACACCCGATACATGGTTTCCCACCCGCTCACACACACATAAGTAATCAATAAAAGGGAATGCGAAAGGGAAAGAAAAACGCAAACCGGGAAGCCGATACAAGTTGTGTCGTGCACAACACACTACTCGAATGGAGGCGGCTGCGTGTAGTCGAAGCCGTAGTACCCCGCCTCCAATCTTGCGAATTCATCAGTCATCGCTTCGGTGTTGCTCCGCATCTCGCCCGCCAAGTACTTTGTGCACAAATCACTTTAATATTCAGCTGTTCTCCCTATATTGAACACTGTAGTTTTAATATGCAAAATTTTATTGATGCACTTCCTCACCCTATTTTCTTCTCTTGAATAAATACTTGCACTGCATTGTTGCATTACAATTTGTCCTATTCATAGCTTACTTTGTTTCATGAGGAGAATGAGACGGATAGGTTAATCTTGATTTCAGATTTGGGAAGTCGAGATATCAATCCAGAACCATCATCTGTGTTCCTTGCCTTTTTCAGAACAACAATTTAGCACTCTCTTTTTGTTTGTTTCATTGCAGATTATTAGCATATAGTGTGTTTAAGTTGTTTTTGTTGGATTATCTACTTGCAGTAGAGGTAATGGAAATATATTGCATCGTAAATTGTTATGCATTTTGTATTTCAGTAGAAAAGATGTGCTTCTTTATTATTTCTTATAAAGTGTTTAGCTATTTATGATTGTGTTGACCAGCAAGGTTATTACAGAAAAAAATCATATCTTTATTTTATTATGTATGATGTCCTTTCATTTGTGATTCCCTATGATTTTCTTAATATAAAGAATATAACTGACTGTTGTGTGTGATCTTTCTCTCCATTGTCACAGTTTCTATGATGAGGTAAATTTATTCCGTTCATGTATGCACTGCACATTGATCTGTCAGTGATGCACTACACATGGAGCTGATCACTCAATCTGTTGTAGCACTTCTCTCAGACATCACGATTTTGTTGAGCACTGAACAATTTAAGTTGCATGATGAGATTTGCTTCATTTTCTGATCATAAATACCAGTGGTCGCAAAGGTTGCTTCTCTGGTCCTTATTGTAGATTTAAATACGTTTTTAAATCCCATTCTAAGTTAGTGAGCACTTTCCGAGTTGCCAATAATCTTGAGGTGAATCAAATTTGTATGAACAATATGTTGTGTAAGTTAAGTGACGGGCTTTAAGATGATAGCAGATGCTGGGACGGTGATATTGCAGTACATTGATAATATCCTTTATTGATAGTTCACAAACCTTTAATTTTCTTTAATTTAGAGAGTATATGTATCTTAACTGGTTTTTTTAAAAAACTTTTCTATCTACGGTCGTAATGACTTGTATGTATGTTGATCCTGAACTATCTACATGGTCTGTAATTATTTTAAAAAGATTTATGGAAGCTTCAAAATGGCTGGGAACTGAATTTTAGAAAAAGAAATGCATGTGTCAAAGAAGAAAGTGACTATGAGAAAGGAAGTTCAGATGGAGCGAGATATTTAGTAAGTTCATTGCCAATGTTCCGCAATTCCAACATTCAGCTGCTGAGAGTCTGATTTTGTGTCTACTTCACGATGTCCTCTGTCCACTCCCAATGTGCCAAAGCCTAACTAATGGCGATACATTCTCGGCATAAACAATGCTGAGGCTCTAAAATATTTATTAATACTCAGTTTCTGCATTTGTAATATATTCCCTTGCCATGAAAGAATGGGTTAGACCGTTAGAGAGTAGAGACACCAACAAAAATTTACCCATTTAGCTTATCACTCTCCAAAGAAATATCCAAGATCTTTTTCTTTTTTTGAACGAAACAGGAGGGGCGGCCCCTACTGATTTTCTTTTCTATTAATATGTACAGGAGTGTACAGGAAGTAATACAAGAGCCGTAGGCTCCAAATCAGGAAAAAAGAAAATTACAGATGGAGATTATCCATCCACTCCTCAAAATCTCTCTTAATACTATCCTTAACTTTAAACAAAGTTAAGGCCAATTCTTCCTTCAGTTCCTTTCGCCATCGAAAAAAAAATCCAAGATCTTGTTATGTGCACCTGAATTTTTAGCAGGTGTAGTGCGTATGTATGCTCGTGATGAAATAAAAGCATGCTTTTGTCCACTCCTCCGAAATTCAATGTCTAGCGAGAACTCTTGGCCATTGGGGTGTGGTGGATTAAGGTATCAGTGCATAAAATTTCTCTTGTGACTTTTCTTATAAATGGAATACTATGTCATTGACTCTTCTTTTGTCTTCCATATTATCAAAAGACAAATAATCAATGAGTGAATAAATAGTATTTGTTTTGGGTCTTATTGAATTATGAAATCTCCCACACATATAAATTTTGTTGGCTCAATTAAGGTTTTTTATTATCCAATTATATTATGCTATCAGCTAAACTGTAAATATCATTTTGAGCCTTTTAGACACGTGCGTGGCGCACGTGCATGGGTACTAGTCTACTTAAAAAACAACATCATATGCAAACTAAAAAAATCCATTATGCATTTATCAGTGGTTTACTTTAGTTTACCTGAACGTGGTACACCAAGGATCCATGTAATGTAAGTGGTTAGATAACAAAGGCTAATGTAACCTGCACAAAAGAATGTACAAAAAAAAATGAATGATCAAACTATAGATAATTTCATACTGATAGTTCCCTTAGAAAAACTTGTCATTTGAAACATTGGAAAGGAAAATGAATGTTACACTTGAAATCTATTTCTACGCCAGCCATACATACCATGTTCCCTCAGCAAACCTCTCATGTAAGGCATTGGACTTCCATCAGAATGCACTTCCCATCCCAGTTTTGGAAAATCTCTGACTTGGGCATCTGATATTGAAATGTGATGCTGCACAAATGTTAGAATCTTCCGAGAAACAAGAATAACCTGCAGAGCTAGCAGGTTGAAAAGAATCTGCAGTTCCAGTAAAAAAGATACTGTGACATCCTGGCCCAGAACTTAATAAGAATGATAGAATACTCATACCAACAAGTTGTAACTTCTTTTCCAGAAGCTATCTCGAAAGAACTCCGAGGTTAAGCGTGCTTGGCCTGGAGCAATTTCGGGATGGGTGACCGACCGGCAAGTCCTTCCCGGGTGCGCATGAGTGAAGACATAGTGCGCAGAAAAGACTTGTGTTGGTCTGTGAGTGCAGTCTTGATATCCTAGAGAGCTGCCAACGGACCCGGCTCAAGGAGCGGGACGTTACAGATACCAAGCTTATAGTGGATTGCAAATACTCTTCACCAATCTTTATGTCCTTCTCACTGATACGCTTCACCAATTTGGACGCATACAAGGACCTTTAGCAGTATGTTGGCCCCTAGAAATATATGAAATTTGATAAACAATTAAACCATGAACATAAATGGGATTTAGCACCCCAAAAAAAAAGTCAAGACTAACCCACCTATCTTTTATTTTACAACATCATAAAATTCTTGGGCAGTAGGCGCTGGCACGGCTGTTTATGCCTAAAATCGTTCCTCTTTTCATAACCTTCATCTGCTTAATAAATTTACAAAAGTAAAAAAAAGAAAAAAAAAAGAATGAGTATCTGTGCGTCGGGTCTCCTCGTGCAGGGATGCAACGAGAGCATGAACGGAAGCATAGGAGGCACCGGATGCAGGGATCAACCATATTGGAATGGGAGCAGGGGATGGAGGACAGCCAAGAACCTCCGCTGCATTGCTGCCAAGTGCAAGACCTCCGTCGCGGCTGAGCACCTAAATTTCTCCCAACCATATGTCACACCCGGTTTTCAAGACCAAAACCAAATACATCTATAAACATGTCCAGGATCAAGTTTTTTTTTAAGCAACAGGAGGGGAAAATCCCCTACTGATTATATTATATTGATATTAAAAAAATAGAAGATACAAGAGTTCAAGAAAAGCCAAAAACAAAGCAAAAAGAGAGAAAAAATGCTATGCTAAAGCTTGTACGCCATTCTTTTATCTGTGGAAGATATCTCGGTTTCGCTCTATAGATAACCAAGACGAATTCTCTTTTAAATTTGTCATTGCAGGTTTGAACTGTTAGATCTTTGCCATTGAAAATCCAATCATTACGGGTAGTCCATGTACTCCGGGCCATTAAGATGATGATGTCCAGGATCAAGTTTTCACGCACACAGGTATATGTGATAATAGGATAATATCTTTATCAAATCAACAATATTATTACAAGAATGACCAACCGGTCAAAACGAAAAGATTACATTGCAGCAGAAATAAATCTAAACGTTGGCGTTCTTCAACTCCACAGGAAGTGGACCGAAAGACCGCACACCTAGAACATCACTTCTCCACCTTAAGTACTCCCCGATGTCTTCATTCACTAAGCAACAAATATAAAGTGGTTTTGGGTCCGCGTGAGTACATAGAGTACTCAGCAAGTAGGGAAAAGCATGACATGTTGGCTAATAACAAGAAATGCTAACACGGGTTTATTTGCAAAAATACGGTTAAGTAAATCATTTAATAAAAAGCAGCACCTATTTACTAAGTGATATATATCTCCAAACAGCCAAGGTTACTCTATCTCTACCTTGCCAAGATCAAGGGTTCCAAGCACGCCAAACGTACCAACAGGTTACTCTACCTGTACAACTATGTGTTACACATGGGAGGACATGGGATTAAAGAATTGAGAAGACACAATCTCTGTCTCCTAGGGAAGTGGCTCTTCAAATGCGCAAACAATACAGGAATCTGGGCTCAGCTAATAAAGAAGAAGTACCTTAAGGGCAAATCAATTTTCCAGGTTAAATAAAAAAGCAGCGACTCACACTAGTACAAAAAGGGCCTTCAGTGGCGGGCATATTGCGCCAGCAGTGGCGGTCAAAGCGTGCGCCACCGAGCATCCGCCACTGGAAGCCCATCCAGAGCGGTGGCGCACAGACCGTCCGCCACTGATATAAAGAATCAGTGGCGGGCGGTGACGCAATACCGTCCGCCACCGAAACAACCACATCAGTGGCGGTAAGAATGACGTCACACCTACCGCCACTGATGCTGGATCCATCAGTGGCGTTCGTAATAACGTCACCACGTCCGCCACTGATGTCCAAAACACTAGAGGCGGACGCCGTGACGTCACACCGTCCGCCACAGGTATTCACAGACCAGTGGCGGACGATGACGTCACGTCGTCCGCCTCTGTTGATACACTTATCAGTGGCGGTTAGGGTGACGTCATAGTGCCCGCCACTGGTCCTGTGTACCAGATTCAAAAAAAAATTGCTGAAATTCAAATACACCCAGGATTTAAAATTCAAATATCCTTCACAAACCAATATTCATCACAGATCATCATCACATATCAAATATCCATCACATAACACATAACCAACATTCGAAATCAATAATAACAATAAAATACAAGTTACATCCATGCATATATATATATATATATATATATATATATATATATATATATATATATATATATATATTACAAAAATATGTCAAGTATAGTGTACAGAAGCTATGGAGCAACATCATCGCTCTCATACGGCCAACTATAGTCTACCAAGTCCCTCTGAGCGAGATCATCCTTCCAATTCTTCTCAATGACGGTCTGGTGGTGGCTTGTAGATGATCGTCATGTCCAAATGCATAAGTCGAGGTGCTGTGCCAAATCACTTGTAGGATCAAAATATGCTCCTTCGGGATGGACAAGATGATGCATAATGAAGCGACAGATCCTAGATGTGAAGCTATAAAGCTCAGAGTCGCTATACCCACTAACGCCTTTTTTCTTCGTGTCCTGCCCACATGACGAAAACAAACATCAAGATATGTGTGTGTGTGTGTGGGGGGGGCAAATTGCGTGATTTAATGTACTTACGTGTTTCGTAGGGTCTTCGCGAGGCAAGTGTAGAAACTTGTTATGCACGCCCATGGACAGCCATCCAAGCACGTAGTAGCCACAGTGCATGGAGCCCGGAGGCTGTTTTCGACACTGGGTAACCATAAAAACGACGTTACCGTTAGGCTCAATCTCTGACATAAGTATCAATAGAGTGATAGAAATGAAAGCCCATTCTATTGTAGTACCGGATAGTTCCACCGCCATCCCATATGCCTTTCCCACTTCGCCGGGTGCTCGCCGTTATAATGACGAATGTAATGCCGGTACCCGCTGTTGCAAAAGTAAACGACGGCGAGTCAGCTTTAGTGTCGATATAACTACATGAATATTCACAAGAGTCCCTTAGATACGAGTTCTTACCGCTCTATGACTTTCATAAACATCATGTAGCTTCTGTTGTCATAGTCGAGGGAGTCGAACACCCAAACCCTTCCTTGCTTCGGATATATCAGAAAACATATCCAGTGGTTCCTACACAAAGAATTATCTATGTTACTCTCCTAGTTTAGCAATGAACAACGAAAACGACGACGTGATTGAGAAAACGTACGAAAAATTATAAGGGGCCACGATGCAGTGTCTGTCTCGCCATTCGTACATGCATCTACCAATATAGACCGAACATGCTTCCCTCACATTTGTGGTCATTTGCTCGACTATATTACGCCGCTCTTTTCGAGACATGCCAGCGTATTGTGGCGCATTTTCATCGATCTTCGGGGTGAGGTGTGATTCAGATATGAGATGCGGGTGGAGGAACCCAACATGCTTTTGGTCATTGTGGGAACAAATCCTACACAAGATATTGCGTTAGTAATGCTTAGTAATCATTTCCATAGGGAATGAAAATATGGGAAGCACTTACAAGCACCAAAGAATTATCATCGTCGCGTCGATCCGATCGAGACGATAGATGTGATGAATATCCTCAAAAGGCACGTTCATCACAAAATCAGTGGAGTTGAAAATCTTCCCAGGAACGCGACATGGGATATTCTCAATGCTTCGGGAACACGCCTCAATGTACCACTCGTGAAATCTATTCATTACCCAATCACAGTCATTGAGCTTATTCCTTGGAAGGAGTGGCATGCCGTGCACGTACTTCGGGAAATCATCTTGTTCATAATCCCAAGACCCTTCCGTGACACCTGGCTTCATCGTACGTTTTGGCGCCTCAACGGCCTGCACCGTAACATTCTTCGTCGTCCTATCGGCCAAGATGCGAAAGAAAGCTGCACATGCAGGATCAAGTGGTTTAGCCGGTTGCTCATCGTTATAAAGTCTTGTCTTCTTAGGGATAATTAAGCAAATAGGCTTGCCTTGGACAATCCCCTTAGCATCATAGGGCTTCTCTTTTTGTTGCTTCTTTGCCTTTTTCCCCTCGGTCGCCTTATCATTTTTTGGTGGTGGTGGAGGTGAAGGATCGCGCGATCTCTTGCTACCCTCGGCCTTGTTGTCCTTTCTCGGTGATCGCGGAGGTGAAGGAGCACGCGCAGCCTTGGTACCCTCCGCCTCCTTGTCATTTTTCGGTGACGAAGGAGGCGTAGGATTGCGAGTGTCCTCTTGTTCATGGGCCAGAGAAGCTATAGCCATCTCCGGCTCCGCAGCTCGACCTGCGTCCGGAGCTGGAGAGTCCGCAGCTCGACCTGCGTCCGGAGCTGGAGAGTCCGCAGCTCGACCTGCGTCTGGAGCTGGAGAGTCCGCTACAGGAGGCGGAGGCGGAGGCGGAGGCGGAGGCGGAGATGGAGACACGGTGTGTACAACAATGTCCTTCCTGTGCCATGCCACGAAATTGTTGATGGCATCTTCGAGAGTCTCAATCCCCTCTTCCTCATCTGGGTAGTCAACCTCCTCCTTGAGGAATTTATCGTCTATGACCCGGCTGACAAACACCCTGGCACACTCTTTTGGCAATTCCTTTGCGTTGATCTCGCGACCAACATACGCAATGCCTTCTGCAACCTTGAACTGCCGGCTCTTCCCTTTCCTCTCCATTGTCAGAAACAGAGAGCATGGTGTAGGCTCCTTGATATCATCCACTGGGTACCTCTGAGTATCGGCAGCCGTGGAGCCAGCGCTGCTTGGAGCCTTTGGTTCGCTTTGGCTACATGTTGGTGTCGGTGTCTCGATACTCAAAGTGAATTCAGGAACTTGTATTGGTGCCGCTAGGTGTGGGTTCTCCTTGATGAACCTGAACATGTTCCTCTGAAATTCCTCGAACGATTGATCCACAGAGGGACGCTCGTCCTCGGGCTCGACAACGCACCGTGCGATGGAAGAGAATCCTCGTGTGCGACCACGATGTTCCTTGGTCCCGAGGGCAACTTCAAGCTGCTTATCTGCTTCCTTTCCCTTTAGCTTCTTTGCTTTGTGGGACGCAGCAAAGTCCCTGGCTCTCTGCACCACTTCACTAACCTGGGAGTTCTTTGGCACCAACTTCCCGTTAGCAAGTTTCTTCAGCCGTGCGAAGAGCTAGTTTCGAGTACGGATAGACATGTCTCCATACTCAACCTCTTCTCCCGATTCGCGGGCTTCCCGTTCCCTTCTCCTCCATATTGGGATCTTGCCTCTGTAGCCTCCAGGCCCTAGGTTATGATGCAGCTGGTTCTTTTTATTCAGAGCAGTGAATATTTTGCTGATCGATTTGAACTCTTCAGAGGTCCTGGAGTTGACGAAGGCTTTCCAGTCATTGGGTGGGATAAACCCAAATTCCTTCAATGGGTCTCGACCAGTTTTGATGAAGTCCTTGTCCAGGTTATACCTGAACGTGCGAAGGCACTTACACATGGTCTTTAGAGTAGCCGCTTTTGCGGCTTCAAGAGAGTGGGTAGGGAAGATGTACTTGGCATCAATGAGACTCCACAAACGATCTTTCTCCGTGTCGGGTACCTTCTTCCAATTCGACCAGGTGATCTTTCCTTTCTCTCTAACGAAACACCCGCAATCATTGCGCCAGGTTGCCAAGATTCCCTGCGGCTCGATTGGCGACCCTTCTTCGCTGACCCTATCCACTCTGTGGATGCCAGAACTTAGCTTGTTCCGCTTCCTTTTTCCTTTATTTTTCTCCTTCTGCATAGAGCTCGTTTCAGGAGCGGATATTTGGTCTGCCGGCACTATGGCAGCTGTGTCTTCCACGAACAACCGTTTTCGGTTACTTCGCCGTGGTCGTGGCTATGAAGGAATCTACGAAATAGGACACCATGTGTCAATTTAATGAAACATTGAACTGCTGACGTACTAGGTGTCGATGACCCGATACCTCATCATTCGGATTGTAATCGGGGTCCGGGGGTCCCTCAGCGCGCTGCCTTTTACCGCACGGAGGAAAAGGAGGGGATTCAGCCTCATAGGGATCAGCCTCTTCCTCTTCGTTATCGCTGGGAAGTACCTCAGCAGTTGGGCTCCTGTCTACTTGATTCCCTTCGTCCATCTTTTAGACTCTTAAATGATTACTGTATATAATAACCGAAATCTTGTTAGGTTTATTCATCTACTAAATATTATTGATTAAAAAAAAACATGCGTCGGCATCAGAATGAGGATAGCATTATCATTATGCAAAAGGTGGACTTCCCAGAGCCGCGCGGCATGTCAAGCCAAATGATTTTCACTTCGCATCGACACGACATGTCGACTCTAGGAAGTCTACATATGGCTATCCTACCTCATCATTTGCCGAGAAAGAAAGTTGTCAAATAAAAAAAATTAAATTGCTCTCAGTGCGGGTTGCCGAATTAACGGCCATCCAACTCTAAGGTCCTAGACTCGAGTGGCAACATGTATCCAATATCTTAAGATATGGTCCAGGTTGCCACACCCGTCTCGCTTAGTCTGCACTCATCATCGAGCATTGGCCTCAGCATATAAAGCTCAATTGAACATCACAGCAGTAGCACAAAGATCGGTGATAGACGAAGCAGAGGGGAAAAGAGGAGAAGAACAAGAGCATGCAGTGGCGGGCAATGACGACGAGGTCGAGGTCAGCGAGGACGGCGAGGTAAAAATGAAGGACTAGTGGCAGGGATAACTCACAAATAAATACTAAACAAAATCATCATCGACCATTGTGCTACTGCTCAGAATAAATATATAGTGATCAAAATCATCATCGACCATTGTACTAGTGCTCACAATCAATAAATACTGCATCATCGGCCATGTTTAGGGAAAAAAACTGTGACACCAAAATCTGCAGCCAACTAATGCTGGCAAGAAGAACAAACTGCACGAGATATATATGCAGTATTAATACTGCAGTACATACATATAGCATATAGGACTTAGCAACATTAAGTAGCAAAATTCAGTAGCAAAAGAAAAATAATCAGTGGCAAAGGAAAAATATTCAGTACCAAGTTTCATATAAACTAGATTGATTCAAACTAGCTGACAGATATTAGGGCAAACAAAATATTAGGACCAGCAGCCAAAGTTCCAACAGCAGGTAGCAGATTAAGAAACATAAATTTTGGTATAGCATATACGACTGGCAGGATTGCTAAGACAAATTTTGGTAGCAGATTAAGAAACAGCAGGTAGCAGCCAAAGTAATACAGGCAAGAAGAACATATAGGCAAAACAGATAGGCTGCAGTATATATGACTTAGCAGTATACACAAGCTAGGCAGAAGAACATATAGTACATACATAGGCAGAACAGATAGGCAGAAGAACATATAGGCAAAACAGATAGGCAGAAGAACATATAGTACATACATATAGCATATAGGACTTAGCAATATTAAGTAGCAAAAGAAAAATATCAGGGTAGGATATAACACAAGCTGCAGTATATATGTAGCATATAACAGGGTATAAGGAACAAGATGTGGCATATAAAAACAGGGCAACAACAAGAATATCAAAATATTAGCATTTCAGTTGTACCATGGCAGCCAAGTGAGATTCAAACTAGCTGCATAATTAAAAGGCACTAAAAAGCTATCTTTCTACTAGCAACATATAGGCAAAACAGATTGAGCAAGCAACTGTCCAAATAGCTAACAACAGATTGAGCAAGCAACCATGTCATTTCAAAGGTAGCACACAAACACATGTCATTTCAACCAAATTATGCCTGCACAAATCCAGCAACCATAACACTAACACATGGTCCTTAAATCTTCCAATATATATCAGCACAAGGACCAGCATTTCGGCACTAGAATCATTGCAAGGACCAGTAGCATTTCGGCATCACTAACACAAGGTCCTTATGATCCATTGCTGACCAAGTTTGAAGCATCAAACAAAGTTTCAAGCATGAAACCAACAGGAGCACATTTTCTTGACCACCAGCATGTCAGCACAAACCATCACATTTTCTTGACCACCAGCATGTCAGCACAAACCATCACAAACCAACAGCAGGATCACATTTTCTTGACCACCAACAGGAGCAGAGGAAAGAGGGGCAGAGCAGAAGAGGGGAAGAGGAGAGGGGGCGCACCTGGACGGCGAGGTCGGCGAGGACGGGCAGGTTGAGCACGGCGACGGGGCCGAGATAGAGGAGGGGGATCGAGCTCGCGGGCGACGGGGACGGCGAGGTCGAGGACGGCGAGGTCATTGGCGAGCACGTCGAGGACGGGCAGGTTGAGCACGGTGACGGCGGCGAGATAGAGGAGGGGGAGGTAGCGGGAGACGGGGATGGCGGGGTGGAGGACGCCGAGGTCGACGGCGGCGCGAGGACGGCGAGGTCCACGAGGTCGGTGCGCTCGAGGTCGGGGAGGCCGGCGAGGTCGAGGTCGCCAAGGTCGACGGCGGCGATGTCCTGTGGTCGGTGAGCTCGAGGTCGGGGAGGACGGCGATGTCCTGTGGTCGGTGAGCTCGAGGTCGGGGAGGACGGCGAGGTCGAGGTCGCCGAGGTCGATGGCGGCGACGACGGCGAGGTCGGTGAGGTCGACGACTGCGGCGGAGGTCGGGGACGAGGAGGGGGCGGAGCTCGGGGCCGGCGAGGGGGCCGAGCTCGGGAATGGCGAGGAGGAGGACGGCGAGGTGGAGGGCGGCGCTCGGACGGAGGCGAGGAGGACGGCGGCGGATTTGGGCAGCCTGACGGCGTCGCGCGCGAAATCCTCTAAGTTAGGGTTTCGCGCCGGCGCAAGGCAGCTAATATAGGAGCAGCCAGCAGTGGCGGGCGGTGCCGATGTAAAAGCGTCCACCACTGGAAAACTCTGCTCGGTGGCGGACAGTCACCGCCCGCCACCGGGCGACGTGACGTCATCGCGTGCGCCAGCGGAAACAGGCTCGGTGGCGGACGGAGTGACGTCACCCGTCCGCCTTTGGTGTTGCGCGGTACAAATACTTAAATTAAAATGCCTCATTCATTAGTGAACGTCGTTGTGCCTCAGTGGTAAAGCGCTTGGTTTGTATGCTGCCGGTGCGGGGTTCGAAACCCGCCTGGCACCAATTTTTTCGAATCTTTTTTTTTAAATCTCTATATATATATATCGATATAATATTATGATAAAAAATATAATAATATTTTTAAATCATATAATAATATTTTGTGATAATAATATTTGTGATAAAAAACATATAATATTTTGTGATAATAATCTTTTTTAAATCATATAATAATATTTTGTGATAAAATTGTTTTTGTTATTATCTTTTCACTTCTTATATTGATATAGTATTTCTAAATACAACTTTAACTATTTTTTTTACCTTCTTATATTTAAATAGGATATTCAAATAATATTATATTAAAATAGTCTAACTATTGTTTTTATTTTCTTTTCACTTCTTATATTACAATAGTATTCTCAAAAAAAACTTTAATATAGTACTTATACAATAATTGGAAATATAGTACTTAATATATTACAATCACACGATATTTTACAATAATTGGAATATTGTACTTAATATATTACGACCACACGATATTTTACAATAATTAGAAATATTGTACTTAATATATTACGACCACACGATATTTTACAATAATTAGAAATATTGTACTTAATATATTACGACCACACGATATTTTACAATAATTGAAAATATTGTACTTAATATATTACGACCACACAATATTTTACAATAATTGGAAACACATGATATCGTGTGGTCGTAATCAGTGCGCAGGTAGGGCACCACGGATGAATAGGTGAGGTCAAGTTCAAGTTGACTTATCCGATTTGTATCAGCAAAGAAAGGCACTTCATCAAACTGGTTGTATTCTTCTTCATCCGTGGCATCGTCGACTCCGATGATTCTTTGTTTTCCATAGACAACAACCTGCTTCTTCCATTCAGTTTCTGGGTCAGGTGCATACCACACTTGCGCTACATTTTGGGGGAGTATCCAAGGATCATCCTTGTGACCAACAATGTTTAGGTCAACAAGAGTCATGCCGAATTCATCCACGTGGACCCCTTGGTCCTTGACCCATACGCACTTGAATATAGGGATTTGTAAAGACATTCCATAGTTGAGTTCCCAAATCTCTTCAATGTATCCGAAATATGTCTTTTTGTTTCCGTCACTGTCCTCTGCGCTTGTTGTTACACCACTCTTTTGGCACTGACTCTTATTGTCCTTTGCTTTGGTGTAAAATGTGAACCCATTAATGTCAAACGCTTGCCACGAAGTGACAAGACTTAGTGGACCATCTGCCAATAGATGCATCGTCTTTTCATCTGTTGTCTCTCCAACTGGTAGGTTTTGGTTCTTCAACCATATAGTGAAATAGCTCTTGTGCTCTTGCATGATCCAATCTTCATCGCGTGTGGGATTTTCTTTAGAAAGTTGTTGCAAGTGTTGCTCAACGTATTTTGCGGCAATCTTTAACTGATGCAGGATGCTGTAATGTGCTTGACTCACTCTTTCGTAACTCGCATCGGTGAAGGTTTTTCTTCCTTTAGTTCCTTTACCAGCGAGCCTTCCCTCGTGCCGCGACCGCGGAACACCTATTTGTTTCCCATCTGTCATGTAATCGTTGTAGCACTCTAAAACCTCTTCTGTTGTGTAGCCCTCTATCATGGATCCCTCAGGATTTTTGGGACTGCGCACATAGTTTTTCATAACGTACATATACCGCTCATACGGGTACATATAGTGAAGGTAAGAAGGCCCAAGGACAAGTATCTGATCTGCTATGTGGATCATATAGTGCTCCATCGTATCAAAAAATGTGGGGGGGAAGCACATCTCGAGTTGGCACATAGTCTCCCGCATCAGTTTACGTATCTTTTGGAATTCTCCAACGTCGATGACCTTCTTGGAGACGGCATTAAAAAAGTGGCACATCCGCGTGACTGCAATCCTGACATATGGGTGTTTGATAGCCCTTGCAGCGATCGCGAGGAACAAAGAAAGCATCATATGGCAATCATGCGTGTTGTAGCCACTATTCTTCAACTCGGTCATTGAGACTAGATTCTTTACGTTGGTTGAGAAACCTGTGGGAACCTTGATACTGCGTAGGCACTTGCATATTGTTTTTTTCTCCTCTAGTGTCAGGTTAAAACTGGCCGGTGGAAGGTAATACTTTCCATTCTCCAACTGCTCAGGGTGAAGCTCTTTCTTTATTCCTTGTTTTTGTAGGTCTTTTCGAGCGCGGAGCCCGTCCTTTGTCTTGCCTGGTGTGTCCATAAGGAGACCTGAGGTGCTATCAAAGACACCCTTCGTAACGTGCATAAGGTCGATTGCATGACCTATTTCCAACTGTTTCCAGTACGCTAAGTACCTATAGAAAATTGATTTCTTCTTAAATATTGCATCCTTTGGAAGCTGATCGGACTTGTTTCGCTTTCTCCCCTTGACTGGCTTGCCAGAAACAACCTTGTAATCTTTCACCAGATTATAAACAAATTTGCCGTCGCGAAGCACTGGTGCGGGATCTTTCTCCTCTGTACCATCAAATTCTTTCGTCATTCGACGGTATCTGTGATTTTTTGGTAAGAATCGTCGGTGTCGCATGTACACCAGCTTGCAAAAATTTGGAAGGTGCACGCATGATGTTTGGTCAACGCAAACAACGCATGCCGACTTCCCTTTTACCTGGCCGGTTAGGGTCAGGCGAGCGGGATTGTCATTGATGGTCACAAAAATAATAGCATAGAGGGTGAAGTGCTCCTGTCGGTAGGCATCCCACATGCGAACCCCCTCTTCCCACAGCTTCTGCATGTCTTCCATCAAAGGTTCCAAAAACACATCTATATCAATGCCAGGTTGCTGTGGACCGGATATAAGGGTACTCAGCATGAGGTACTTTCTTTTGTGGCACAGCCATGAAGGAAGATTGAAGACGCATAGAATCACCGGCCACGTACTATGTGGGTTCCTCATGCCACCGAAAGGATTCATTCCATCTGTACTCAAGCCAAATCTCACATTCCTCGGATCGTATGAGAACCGAGGGTTGTCCACGTCACACTTTTTTCACTGTCGGGCATCCGCGGGGTGACGAAGCTTTCCATCCTTCTTGCGCCCATCTTCAGCGGCATGCCAAGTCATGAGTTTGGCGTCTCTGGAGTTTGCGAACAGACGCTTCAAGCGATCGACTACCGGTAGGTACCACATCACCAGTGCCGGAATTTTTCTGCACTCAACCTCATCTTCTTCCCCTTCGTTCTGATGACTGGTCCTGCCGCCTCTGTTCCTCTTTCGTCCCTTCTTCTTGATGTTCACGGTAGAAGAGTCATCAACATTGTCATCGTATCTTTTGTACCGACTGACGTTACAAACTGGACATTTCACCTTGTCCACATGTTCTTTACGGTACAGGATGCAGTGATTCGGACAAGCGTGTATTCTTTGTACGCCTAATGTCAACGGAGACAACAGCTTCTTTGAGTGGTACGTGCTTGTGGGCAAAGCGTTCGGTTTCGGCAATGTGTCGGCTAAAACCAGCAGCAATTCATTGAAGCTACTGTCTGACCACCCGTTGCTGGCCTTTAGTGTGAGGAGTCGAAGCACCGTCTTTAATACCGTGCACTCACTCTCACATCCTTTGTCTTTGGAGTACAGAGGCTCTCTCGATGCCTTATCCAACATCTCTGCGTTATCCAAGCCTTTCTTTCGGTTGTGGAGTAAATCCTCATGCTCCATGTGATGGAGCATTTCCTCTACATCGAGGCCTTCACATCCTCCACTCTCGTGTACCGAGCCATCATCTTGGGCGTTACACTGATCTGCACTATGACGCTCATTGTTGTCTC
The DNA here is from genome assembly GCA_012490785.1 of Eragrostis nindensis. Lineage (NCBI taxonomy): Eukaryota > Viridiplantae > Streptophyta > Magnoliopsida > Poales > Poaceae > Eragrostis > Eragrostis nindensis. The sequence goes on along the minus strand of JAAXCT010000544.1, from coordinate 297,573 downwards.
GTGCCCTCTCTGCGTGACTATTGCCTTCTGCACTTTCCTGCACGTTGTTGCCTTCTCGAGTGTCTGGTGTTTCACCATGTTTTATCCAGATTGAGTAGTGATCCATGAAACCTTTCTCCAACAAGTGCTCACGAATAGTTTCATGTTCCTCAAACAATACATTATTCTTGCATCTCTTACAAGGACAATATATAGCCCTTGTATTTTGACGTGCAGCGTGAACCTTGGCGGCTTGGAGAAATTTGGTGACTTCCTCGAAATATATTATTGGATCTCCGCCACCCCCATTGTACATCCAAGACCTATCCATCATCTACAATCTTCGAAAAAAATAATTAAACAAACGAATACGAATTATAAATTAAGAATAACAATGCTATACAAATTTGACACAATATTTTTATTCAATCCATAGACAAGACTATATTAATTCCCCATCCCCTCTCTCTTACATATATGGTGCATACATCAAAATCATTGATCTCTTAAATTACAATAAAAACTCACAAGACAAACAACATAATACTTGGAAGGTGAACATATTAGATAGAATCTACTAATTTCCCCTCAAAAAAACAATAGAATCATCTCAATTGAAGGAAAAAAGTTTGCAACCCTAAATAAACTTTATGCTCAAAATTAACCATGAAAAAGACATCTAAACACAAAAAGGCTCCAATGGATACCAAAGATTTACCTCTTAGATCAAATCCCTCAAAAAAAACGAGATCAAAACCTTCCCCCCATGATTTCTAATTTTTCCCCGCCGTCATACGGACATCTATGTCAAGATGATCCGGTACTTCGCGTGGGAAGTGCGGTGGGATACCATTAGCTATAATAACTATTGCTAGTATGTTGGCCAGTATACCCAATAAATCGAAGTATGAGTGGTATGGTGTTTACAAGTCAATGGGTTCTGGACTTGAAAAAGACAAGAGTCTAGGGAATATGCGAGAGATATTAAATCTCAGCTACAACGATTTGCCGTCCTATTTAAAGCCTTATCTATTGCATTTAAGCATTTTTCCCGAGGATTCTGATATTGATAAAGATCTATTGATACGGCTTTGGGTAGCAGAAGGTTTTGTTGATCGAGATAGGGGGAAATATTTGTATGATCTTGGAGAGAGGTATTTCAATGAGCTTGTAAACAGAAGCATGATTCAAGTAGTTCATGTGGATGAATTTGGTAATGCATTGACTTGCAGGGTACATGATATGATACTTGATCTTATCATTCTCCTTTTAGATCAGGAAAATTTTTCCACTATATCTGAAGATCTGCAGCTCCTATCTCCAGAGCGCGAGATTCGACGATTGTCACTGCAAGGAAGCAATGTACATAGTAGAAGCGATGTAGATAGCGTCGAAGAAGATAGCAAGGACGAGAAAGTGATTCTACCAACAACGGCCAATATGTCCCACGTGAGACCACTCATTGCATTAGGTGATGCTTTTCAATGGATGCCACCTCTGTCAAGTTTTCCGTTCTCCGTGTATTGGTTTTGATGTGTTTCTACAGAAAGATTAATAATCTTAAGGGTCTAGGGAGTTTGCATCACTTGAGACATCTGGAACTACGAGGTCAGGTCCAATCAGAGCACCTAGAAGAAATTGGGAACCTCAAGCATCTCAAGACATTATATTTGAACGACAGACTCATTAGTCAACTTCAACAGAGTATTTTACAGTTAAGACAACTTGAACATCTGATTATTTGGCACGGGGTGAAGTTTCCCTCTGGGTTCGGGAATCTAGTGTCGCTGCAACACCTGGAACTTCTTGATTTCTGGGACTCACCAACACTCTGGCCGAGCTTGGTAGTCTTGTTGGATTGCGGGTGCTGAGCGTATTCGGGTTGGAGGCTGGTAATTCTAAGGCCTTCCACAGTGGGGAGCGCTCCGGGCAAAAAATGCGGGTCCTACATGTGCGAATCGGGAGCGCTCTTCGTATGGCACAGCGTGAGCCTTCAGTGGCTGGACCCATCAATCAAATTAAAAAATCAAAACTAAGCACGCATGCAGGCTTTGGTCTGTGCTACTCACGCTGCCTGGTTCCAGGAAATCATTATTTAACTAGTTGGAACCGATGCTTGCTCAAGCTTCGCTCTCCGTTTTTGGGCATCGGCTATTTTCTGGAACCGCAGCACACAGTGATGGGAGCGGTGCCTCAATCGGAAAAACTGGTTTTGGGCACCGGTTCTACAGTACACTGTGGAGGGCCTAAGAGTTGCATGAAGACTTTCTCCGGAGTCTATCCAACCTACCCAACATCAACACTTTAAATATATATGGTGGTGGTGGGTTAGTACCCCTAGACTGCGTGCCAGATCCATGGACGAGCCCTGCACATCTACAACGCATTACTTGTCTCGGTAAATATTTGTACACCTCAAAGTTGCCGCGATGGTTTTCCTCCCTCTCCGAACTTTCCCACTTATCAATCAGGGTCGGCATGATAAGACAGGATGATCTTCAGCTGCTTGGAGCATTACCTGTGCTACGTTTTCTTCAACTAAAAATCACTGAGGAGGGTACTGCTGAAGAACGGCTGGTGATTCGTGCTGATCAGCCCTTTCGCTCTCTAACAGATTTTAGGTTTAAGCACAAAGAAAGATGTTGGCTGGTGTTTTCTCAAGGAGTGATGCCAAAGCTTCAATGGCTTGAGTTGTACTTCGAAGAACGGAAGAGAGAAGGTGGTGGTTTTGATGTTGGCTTGGAGAACCTGACTTCCCTTAAGAAATTAAGGGTCAGAGTTGATTGTTATGGTGCCAGGATCAGTGAGGTGGAGGACGCAGAGACCAAGTGCAGGGATATGATTGACAAACACCCGAACCATCCAACTCTTCAGCTGTACAGGAAAGATGAAGGATACATAGTGAAGGATGAGAAGGAAAGTGATAGCGAGGCTTCGAAACAGCAACGGTAAGAAAATCGTCCGCCCAATGACTTGACAAGTAAACTTAATCGTTTGTATCGTGCTTGCTGGCTTATTCGTGCTTTTGCCCATGCTGTCATGCCTGTCGGTCAGTTCGGATACTGACAATGAACGCGACAATAGTAATGAGGCTTCAGAGCGAAGGTAAACAAATTTGACTCCCTTAATTTTTCCTTGTATACGCGCTTCTCCCGTTTTCTGACGTGTGATTGCCTTTCCCCATGCTGTCGTCAAACATGTTTAATTGTTGATCAGTTGTTCCGAATTTCTGGCTCTCGACGATGAAAGCAACAATGGTTGTAGTGAGGCTTCAGAGCAAAGGTAACAACTTTGTCTCCCTTAACTTTCTTTTTATACACGCTCCTTTATTTTTCATTCAGCTTGATATTTCGTTGCTTTTCCTTTTGCAGTCAAGCTCGATAATGGATGGGGCTAGCAGGCTTTTGTTTATTTCATTTCCAAAATCAAAACTGGTCGTACCTTATCTCCTTCCGTCCTCCCCTGTTTCTATTGCTCCAGTGTGTGCCTGCTTCTCTCCGTGAACTTTTCTTCCACGGTCAGCACGTTGTTTCCTGTTCCACTTTATTTACTACTACTAGTCCATTTTTTAAGCACATTTCACTTCATCTCAATGTTTTGTCCTCTTCAAATTACTATTTTTTTTCTGGCACGAATCAACTTGATCTTGTGATATTAAAAAATTCGATTGAAAAACATTATGTCCCTTGTATCCTTTCAATATCTATACAAAAAATAAAAGAAAATCCTCTCCTTTGTTATGCATCAAAATATGTTGTCCGTTATCGTTTAAGCCAAATACAGTTTCTTTCAGATGACAAGAACCAATCACCTCCCCCATTATCCAAGAGCTCCTAGTTATGCTTCAAAACATCTGTCCACTGTTATGATCATTTATGCAAAAACAGAAATCCACCCCTTTTCTAAATTAAAAAAAGAGGTTCTCTTGTTGTTCATCAAAACATTGTCCTCTGCTATCATTTATGCAAAAAAAAAAACTTTCCTGTGATCAGAAAATGATCCCGTCCCCTTTTATCCTTTGAGACCCTTGGAATGAGTCAATCCATTCCCCTGTTCTTTCTTATGTCTGAAATATGAAGGCCTTTCATTTCCTCTACAAAATTGAAAAACAAATCTCCTGTCTTTTGGTACTCCGGTTTGCATCCTTTGCTGTCCTTTTGAAAAGAGAAAGAAACTTATTCGTGTTACGTTGCTCCAACATATCTCTATCCAACAAATCCAGACATGCATGTTCAGCTGACTCCTTCGTCTGTGCAGTAAGTTTGCCACATTCTCTCATACTATTGTTACATTGTTAAAATACCTTTGTGATAATTTTTGCCATTGGTGAAGCTTCTGATCATAAGATAGTTGTCGTTAGTTACCAGTTAGCTTCCTCGCAAAAATGATGTTAGCAGTTAGCTCTAACTTTTGTTCATTGTGAATGATAAGAAAAGATCTTAATTTAGAAGATATTTATTCATCTGATGTTAATATCAAATTTATTTGTTTCTGTAGTATTCATACTTGTCGCTACAAGTGCGGCATGAAGACCATGATGCTTACACTGGATGGTGACCCTGGCAACATCCTTCTATCTGTGTGCCCCTGAACTTGAGCCTGCAATCAGACCCAGGACTGAACAAAACTCTGTTTCCTTGATGAAAGTGTTGTCGCTCAATATGCATGAGACTGCAGTGTAACAATTGAAACTTCTTCACTGAACCCACAATTCAGTCTTTTACTTGTAGCATGACAAATTCACATGATAAATAACGATGTCGGCAGGGTTGGAGGGATCGGCAACGACTGGACCCTGATGACATGAATGGTAGGTGTATTACGGCTTACGCAGACAAGGTTGCCGATAGCAGAGCAAAAAGGTGTTGACACATACTCTGCTTCGTCCTGACATTATGCGCCTTCTTATCCGCAGAATTTATCAGGGCCCAGCTTGATTCCCGGCGATTGAGGATTTGGGTTCGTCACGCCTTATGTTAGTTTGTCGGGAACAGTTCGCTGCATAGTTATACATTAGATCCCCAGTTGAATAGGAAAATTCTCGCAATGAAAAAAGATTCCTTGAGACTTATCTTTGCTCATGCGACATAATTTATTGACCGCACATGCATACCAGTTAACTGAAGCTGAACAGAGCCAATTCTTGTGGAGAAATATCAGAATGATCGCATGCTTAGCGTAACATGGCTACTTACTTTAAAACCGGAAAACGTGATTGTTTCTAATGGTTCGTGGACACGTTTTCGCCGAGACTAACTATGGTCGGCCAAGAAGACATCTTACCCAAGCAAACCGAGGCTCTCTCAGACAGCGACTTACTCGAAGTGCAGAAACATACTGACGAATTGTTCAGGGAAGAGTAACAGATGAATGTGTAGCGTCGCGTGAGGATTTCCAAGCAACCGCTGGGAGTTCATCATCTCAGTCAGTTGTTAGCGTAACGCTTGCCTTGCACTCCATGTCGTCGGCGAACTGGCATCAACCGGCGACGAGCACTGCACGTGAAGGAGGACCGATTTGCCTCAAACTTTCACGCGCCGTTCGGCCCAACATTGCGAACAGGTTGAAGGTTGTACTGCCTGAGGTTACATCTGAGGAGCAGTCGGCGTTTGTACGAGAGCATCTGATTACAAATAACATCATTACGGCTTAGGAGTCCATGCACTATATGAAGAAGAACAGAGCGCTTTAAATCTGGACATGCGTAAAGCTTACGACCTGGTCGAATGGGAGTACTTAAAGGCTATTATGATCCAGGTGGGCTTTCATTATACTGTGGGTGGACATGATCATGAGATTGGTAATTACGGTTTCTTAATTTCTCTGTTCTTTTTATTGGAGATCGGTTTGAGAATTTTGGTCCATCAAGGGGGATCTGCCAGGTGGATACAATTTCACCCAACTTGATTTTGTTAGCAGCGGAGGGCCTTTCGTGCCTCTTAAAATCGAGAACTCGGTTATCGAACCTCAGTAGGATTAAAGTGACAAACCCGACTCCGAAGGTTAGTCACCTTCTTTTTGCAGGTGATGTTGTTTTTCAAGGCAAATAGGGAGAGTACGGATGTGTTATGGGATGCATTAAACATTTATTGCCATGCTTCTGGACAACGGATCAACGAGGAAAAATTGAGCTTTTCAATCTCGCTCTACTATATCGGCAGGCATGACTAATATTACAGGATCCAACTTCCAGGATATGAGAGCTATTGTTGGTGGAAATATCCGCAGAATTGGAACGGGCGAGACAACGGAGGCAAGGCGTTATTACTATATCTTCACAAAGAAATTAACAGGACCGCCCTCCAGTGTCTTCAACTATTCATGATCTTGTTATTACTATATCAATCTTGCTTAGGCAGAGTACCTAAAAGATGTAATCAGCGCTCCGATTTAGTAAAGTAATCCAGCTGCAATATTTAAGTTTGCGAGGGAATGTGAGGAAGATCAAAACTAAGGTGTTTGATATAGAGTATGTTAAAGCGACAGCGTTGCAACAATACTCCCTCCGTCCCAGAAAAAATGGCATTCTAGTTTTGTCCTAAGTCAAACAATCTTACCTTTGACCAAATTTGTAGAGAATATCATCAATAATTCTGACACCAAATAGGAATAATATGAAAAGTATATTCCAAGATGAATCCAACGATACTAATTTTAAACTATAAGTATTAGTATTTTTTCATCAAAGTTTGGTCAAACTTTGACTTAAGACAAAACTAGAATGCCCATTTTTTTGACAGAGGGAGTACATGGTTTAAAAAAAAACTCCTCAAAGTTTGAAAATACAGATTATGGCCGTCTCCCAGGCCATTCTATTAAAGAAAATAAAAACACAGCCTACGCAACCCCAAAAGGGAGAAAAAACAAAGGTTACAAAGGTACTGGAGCAATTCAGCTCATTGCAGCTCCCAGGTAATCCGTAATCCCTTTGGAGGCACGGACAATAAAGTACACAACACAATTGCTGCCCGACCTACATAAGAGCAGAACTATCTTTTTATTGCACTCATTAAATACTTGGCTCTTGAATCTACATCAAGATCCCTACCTACACACAAGCTCACCAAAGCTCATCCTCAAATATGTACTCCTCATCGGCTTCATCATCTAGCTTAACAGGAAGAGATTCATCGGAGGAGTCATCGTCGTACATGTAGGGAAATACCGTGTCTGGGCTGCCTCTGTCATATGCACCAATTAGAGGATGCTTTAGCTCATCTATTCCCTGGTTCTTGCACGCATAGCAATGTCCTATTGTAAGAGGGAAAACAAAAGCACATTGTTAGTTGCTGCTCATCAATATTAACTAAACAACATACGATTAAGTAACAGTTTCCTTACCATTTTCGTCCGGCTCTAGTGGAGTGCAGAAATACATCTTCTGTCTGAACATCTCTTTCACCTCGGCGAAGTAGAGCACTGATGTCCAGTCCGCTGAACCCCATCATGACGGTAAAGTTGAAGTGGTGGAAAATATGATCATAATTTTCTACACTAAAACACTGGCTTTGAAGATCAAGTTTGTAATCACAGCCCTGCAATAATAACTGTTAGTACAAGCATTCTGCAGTCGAAAGATTTCTAAGTCAGAGACAAACCTTAAGATCATCTTGTCTTTCAAAGTATTTTTGAAATGCCACCATCACTTCTTCTCTCATCCATTTCTGCCCATTCTGTGCAATTTGTTCTTTGGAATATTGTCCTGGTGCCGGAACAGATCGAGCATATTCTGATGCCATCACTGGCTGAGCATCCGATCTCTCTGGTGAAGATTGCTCAGACATTGCTTGATCCTCAACTATTCCAGCCCTAGCTCGCATAGATATCCCAGCAGAATTGCAAAATTCACAAATGCCTCCAAACTATCAAATGTATGTCTTTGCAGTAATCCTCAATTTCGCGTACCTTCTGTGACCTAATAAATTATGAACATAAAGTAAACCAAACTTTTAAAATAAACGCAGCAACAGCAAACTGGCACTAAAACTACAGATGGAAGAGCTTCATTTATTCTTAGCCATATAGTGGAGTAATAGAATTGGAGGCACAGAATTCTCAAGGGAAAAAAGAACCAAAAATCACTACTACAATTTGAAATATTCCAAAGACAGTAGTTATCATGTATGTATCATGAAATATGCTAGGGAGGCGCTAGCAACAATAGGCTGTGATGATGGTCACTGCTGCTCAACGTTGATAGGAAGCACCACAACACTAGGTTGGAAGCAAACCAATGCTGTCAAGCAACATCTAGTAACAGAATTGGATGCATGATCATACACTTCGTTGAAATAGGTGGATATGCTTACCAGGATGATAGAGTATCCTCAGAAACTGATGGTGCCATAATTGTAGTATCAAGTATATCACTTCCCACGTCACTAGCATACACCACAACGATATATAGATTAGAACAATTTAAGCACGCAAAGTCGATCAAAATTTATACAAATCTTCTTGCAGAAATAATTTTGACTCTAACAGTTCTTAAACAGAAAGTACTTATTAGTAAACTGAGTGTGACTGAGGCCTAACAGTGATTCGATGGTCAGCATAGACAGTTAAAAATGTCTTTTTGAATATAAATCACTAGTAAACTGTAATTAGTTTTTGATAAACATGCTACTAGAAAGAACATAGGAGAAATGAATTGTGAACAAGCTTTCTCAGTTGCTGGTAATGGGATTATTAGTGAAGATAGTGGTTGTGGTGACAGGGGACTATACAGTAGCGAAGGAAAGGACTTTAGTACCAGAATGAAGATTCCTCTACTAGGTCTAGGGCAAGTCACAGTTAGGATCAGCACCACCATGCATGCTAACAATTAAGGCGAATGAATCATCGGTGGCTGGTTTGGGCAATTGAGGGTTCTCCTCGTTTCTTTCCCTCGACTCAATTATTACTCATTCGACTCATCGGTTGGGTTGGTTGCTGAAGTCAGACTAAATTTAATAGGATGGCTAGAACAAGATTTACTAGAATAGCCATACAAATTTTGGAATTCTAACTCCTGCGTTGTTTATTTTAGAGAAGTCAAACACAGATCACGGGTTAGAATTCCAACTTGTAGTCAGCAGTTTAAATTCATAAAGACAATCAACAATTATTCCAATGGCATTTCATCCTAGATTAAAGAAAAGGTTAACAAAAGGTTGCTAGTTATTTGGAAAACCAGGAAGGAAACTAGAGGCAAGAGCTCCCCAGAAAATTACTTGAAGCCCTGAAAGTGCTAAACAACAATCACCGCATGATCCCATTCTCAATTTACCTCTCAAAGCAGTAACCATCAAAAGAAAATGAGTGGATAAGTGGTCTGAGACAATTTGCTGGTCCATCTAGAAAGCTGGGAATGGTTCCATCAAGCTTCAGCAGAATAAATGAGCAGCAAATTGTAATTGCAAATTTGCAACGTATTTTTGAAGTTTCTTCTAATCATCAAAGTATTTAATGTGATAATCACATAACTGTTGCAACTGCTCATGAGAGAAAGGAAAATGCTTTTCAGCTGGAAGGATGATGGTGAAGAGTTAAATTGCCTTAGACCAGCAATGATGGGCTGTAGCAGAAGGGGACAGAGCTACTAGACGGACCTCAAGTCCGAGTCCAAGAGTTAAAGATTGAAGAGAGAGATCATGTAGTAAATGGCTAAATGCCATGGTAAGTGCTCTCTGCTTCTGCTGCATCAGGTCTGATAAGAAGATGAAGTATGTTGACTATTTAAGTATCAAGATGGAGTACAATTTACAAATATTCTAATAGAATGATAGCATTTTGGACATAATATGAGAAAGTCCAATGCAGGGAATAGCCAAAAGGAATACATAATAATTGCTTTTGATGGAAAGTTGTACACATACGTTGACCAAAATGAAAACGGATAAATCGATGAGAATGACACTTACGGTGATACGATTGGAGGCTTTGATTGTTCTGGATTACCCCGCGATCGTCTTGGGCGATCTGAATATATAGCACTCTGCCGAATACGGGGTGCATTGCAGGTTTTGCATTTCTTAGTTTCCTCCCACTAAGACTGCAAAATGATGTAAAGGTAAATTTTAGTATCATACATATATTATCTTGTTCTAATCTGTTTTCACAGTAGGCAAGAGATACACTTGGATGCACTGGAAACAAATTAATGCGAAGAAAAATAAAACAATAGAGAGCACGCAAAGTCAAAATTATGGGCTCGAATTGGGGCAAATGGATAGAAAATATGAACCATTTACACTCTCGATGGAGTTACAGAGCATTGGACCCATTAGCGGGGCAGGAAAGAGCAGCGCTTCCATGGCTTAAATCGGGGCAAATACACAGAAGATATGCGCCATTTACACTTGGATAAGCATTGCATTTGGGCAACATGAATGATATTGGGTGTAATTTATAACAACAAGCAGACAACCATTCGAAAGAAAGAAACAATAATAGTCATACCTATATGTTGAATCAAGCGCAGGGACTGAGTCATTTATCATCAGCCTCTTGAACTTTGATGCGTCAGAAACTGTAGGCCCAATGTCGTTGCTGCTCACATTGCTGTCCTCATCAACCCTGATCAGAACATGGAGTTTGTTGAGTATTTAAGTATGAAGATGGAGGCACAATTTATAAATATTCTAATATTAGTCTAGGATATTTGGACATAATATTAGTCTAGGATATTTGGACATAATAGTCTAGGATATTTGGACATAATATTAGTCTAGAATACAGTATAATTTTTAAAATGGAAAGTGGTACACACACATTGACCAAAATGAAAAGGATAATCAGTAAGAAATGACACTTACGGTCAGACAGTTGGAAGCTGTGCTCGTTCTGGATTACCTCGGGATCGCCTTGGGCGATCTGAATACAGAGCACTCTGCCTAAGACGAGGTGCATTTGTAGATTTTTCATTTCTTTGTTTCCTCACACTACGACTGCAAAAAGATGTAAAGGTAAGTTCTAGCGAAAAGATGTAAAGATAAACTTTTCTCTGTTCATTGTCAAATGGGAACACATTAGTTTGGATGGGGTGACAAAAGCTTTGCTGGCAACAAGTTAATGTGAAGAAACAAAAACAGAGATTGCGCAGTGATGGGCAGGAAGACATTATAAAATCCTTCGCAGCCAGGTCAGAAGAACATAAATACATGGAGCACCGGTTCATCTCTTTCTCAGTGTCAATATTTGTGGAGGCTGAAAAAGAAAAATCGAATTTTTGGAGGGTGGACGCTTAAACAGTTATTAAACTGCCCCCCAAAAAATGTTTCATTTTCTGCGTATTCCCCCCAATCGCACTCCCATGTCTGCAACTAAACTTACTATTTATAGCAGAAATTAGCTCCTAAATCACCCACCAAAAGCCTAGAGGAAAGAGGGCGGGCGGCGGAGTCACTCACCCAGTCCCATGGGAGGAGGATGTTCGAGAGGCGATTGCAGATCTCCGCGTACTCTCTTGTTCGCGGAGCCTACTCTCTTGTTTGCATATTGCCACTTAGCGCGGAAGCCTGGGATCACCATGAACATGAAGTACTCATGGCCATCGATACTAAGAGGGACGAGTTTGGAGTTGGAATCGCCGTCCATGGCGAAGGCAGAGAGCGATTCCTGTTGAGTTGCATGCACCAACCAGTTCACCCAAAAGCCTAAGCTGATGGTAAGAGGTGTGCAATTCACTTATGGTTCATCAATTCCGACCCGCCAAGCGAGTAGAGGATAGGTTGATTCGATTGGGGAAATTTGGCATCTAGGGTTCCTTCCCTCCCTCCCAATTCGCTTGAACAGTGGGTTGGTCTTTCCTTCTCACAAATCAGGTGGTTTGGGTTTCGCATGTTGTGTACAATGTGTAGATACACAAAGCTAAGACTAATGATGCACTGATGTTGTGTGCTGTATTGTGGGTTCTATTTATTATTGGCACAATGGTGAGAGATTATAAAACTTTTAATCGCAGATTCAAAATGGTCATCAATATTTATTTGTTTCTCTTCCTTAAATTTGAAACAAGAGCAAGCCAGCAAAATAGAGTCCGTAGACCTAGATGATACACCCGAAATAGCTTAAGGGCCGTTCGTACATTTAACTTTTCATTTTACCATTTTTTATGATTTTTTGTATTAGACAATGTTAGAACCACTTTATTTTGATAAATGTTAAAATTTATATTCGTGGAAAGATGGGTTATGTCAAAGTATCTGGCAGGCTCACCTCCCAAATATGGAAAAAAAAGAATTCATCTAAAACAAAAAAGAAGTTGCGAGCATGGATATCGTACCGCTCGGCTGCTGCGTTAACAAGTGGATGATTCGGCGACGGATAATCCTCCGATGCTGGCGAACCATGCTCGGCGCTTCTGGAGTCGCGTCGTGCCATAGCACCGCCGCAGATTGTCGTCGTCGGCTGCTTGTTAGCAAGGCAGACGTCAACTGGATTCAAGAGGCGTTGCCGCGATGCACGCGAATCAGAGTCGTAGACTCGTAGTCGATCGGATCCACGTACATTTGTCTGACTCAGAACTGGATCGGATGCAGTTAATCGATCGGTTTCCAGGTCCACGCCGTCTTATTTATTCCCGAGATATTGCAATCGATTTTTAAAAATGAAAAAGAGATACTGCAATCGAGCTAGCTGCTGTCATTCGCCGGCCTCTAGATGCACCTTACAATATCAGCACAACGATCAGCCGCCCAGATTTCTAACGGCAATGATTTTAGTATAGTGCCATGAATCAGAAACAAGGAGATCAAAAAGTAAATGACATTTAAAAATTATATGTTCGTTGAGAGTTACCGAATTGCAACGTGACAAACGGGCCAAATGCAGCAGTGGACGTTGCAACGCCAATCATCGGTCATACTCCCTCCGGTTTTAACGGTTTTAAATTGTTGACGTTTGACTATTTTTTAGTTATGTTTGACCGTTCGTCTTATTCAAAATATTAGTTTAAATATGCAAAATTATAAGTTATATTTTAATTTCCATTGTGATGAAACTAATCATAACAAAATCTATGATAATTTTTAAAATATTTTGAATAAGATGAATGGTCAAACGTAACTCAAAATAGTCAAACGTAACAATTTAAAAGCGGAGGAGTACTAATTAACAAACGGTTGAGAGCCAGGATCTGAGAATAACAACAGAAGTGACAAACACCAGACATGAATACATTATTACTACATCTTTAAACAGCATCTCCATTCTTTATTTTGACGGTGCATTACTCTGCTACTGCCTTAGCTGAGTCCATATGGCAAGGGTCTCATGAAGATTATTCTAGGTGCGGCAGCTGAAAGCGTCCCTAGAGCAGCAGCTATTTGCCTGTGTTAGAGTAGTTAACTACATTAAGCTCCCAAGTGATAAACGAATAAATGAATGTTGAAAATGAAGTCGTAAGTAATATAAGATGATGTAAATAAACCCTCCTACGAACACTTTAATAAAGCATACCTTTCCTGCATAGAGCCGCTGGTACAGCCACAACCAACTATTATTCCCATCATGCTAACTATTTCAAGTATGCTCCAAATATAAATGGACATGGCAGAACAGAAAAGGTAAATACAGCACGCAGATAAATCACCAAATATAATGATATAGCGGGTAGTTATACAAATGGAACGTCTGGGAAGTAACAGTCAAATTCTTATGCTCGTGTCATTCCATTGACAAACTATAATCCAACAACATGATATACCTGGGTTTTTGGCTACTGAATTTCATGCTGATATTCTTATATATACAAGTAGAACTTAACTATTTGGTTTTTTCACCACTGTGGTGGGGCAACTGATGCTTACAGTGGATAAGAAATCAGAAAAAGATAGTAATTACAATAGCCGCAAATAATTGGCTTCCCAACTACCATCAGGCAGGGTAACATTTAGCACGCGAAATTTCTTGATTTCATATGCTCATTTTCTTCAGCATACATTTTTCTTATTTAAAGGTACCAAACTGATTCAGGATTTATTACTAGCTTAAGTAATAGAGTATATGTCTAGTAGGATATTGCAGAGCTTATCAGCTTGCGACAAGACCAATATGACATTATACCACTGATCAAGTTAAAAGTTTATCAGTTATCAAACAAATGAGCCCTAAAATCCACAGAAATCCTCAAAGAAAACAAAATGAAACCAGCAACGATCCTCACAGAGTTGTCCCAGCATATTGTGCATGCTATATGTATGACACAATTTCACCATGAACGAGAAGTTCGCTGCCCGTTTACATGACTACTAGAGTACCAGTCACTTGCGGCAACCGCTCTTGGTTAATCATCTGTTGATGGTGCTTCGTTCCATTACTGCAGAAATGCAACGAAGTAGAAGTAACATCTACTGGATGAAGTACTGGCTTCCCAGGTTGAACATTTGTTTTTTTGTTGGGGTCACTTTTCACCAGCATAACGCTCGACAAGTTGCCACTAACTGCTAAACAAAAGATAAACATCACTAACTTATTATTCAACACTATTTCTTAACCAAAAAAATTAGACAATTAGTCTTATTATCTGCAGCTCTAGCAAGAGTAAATAGCACTTTATCGATGAGAGAAGATGGATATATAACTCCAGAAACACACTATTTGTCATAGGTATCATCATCAATATTCTGTGTTGTTAAGTGATATTGTAATATTATAACTCATAAGTATTCATAGCTAAGGTAGAAAGGCACAACACTAATATCTAAACAGTAGATCAGGCAGAGTAATATTGAGCACACGCAATCGCACTGTCTTGATTTCATATGCTCATTTTCTTTAGCATACATGTTTCTTATTTTAAGGTACGAAAGTGATTCAGGATTTCATTTTTAGCTTAAGTATAAGAGTACATGTTGAGTAGGATATTGAAGAGCTTATCAGCTTACCACAAGACCAATTCATGACCCCAAAGATCAAGTTAAAAGTTTATCACATATCAAACACAACGATACCTAAAGAGTTGTCCAGCATATTGTACATGCTATATGACACAACTTCACCTTGAATGACAAGTTCGCTGCCTGTACATGACTGCGTCATCACTTGCAGCAACCACTCTGGGTTCATCATCTGTTGATGGTGCTCCCATTACTACTGCAGAAATGCAACGAATTAGAAGTAACATCAACTGGATGAAGTATTGACTTGCCCGGGATGAGCATTTGTTCTTTTTAATCACTTTTCACCAGCAACAACGATCGACAATTTGCCACTAACTGGTAACTGCCAAACAGAAAGATAAACATACTAATTATTCACCACTACTTCTAAACCAAAAATGTAAACATTATTAGCTTATTAGCTGCAGCTCTAGCAAGAATAAACAGCACTTAATCAATAAAAGAAGTTGAATACATAACTCCAGAAAGACTCTTGCCATAGGTATCATCATCAATATTCCGTGTTGTTAGGTGATATTGTAATAACATAACTCATAAGCACTCATATATAGCTTAGGTAGAAAGCCACAAGGCTAATATCTAATCAGAAGATCACATGGCTTCTCTCTTTCCCTTCCAAGAAAATTTAGAAACATACTAGTTCTAATTTGCTACTCGACTTCATGGCACTTAAGACTTCTTTTCCTCAATGACAAGTGGATGTGTTGGCGGCATGCCATAGAGACATTCAGAGGCAAATGTGTTTTCAGTTGATCAAAATTTCGATCGATTATTAACAGAATTATTCATGTCTATCTAGTGACTTCCAAGAATGTTCCAAAACAGAAAACAAAATTCATTTTTGGTCATACATTATGAAACTACAATGCTGCATTTTCTTTTTCACAAACATGCATAACCTTTTCGTGCCAATTCTATAAACAACAAACAATATTGCATTTTCATAAACTTGTTGCTCATGACAAAAAAAAAAGACAGATGCTATATTGGGAAAAAGATTATGATGAGGATGCCTTAGATTAGTACCTGGTGTGCAGAAGTTTATGTAGGGAACAACGCATGTGATGACTGAGCCCTCATACACCTTCGCCACCCCATTGGATTTTACATCAAGAGCAAAGGTCCCAAATCAACAGTCAGGAAAATGACACCAACACCTTCCGCAAAGCCGACCAGATCAGGTGCAGCAGCTAATGGGTCCTCAAGGGGAAGCAGATCCTTGAGTCAATGACTTCGCTTAGTTCCCATCCCGCATCTTTAACGTCCCTCGACCATAGGAAGAGTCTGGACCTGACCACTCTTGCAAATCCCAGCCGACCATCCTCCATTGTCATGAGCTCAATTGGCACATAGGGTTCCGAAACCTTGGTCGTGCGCACAGGAGGTACTTTGATCACCAATTTTTGCCCCGTGCTCAAATCATACTTGAGGATCCTTTTCTTCTTCTTCTGAAACAGCATATAGAGCGCATTGCCCACAAGAGCACTGCACCCCCAGCCAAGGCGGTGACCAGGGTGCTCACCAGACACCGGGTTGCTCCAACTGCCTGCCTCCGACGAGAAGACGCAACTGAACATCTCGTCGTCGTCGGTGCCGACGAAGACCACGGCGAAGGGCCCGCGGTGGCAGTCCAGATGGTCGCAGTCGCCGGCTGCGGCGGCGGCGGCGCAGAGCACCGTGGCTTTCCAGCTGCACCATGTCGTCTCCCGCGGCAACCTGGGCAGCTCCCTCCGCTCGCCCGTGATCGGGTCCCAGACGACGAGGGAAACGGCGCCGTGGTAGTACGGTGCTTGTGGAGGAGGACGCGGCCGTGGCGCGCGTTGTGCACCCGCAAGCCACGGTGGTTGGCGCGGGACGGGCGGAACGAGGACGTGGGGTGGAAACCGCCGTCGGGTCGCAGAGGAAGCCGAGCATCGGGGGCGCGCGGTGGCGGTGGCGGTACCTGCGGCGGAAGGCGGCGGCGGTGACGAGGCGGCACCAGCGCTTGCCGACGAGGGCGGCGCGGGCGAGGGTCGCAGGGTCGTCTGGCGGCACGCGGAGGATGACCTCTTCGAGGAGTTCGTCCATCAGCTCCGGCGGATCCATGATTTGGCCGGTCGGACTCCGGCGGCGGCGGAGGTGAAATGCGATGCGAGACAGTCTGCTTTTTTTTATTTTTAATCGATTTTTTTATTATATTTTTATTAATAACCGCTCGTTTTCGAAATTTGCAATACTAGTCGCCCAATCGCCCGGGTATTAGGCGATTAGGGCTTGTCGCCCTAACCTTGGGCGACAAGATCCTAGTCGCCCAATGAACGGGCGACAAGATCCTAGTCGCCCCGCAAATAGGCGACGAGAGGCGGGAGCGCCGCGAGGGACGGAGTGGTGGGGCCCAGTCGCCCGTTGTGCGGGCGACAAGACCCAGTCGCCGCTACACCGGGCGACAAGGACCAATCGCCTTCCCCAAGGGCGACAAGGCATGAGTCGCCACCCTGAAGGGCGACAAGCTCAATTTTTTTTATTCTTTCGATTTTATCAAGCAAGTGCTCTGCGCAGATATTTTATTAAGCGGGGCCCATTTTCTTAGGCATTCGACTGCTATATAAACTGACCCTATGTGCAAGGTGCATGTCACAAGCCTCAGTGCCTCACAATGGATGAGGACGACTCACCACCTCGTATCAGGGCGAGAAGAGAGCTCGATGCGGCGCTTGCAAAGTGGCGCAATGGACCTCCTGCAAACGACCCTAACAGAGACACCTTTCTGAATCCCCAAGCACCACCAACAAGATTCGAAGAGACGCCTCAGTGCCACTGCGGAAAAATGTGCGTATCTAGTGTATCTTTCGAGATGGACAGTTGGGGAAGGCGCTACTGGAAGTGCCCCCAGGAAGATGAGAACGATCTGGAGACATTTCCTTCCACGGTATGATATCTAATTGCTGTCATGAAAGTTCCGTGTGTTTGATGTACTTTAACTATATATATTGTTTACGCAGACAAGGGAGAGGGCAAAAAAATATCCTTACCAAAGGGAAAGCAAATACAACGACTTGCCGAAGGGATGTGACTTTGTAAAGTGGATCGATCACGTTATCTCGCCTAAAGATAAGGAATGGGTGAAGTTGAAGAAGAAGTGGGAGTTGGACGAGCTTCGCGACAAGGCCAAGGGCAAAACAGGCTCATCTTCCAAGGCGGAGGATGACGGCTACGAGTCGTTTTACCTGGACGATGATTAGTGGATTGTGTCATGCATAACCCGGATATTCCGTTCTACTATGTTCACTGTCAACCAATTTTAATTCCCTAAGGCGTGTTATATCCATGCATAGGTTACTCATCATGTGCATGGAACATGCCATTGTTCCCATCCAATCTATGTATGTTGTGTGCTATGTATGAATGGCGTGTTAGGATTAGATCCACGCACAGTCAGGTTAGTCATTATGTGCATAGAACACGTCATTGTTCACATCCGATCTATGTATGTTTCATTCTAAGTATTAATGTGCAAGCCGGGTTGTTTTCCTTTCATCCATCTATGTACACTCGACGTGTTCTCAATTATGTTTCAAAGGGCCTACTTCTTTTACATCGGCCTCAATGAAAATCAATGAAGCTTGCATGTGTCCCGACACCTGTGACAACATCAGTGACCGGTCATTTCAATTCCGGTCATGTCCCGACAATAATTATTGCAGCCAGGGCAGGCCACAATCACTGCATCACTACATCAAAGCAACAGGCAGAGCATCCGATGAGCATCAAGTCCAAAAGCAAAGGTGGCATGGATTGCACAAAGCATCCAATGCCTAGCTTCGCATATAAATATGATGGGTTGCGCAAAGAAAACAAGGTACCTTGCACCAAACCGTCCACATGGCTGAGTCGAGCAACAGAAGCCTTCCATTGCCTCCCTGGAGCGACCGGCCGCTATGCAAGTGCGGTCATCGAGCCATGATTAGAACGTCGACAAAGCGTGCCACACGTGGCATGAGGTTCTTTGGGTGTCCTGATTTGGACCCTGATTTCATGGTAACTAAACATTTCTCTAACACCTGTAATATTTTCCAGTCTGTAACGCTACAACATTTTCCCCTCTTCAGGGTTGTGACTTCAAGCAATGGATTGATTCGGTTCGGCCCACAAATGCTACCCGTGCAAGCATCGAAGCCGAAACCACAAGTGAATACCTCATGAGGATGGCTGACCATGAAAGGCTCCAACAGGCACGTCCAACTATAGGGCAAAGGGAACAAAACATTCCGCACGCCCAACCTACAAGGGAGGAACTAATGGAGCAAAGGATCAAGGCAGCAATGGATGAACGTCGCCGCCGTGAAGAGCAAACACGCCAGCGTGCAATGGCACGAAGCCAACAGCGTGAGGAAGAAGCTCATCAACGCCATGCTCAACAAGTAGCTGCATGGCGCGAGGAAGCTCGACGGGCACAAAGGGAGCCTAAGTAGCAGCATTACTTACATTCATGTCGCTTTTCAATTTCAAGTATCCTAAAGCAATTGTCCTTCCCTTATCGTAGTAGTTTTATGTGGGACATAATTGCATTTGTATCGGTGACGTCTTATATCTAGCCAATGTGTATTATCCTCGTTCAATGTTACATTTCCAATTTCCTAAGGCATGTCAGGATTAGTACGGTGCACAATTAGGTTAGTAGTTATGTGTACCGAACATGCCAGTGTAATTTATTTACCTATGTACCTATATTTCAGTGCTTTTCTTTTGCGGTGACATGATTGAACAGTGACCTGATTACACAGTGACATGATTGAACAGTGACCTGATTACACAGTGACCTGATTACACAGTGACATGATTGAACAGTGACCTGATTGAACAGTGACCTGATTACACAGTGACATGATTGAACAGTGACCTGATTACACAGTGACATGATTGCACAGTGACACAGTGACATGATTGAACAGTGACACTAATCCTGACATGCCTTAGGGAATTGAAAATGCAACATTGAACAATGAGCATGGAACATTAGCCAGGTTTTAATGCGAAATCTAGTCCCATGGACTGTAGTTGGACTGTCCCCCTGACTGCGAGTAGCCGTAGTTTTCGTAGGCACCATAGTAAGATGGCGGTGCTGGTGGTGGCGGCGGCTGTGGTGGTGGGTTCGCCGGCCCTGCCTTGTGGTGCGGGCACCTGCAGAATGGATCAAGACACATAGTTTCGGGCCCAGCAATGCTAATGACCAACTCTTGGCTTTCGCCGGCTCTGGATTGAGTTGCGGTCTCAAGCTCACGCTCTAGGTCTTGTATGCGATTTTGAAGGTGGCTAATGTACTCCGCGGTCACACCAATAGGCTTCGGATCCACCCACCTCGTGAAGCCACAGTTCTCTTCATCCTCATGACTCTGCAAAAAAAGAAGTGAGGTACTTTGTATGCATACGGTTAGAAAGACTTAATAAGTATACAAAAAATCTTACTTCTCCATATGGGCACCTGAAGAAGCGGCGTCCACCCTCACATTGGCCGTCGAACATTTGAACGAGGCAATCTTCCCTATGGGCGCATTTTGGCCAAACAAATTTTTGGTTGTCATACTCTCTGAGTGGATTAGTAACAGGGTCGAACTCATCTTTAGACTCAAGAGGGAACTCTGGAATAGGTGGATCATATGTTGACGGACCTCTCTCTCCATGCCAAACCCAGTCTTCAAGAGGTTGGAATGCAGCCCCCGGTCTCCCTCCTCTCCTTCCTCCTCGCCGTCCTCCTCTGTTGGCCATGGCAAAGTGTTTACCTCTTTGTGTGTGTCTGTTGGTTGGACCCTTGAAATAGATAGACGAAGAACGAGAAGCTCCCTCTCACTTTGGCGTGGACGATGGGAGCGCAGAAGCTGGCAATGCGACGGTGGGACCTTGTCGCCCATGGGTTGGGCGACTGGGCCTCTTGTCGCCCGGGGAACGGGCGATTCAGGCCTTGTCGCCCTTAGGATGGGCGACTGGGCCTTGTCGCCCATGGAACGGGAGATTGCGGCCTTGTCGCCCGGTATTGGGGCGACTGGGCCCCACCGCCCGCGCCCCGCGCCTTGTCGCCCGTCTGGCGGGATATTTGCGGCCTTGTCGCCCAGGTATTGGGCGACAAGAGCTTATCGCCTATGCATCGGGCGATTAGGCGACTAGTTTTGCAAATTTCGAAAACGAGCGGTTATTAATAAAAATATAATAAAAAAATCGATTAAAAATAAAAAAAATTCCTGCTTTTGCTACTTGGTTGGGCTGGACCAGCTTCTCTGTTCTGGAGTGGCAGATCTGCTAACGAGCCCGGCACTTCCACCCCCTCCCGTGGGCCTCCGCCCATTTTGCTTCACGTTCGTCAAGGCACTAGGAAGAGTCAAGTCACTCAAAAAAAAAAAAAAAAAAAGGAAGAGTCAAAATCCCCTCAAAAAAAAAAAAAAAAAAAACTAGGAAGAGCCAAAGCTAATGAGAAGAAATGGGCTCGCGTGTGATTAGATAGAAACTATTCCCTGTTGTCTGAGGAGACTAAGCGAAATTCTGAAGAATTGGATACGCGTGGAAGATTATGGAAAATCCTTAACAAGGCCGCAGATGGATCTAATAGTTTTTCCAAGAGTAAAGTGAAGTCATTTTCCCTCTCAAAAAAGATCAAAAGGATTCACTCCGGAGTTGCTAGCTGGTGGTTCAAAATGCTTTTCTTCATGGAGTTCTTGAAGAAGATGATAGTCCGTGAGACAAGATCGGGATCCAGATTCATATCCCTCTAAGTATAAAAAGGTTTATGGTGTTTTGGCTCCATAATCAAGTGCTTGCTGTGAGAATAAGATTTATAGGCATGTACCCATTTCTCCCTGCATAGTCTATGAATTAGCATGAACAATTTATTGAACTTGGTTGCACTCATAAAGCGAGCGAGTAGGAAGTGGAATTAATACAATGAATTCAGAAGCATCAAACCTCTCTTTTTCGAAAGAACTGATTGCCAAACCAGGTTAAAAGGTGTTGAAAGCGAGCACTTCTTCTTCTTAAACAAATTAGACTCCAGCAATGACTTCCAGAACATTGAATCCAACCATCAGCATTTGCAAGAAAGAGAAAGAACTCGGTTTAAAGAATCGCTTTGATACAAGAAAAGCCTTACTGGTCCTTCATTGGTCTTGGGATTTTTGGAGGATCAACTTGCTTGCCAAGCCACCTATAGGTGAAGGGACGCTTTCTATCAATCAATTGATCAGTAGGTTTTTACCAAAAAAAAAGGGGCTTATAAATCCTTAAATGATGATAATTTAAATATCAATACATTTAAAACATTCAGAAAAACTACCGTATAGGACGAGGTTCGCGTGTGAATGCGAGGGGGATTTTCTTTTGCTCATCCCCTTTCTCAAAACAAAATTATTTTTTACGATGACTGAGCCTGTAGATATCTCTGCTGAGTACTTGCTCCCCATTTCCACAAGCCAACTCTTTACCGGGATCATAGGGGTTATGCTCCCCTCTATCTGTCTCAGTCCCAGCCAACGGCATAGCAACACCTACTCTTCCTTCTGATGCAGCCCGTCTTTCTCATCTTCTGCGGTGCAGATCCTTATTTGCTACAAGAACTGATTGCTCCACTCAATAGAGCTAAAAAGTTGATCAATTATCAAGACAACAAATACTACCATAATAGATGCAATTAATGAATAACAATGCATTTCTGTTGTCTTCCAATAATATCAAAAACAAATTTTTGTAGGTAGGAGTAACACTTTAGTTTTTTTAGATAAAGTAACAGTATAAATCCATTTTACCATATTGAACAATTGTTTTACATTTGTCGAGCAATCACAAATTTCGACAAAGTTACTACTAGTGGGCAATAAAAATGTAAATAGCCCCATCAATCAAGAGAAAAAAAAGGTAAACAACGCTGACTTACTACTCCCTCCGTCCCAAAACATAAGGGGTCCTAGCATTTGAATACAAAAATAGTCTTCATAATAAAAGACTACTATACCCCTCATTTTAACTTCACTCATCCACCCATGAACCCTCCCACCAACTCATAAAATTTGTCTTATATGTAGGATCTCTTATATTTTAGACAAAATTCAAACCCCTCAATCCTTTATATTATGGAACAGAGGGAGTATTTGCACTGGTGGCACAAGCTCAGACTTGATCAATGCGAAAAGATGTCCTCATCGTAGTTCTAGAAACCACCACTCTTTATTTACCATAAGAATCACTATCATATTTCTAAGTGAATTTTTTGGCACATCAATACTCATTTTTTTAGTTTAAAGGCACATCAATACTCATAAGTACTTATAGCCCTCGTCTCAGTTGTTTGTCACAGTCGCACGTACAATTTACATCTTCAGCTCGCATCCTGGCCGCTGCCTATATGTATTCAACGATCCATAGATCGATCTCTGCTTGCCGAATGGGATGGCAATGTCAAGTGCTCCTCAAAATCGATTTAGTCGACCGGCAGGACGCTGGACTGCGTTGGCTACCAGCCGCGGCCGTTGCACTCCGCGTCGCCATACATCACACCATCCTGTGAAAGCCGTAGCCGTGAGCTTGTGCGCCCAGTCCCTGCGGCGTTGCGCGCTTCATTGGGCCCCTCCGACCCACTCGCCGGGACGATGGCTGCGTCAAGGGTGGAAGTGCAACCGTTTGGTGAAACTGGTCGATGACGATGATGCTCAATTATTTGGCCTTTAGGCACGAATAATTCGGAGCAAGTGAACATCTCAGAAAATTCAAGAAAATCATTACGAGCTTCGGTATTATTTGGCACCGATAGAGTACTTTCGGCGTTGCTTCACCTTTGCACAGCAGACATGACCAGACTAGAACACCGGTAGTGGACCTTTCGGCGCATGCTGCTTCCTGCATCAATGCATTCCTGCTTTATTGCTTTGGCCTCTGCCCGACGACATGACATGTGACCGGGGAGTCACGTACGCTAGTGGGGAACACTGTTTGCCCGTTGTCGACGCAGGGGAACGCGTCTCCTATCATGCCGTGCTCAAGCCGCTTTGTTCGGGTGTCATGGCCTCATGGGTCAGGTCAGTCAAGCCACGATCGTGCCGTGTGCGTGTCCAATGTTCCGTGGCCGTTCCGTGCGGTGTTGGGCTGCCTTCGGGCAGCTCATCGTTGCCCAAAAACTAACGATGGGCAGTGGAACAAGAGCACAAAAATTAACGATGAGCAGTGGAATATGAGCGCCTAGCACTCTAGATCACTGAATTTTAGTTTTCAAAACAAAATTGTACCTCGAACTTGATGCGAACCAAATCAAGCTGAGATCAATCCAGGGCAGTCGGCTCTATCGGATCCACACCGAAGTCTCTCCTCCCCCCTATCGACGCGAGCCATCCCATGTCCCATGGATCTTGACATCGTGAAGAAGAGCGACGACCTGCAATGGTGTTGAGGTCAAGCGTGGAGGACCCTGGGGCAACGGTTGCTCATCCATCGCCGTATGGTGGGTATATGCAGGAGAGGCGCGCAATGCGCAAGGAGTTGTGCAGGAGCTGTAATTTCTTTTTTTTTTTCCTTTTACACGGCCGCGTGGCGCCATGGGTGAAGGCCGAAGGGCGTCTCGGGATGGGCGAAGGAGTCAGGCCAAGCAAAGATTAAAGCTTACTCGAAACTATGTCTGCGAATGCTAAAACGAAAACTATTTGGAAAACAATTGCAATCTAGAACGTCAATAGTTATTAAAAATGGAGTATAATACATTGCTTAGTACTTCTAGAATCTAAACTAATCTAAATCTAAACTAATAAAGAACCAGTTTTGAGAAATACATTTTTGACCTGTCAGATTCTACCCTACTTATATATCTACCGTTGATGAAAAAGAGCCTATCTAAAATACCATTGGATCCTGCGCTGGGATTTTAAGGGGTGGGGCCGTAACGCGAGCGTGACGCTCAGCGTCATTCCGCGTTCAAAAAACCTGACATCCATAAAACTTTTTCCACCGTGAGTTGTTTCCACCCCGGACGCAAATCCCACCTCCCCGATTTCCTCTGACCGTGATTGCCTTCCTCGATTCCATCCGCAGTACGCGTTCCTTGATTTTCGCCGCGGATATTTGCTCAGTGATTTCCATCCTCCCCGTGTCCTCCTCCAGATCACTCCTCTCCTTCATTCCCTCAGATGAGAGTACTACTCGCGCGCCGCCACCGCACCGTCGATGAGGTGGCGGAAGAGCTCACCGTCGCGGATCGGGACCGTGGTGCGGCGGCGAGGCACCGTGCGGACTTGCGTGCCTGTATGGCATCCTGCGCTTGTGCGGGTGCGCGGCGGCGGTGAGACAGCGCCCTACGGCCTTGCGCGCGGCCGCACGGCGTCCTCCGGCGAGCAGCACCACCACCATCCGTCTCCTCTGGTACTTAACTACTCTTTCTCTCTTCTCCTCTGCTATTTGCGCTACAAAAGTCTGAGCGGTGCGTTTCGAATTCATTATTTATCTGTTTCTCCATGTGGTAGTGGCACTATCTGCCGCTGCTTTACAAATCGAATCCATCGATCCATGGCTCATCGATGTTTTGTGGGGCGATCTGATTTGATTCGGAACTTCTCTGGGATACACTAATTAATCACCGTTGGCATGCTGCAGCTTATAAGCTATTAATCACGTGACACATGGATTGCTGATAACATTGTTCACACATGCATCTGTTGTTGTGAATTACTGCATTAGTTGAGTGTTGCTGCATCTACTGGCAGCCATTTGCACATGGGACGCAATAAGAGAATCATGAGGTGATCAAGATGATGGAGAACCAATTGTGGGTTGTTCCATTGGGTTATTAATTTTATTTTGGTTTTATCATGGCTTTGTCCTGACAGTTATTTCTTATACAATTATTACAGGCAAGCATTCGGGAGGAACTTGACCTCTTTTTGCTGTAACACAAAGTAGCACAATAATGATTGTCATGAAATTTATGCGCAAGGTTTGTCTCTAGAGAACCATTTTTTTAAAATGGTCATTCTACTCTGTATTTTGAGGGGCTCATTTGATCGTTTGATAGTAATAAACCTCCTTGTTTACATAATTATCTGTCAGACTATATGATTTTGAACGGATGAGCAGGAAAGTGGATTTGGCATCTCATCTATTGGACTGTGGTTGCTGATTTTCTGTTGTAGCACCTAGGTATGTGCATACTGCATATCGCCGCCTTCCCATTCAGGACATATTCATTTGACCCTTATGTTTGTGACAATAGAACTGAGTGTTAAGCCTTTCCCATTCAGGACATGGTATTTCAAGCCACAACCAGGTTGTATTTTGAGTTTTGGTATGACATTCATTGGCCGCAGCGCTCGTTTTGAGTTGTATTTGACACTATATTTTGATCTAATACTTGAGAGAAAAAACCATGATAAACAATATTGGAAGGCCTCACAATCATGATGCATCATAATTTTTTAATAGAAAATAGTTATTCTCCTGCACAATTGTTTTTATATATTTTTATGTTTCATTGAATTTTTTAGTGTTCTGTTTACCAAAATCCTTTTTGGCCCTTAAAAAAGAGTACCCTGTATGAGCAGGTCCATGATACTAAAACTCTCCACATGAATGGACAGTGTATCCTCCTTACGTGAATGTTGAAAAAATTGGATGTGGGTTCAATATGAAGTAGAATGTTTTTCCCTCTGTTCCAGTTTTCAAACCATGCATTTGTATTTTGTAATATTGCTAGCCATTTTCGAATGAATTATTAACCTAAATTTCATTGCAGATGGAAAAAATGTGTTAATCCTGCCTTTGTACTGCAGAGCTTCTTCTCTATGACAACAGTAAGGTAAGCCATATTCGTTCTTATATTATTTCACTTGGTTTTTAAACCAGAATCTATCAAGATGGTGTGGATTTAGTATCTATATGATATACTTTATTTCTCTGTGATATGCGTTGGATGCGTTGATAGCAAAGCTCTGCAGTACACTACAAAGGCAAAGCTCCAATATAAATAAATTACACTTGCTGGTACGGGTGGTTTTTTTGTGTGGTGTTTCTTGGGTTTAGGAACGGGTATTATATGACATTTACATGATTGTTTTGTCAACCTCACAGAATTTCACTCCTGTTTTCAGAGTAAAATTCTGTCATGTGCAATTATTTCGGCTATAAAGGTAGTCATCAGGATCTATGTTCGATTCTCCATATGGTAAGGTAGGTTGCCAATTCTTTTCTGAGAAGTTGCATCCTTATAATCTTCTACACAGGATATGTTTACTTAAGTCTGCCACAAATTTCATCATGCCTACCCCTTCATATGGATTAAATCAACTTCTGATCACGCTTTTGATTGTGTGCATGCATTACTAAATAGTGTCATAATCGCTTTCAGTTCCTTCGTCATGACAAACTTTCATCCTATGACATTTCCGTTCATATGAAATGATTCATCAGAACGATGCATTCATTTGGATGAGCTTAGGAGGGAAACAAAAAAGCACTGCTTTTCGATGCACATGATCTGGAGATTCGACAGAAGGGCCGGTTGGTTTCAGGGGATGCAGATGTATATTCCTTCTTGCATTCTACTTATGATAAAGAGGTTACCATTTCTATTCTTATAGAAGTTACTTCCATGTGTTCTTTTGTATAAGATATGTTTCATTCGATCTCTCACAAGTTTTACCCTCCTACCTTTAATACAAACCAAATCAATTTCTTGGTGCATGCAAATGTCTATATGTGTCTTCATTACTGTTAATTCATGCAGAATAAGTTCAGCTGTTCATAGTTACCTTCAGAGTTTTGAGTGAATTAATAAAACCATATTTGAATTTCAGATTTGATCATCGTGATCTTACATGTACATTAATTCCTATCGTTATGGACTATTTTTTTTATTGGCTGGTCAGAGATTCATATCCTCATGGACTACATTTTTATTTCTTTGGTTTAAGTCATGTTTTTTTTTTTTTAATTTCTGTTTCCATTTTCTCGACATGCTTTTGAATTCCAGAAAATTCCACTTTGACCAGGTGCAGGGAGGCAGCTTCGCTAACGTTTCCATCTTGATGAGTTGGGGAGGGACGATTTTCTTCAGCACTTGGGTATGATGTGGAAGGTGCTTCTTTTTAGTGCCGTGCATGTTATTCGTCGCAATTTGTGGATAATCCTTCTGTTCACATGCCCTGGAGTGATTTTTTTTATTGAGTACCTGAACTTGTCTTTATTGATTTATGGTTATATTTTGCCCAGATTGCACTGGAGAAACGCTACACCAAGATACTGCTTGGATCATGTGCTTCTGAGATAGCATGTTGTGTGTTGTCTGTAACTGTGAAGGTATATATGCAGTTGACCTTCTAGGCATAATAGTTTTGGAACAGAACAATTACTAATCATCTGTAGGGGCATGCCTATTCCTTACCAACTGATGTACTAATCATCTGTAGGGGCATGCCTATTCCTTACCAATATGATTTATACATAATGACATTATTATACTGCACAATGAGATTGATCACATTGATGCACATGCAAGGAAACAGATGTATACTAGCCATATATAGGTGTCAGGAATACACTTGGTCCCTCAGGATCTGTGAAAAATTCCTCCAATCTATATACTGATAAGATTATTAATGGTTATGTGTGAATCTTGCTTGCAGATGGCCTGAACCTGAATACCTGGGAAGTTATGGTGAGGATCTTGCTCTTTACTTTGAAAAGCTATATGACAAGTATCATGACAATCTGAATGACAAGCCGCCTGCTTCTTCGTCCAAAGGTATGCTCATCCATTCCCAGAGAATTCTTAGATTTCATTCGTGTTCTTGGCATCTTCACAGAGAGAAACAAGAATCACCTTTTCCCCCTCAGCATCAACACAAACAAGGGGGAACTTTAAGTTGCACCCTTTTTTCTAATCTAATTGGGGAAAAAAACATGAAGAAGAGAGAAAGATAAAATAAAATTTATATTTTTCATCATGCCTTGGGACAAGATCGCATCACTTCTTGGGAGGAAATGAATCATAATATTTTATTCGTGTTTGTTTTGAGGCTTTTGACCATGGTTGTATTTCAGGATAATATTGCAGAGCATAATGATGTCGCCTGTTTTGAGCATCATGACCGACGAGAAGCACTTTCAGGTGACTTTGAGTGTTTATTGTGATTATAGGTGCTTAGCTAGATCAAGTGTTTGCATGCTGGGATTATATTTTGGGTATATTTTAGGCACCTGGGCAGAACTTTGTTGCCATAGATTTTGTGTACACTACTTATTACCTGTTAGCTAGCAGTTTTGGTCACATTTAGATCTTTGCTTTCCCATGGTAGATGTGGCGCACGTGCAGGGCTTCAAGTGTATGCGAAAGTTAAAGCAAACAAACATGAAAAAAAAAAAAAGGATCTTGATGTTGGCTGCGTTGGTTTTGTATTCACGTTGTTTGTTGCACACAGTATTCGGTTAATACAAAATTGATGTCTGTCATATTTAGAAATAATTAATAATATGGACGTTGGCCCATGATTGTGGTGACCTTTTTTTGGTTGAATTCCATTTATAAATATTTAATATTCTTTCCAATCTAATCTTTGCATAGTCTTCTAACGGTGCTATTGCTTGTTTCATACCACGTTTCTTATATCTTTCTTGGACGGTGACTGTAGAACGACCAGGAGTCGACCTGCCCTTCTTGTGTGGCACGGCGAGAGGCTATGACGCCCAGCGGTCCACGAGGATGGGGTTGACGGATGAATCGGTGGATGGGTCAAGACCATCAAACGCATCTACGAGAACACCATCACCTGCAGCCATCCCTCAACAACGACGACGACCCATGCCACTCGAAGAAAAACTTTTATTTTGTTGGATTCGCCTATGGATGCTTGGGGATATGAATGGTATTTTATTTGACATGCATGGGCCCATGAGTGCATATGGCATCGGCAAAGCTCGGTTCCAATTTTCTTGCCGTGAGAAATCGCATGTTGTAAGTTTTTGAATACTGCGTACAAGAAAAATAATTTTTTGTATGCTAGAGACAAGAATACCATGTTGTCGAATGTTGGAAACAAGAAAAATGGCCAGCAGTTTTCTTATCTTCGACATAAAAAAAAATTCTATTTTCAAGCCTTCTACGAAAATTATATTTTTGTTTAATAAAAATACAAAATATGAGTTTTTATGCATTGAAATTTGTTGAATCATTATTATTTCTGTATCTCTTGAAGGAAATTATATTATTGAAAAAAATCATAATACCCATGGCCTTGTCAGTTTTTTTTTAAATTCATGATCCTGTCAGATGATCATTATTTAGACACATGCGTGGCGCACGTGCATTAGTACTATGTCATTATGTTATCAGATTCTTGAGCTTGTCGTGTTAATGTCGTTATAGTACTTAAATGCAATGATGTGTCAGAAGTGTGTTTTTGATGATAAGTATTATTTTTATTGTATGATAAAGTCCTGCCAAGTGATGTCATTTGGTCGAACACGTGCGTGGCGCACGTGCATTTTTACTAGTGGTAGGAGTAGTCTTAAATTTGCATCAACCACAGATGCGGACAGATGCACATGGCATAGGATAACGTTGCCATACAGTACTGCAGCGAAGACTTTGATTGACTCATCACGGACGGCGACTAGTCGCTGCCTGTCCAGGTACATCACGCCACCTTTGCTTCTCGCTAACCCCATCGGGCTTCCTTAACGCCTGTGAGCACACAAAGATTCAATCACTACTCCTAGTTAGCTTCTTCCTCTCATCCAAACCAACTGCAGCCTCCGTCCTCTCACTCTCAACCCACCACACAGCCCAATCTACGGCGTCCGCGTCCACCTCCAGCGGTCGCCGCCGCCTTGCCGTGCCGGCCGCACACGCCGCCGCCTCGCAAACAGCAGTAGTGCCTCCCACACTCCGTTCCCAAAATTCAGCCAGGTTGCCAGCAAACAAACCAAGGCATTCATGGAGCTTGCAACGCACGCTCTGGGAAGCCTAATCCCCAAGCTGGGCAGCCTCCTCAGTGATGAGTACAAGCTGCACAAGCGGGTGCGAGGAGAGATCAGGTTCCTGGAAGCCGAAATGGAGAGCATGCAGGCAGTCCTCAATACGTTGTCCAAGCAGCCACCTCATCAAATTAGTGAGCTTGACCAGATCTGGGCGAGGGAATTGAAGGAGCTCTCCTACGACATTGAGGATAACATTGATACTTTCATGGTGCGCATCGATACTCCTGTAAGTGGGAAACCGCATAGCTTCAGAAGGTTCTTCGATAGGACCATGGGTTTGCTGACCAAGGCCAAAGTTCGCCATCAAGTCGCCAATGACATCTATGGCATCAAGAAGCGCATTCACGAGGTTGCTGAGAGGCGAGGAAGGTACAAGTTGGAAAGTGTCGCAGCTGGACCTGACACGACAACAGTCGATCCTCGTGTGCTTGCTAGCTTTGAACAAGTAGCTAATCTTGTCGGCACTGACGTCCCTGTAGAGGAGATCTCGAACTTGCTTACCAAAGGGAAGGGTGCCCACCAACATAAGCCAACGGTTGTTTCTATTGTTGGAGTCGGAGGCCTAGGCAAAACAACCATTGCCAGTTTGGTGTACCAAAGCCTTGGTGGCCAATTTGACCATAAGGCTTTTGTCTCTGTATCTCTTCGGCCAAATATGCAGCTGATTCTCAGGAGTATACTATGCCAAACTAGCAAAGACAAGTGCACAAATGCTGGAGAAAAAGATCCACAAGAACTTATACAGACTATCAGGGAATTCCTCGAGGACAAGAGGTATGTTTGTATATACCAATCAAGTACCTTTACGTTCCTTTATATTTGTTCTATTTGAGTTCTTCGTGTGAATTTTCAAAAATTCATTGTTTTGTTATTTTAACCGAGAATATTGGCTATATAGGAATGACATTGCTGAATTTGCATCTACAAATGTACTGTTTGCAAAGTTTGTGTATGCTTAAAACCATGAATAGTTACTGCATAAGATTATATTATTGGATTTGCCTTTAGAAATGCTATTGTGTGAAAGGTTTTATAGTAAATATTAAACCTGTAAATTTATAAACGTCAGCTAGGACAAAACATAAGATGTTTTAACAAGTTCAATAACAAGTTCTAAGTTTTATGATGTAATTCTTTTGTTGTTTTATATTGTACCAAAGTCACAATTGTGAAGCTTGTATTACCACATATGTATCTTACGTTCTTCAAAAAAATATAGGTATTTCATTGTAATTGATGATGTATGGAGTGAAGAAGCATGGAATACCATTAAATGTGCTCTGATTGACAACAATCTCTCAAGCAAAGTTATTGTCACAACCCGCAACGTTGATGTGGCTAATTGTCTTCAGTTGATGGAGCTTTTTATGAACTATCTCCTCTCTCTGACGAGGACTCAAAAAAGTTGCTTTCCAAGAGGATATTCAATGAAGAAGAGGGAATTCATTGTGAACTAGAGGAGGTAACAATGAAAATTCTGAAGAAGTGTGGCGGGATACCATTAGCTATAATAACTATAGCTAGCATGTTGGCCACTTTTCCGAACAAATCAAAGTATGAGTGGTATGGTGTTTACAAATCAATGGGTTATGGACTTGAAAAAGATAAGAGTCTAGGAACCATGCGAGAGATATTAATGCTTAGCTATAATGATCTGCCGTCCTATCTAAAGCCTTGTCTACTGCATTTAAGTATGTTTCCTGAGGATTCTGTGATTCCAAAATATGAATTAATATGGCTTTGCGTAGCAGAAGGTTTTGTCAATGGAGATATGGGGAACGATTTGTATGCTATTGGACAGAGGTATTTCAATGAGCTTGTTAATAGAAGCATGATTCAACCAACAGAAATATCGGACTTCGGTTCTACAGAAGCCTACCGAGTACATGATTTGATACTTGATCTAATCATTTTCCTTACGGATCGAGAAAATTTTGTGACTATATCAGAAGATCCGCCCATCATATCTCCAAAGGGCAAGATCCGTAGATTGTTGCTGCAAGGAAGAAAGGTAGATAGCAATGGAGAAGCTAGCAAGGATGAGAAAGGGACGCTGCCAACAACGGTGGATATGTCCCATGTAAGAACACTCATTGCACTGGGTGATGCTTTTGAGTGGATGCCTCCTCTGTCAAAATTTTCAGTTCTCCGTGTACTAGTTTTGCAATGCTTTCCCAGGATGCATAATAATCCTAAGGGTCTAGGTAGTTTGCATCACTTGAGATATCTGGAAATACGAGGCAAGTTTGAAGCAGAGCTCCTAGAGGAAGTTGGAAACCTCAAGCATCTGAAGATTTTGGATTTGTTGTGGGCGGAATCCGTAATAGAACTTCCTGCAAGTATTGTTCAGTTAAGAGAACTTGAATGTCTGCTTACGGGTGAGAGGGTCAAGTTTCCAGAAGGGACTTGGAATCTAGTGTCTCTGCAACAGCTTTCACTCGATGTGACAAAATCACCAAAGGCTCTAGCTGAGCTAGGTAATCTTACTGGATTGCGGACGTTGGTAGTATCTGGGTTATCTGATGACAGTGAGAGTTGCGTAAATTTTGTGCGGAGCCTATCTATTCTACATAACATTCACACTTTATATATATTTAATGAGGAAGCGACATGTTCTCTAGACTGCATGCCAGATCAGTGGAGCGGCCCTGCACATCTGCAATGGTTTAATTCACATGATTCATCCTTGCCAAAGTTGCCACGGTGGTTTTCCTCCCTCTCGGAACTCTCCTGCTTATCCATCCAGGTCAACATGCTAAGACAGGATGATCTTCAACTGCTTGGAGCATTACCCGTGCTACGTTTACTTGATCTAGAAGTAGATCGATATGGTACCGCTGAAGAACGGTTGGTTATTGGTATTGATCATCCCTTCGGCTTTCTAACAGATTTTAGGTTTAAGCACTACGCAAGATGTTGGCTGGTGTTTGGTCAAGGAGTGATGCCAAAGCTTCAGAGGCTTGAGTTTCACTTCCAAGCAGAGAATAGGGAAGGTGGTGGTTTTGATGTTGGCTTGGAGAACTTGACTGCCCTTAAAGAAGTCTTGGTGAAGTTTACTATGGCAGTCTAACCGCATACCTGCACTACTTGGAGACTGGAAAGCCGATGTGCATGTATGCGATTGACAAGCACCCGAACCATCCAAATCTTCAGGTGCATGTCATGTCTGGTAGTGAATGAGAACGAAAGTGACAGTGAGGCTTCAAAACAGCCAAGGTAAGAAAAATCAACCGCCCATTGACAGTACTCTTGCTCATTTCTATCATGCTTGCTGACTTTTTCATGCTTTTCCTTTTGCAGTCAAGCTTGAAAATAGATGGGGCTAGCAGGCTTATGTGTCATTTCATTGCCAAAACCTAAACTTGTTGTCTCTTATGTTGTGCCGTCGTCCCCTGTTTTTGTGCTTTATCGTAGTCTGCTTATCCCCCTTAGCTTTTTTTTTCCATGGTCACTTCATAGTTTTCTGTTCCACAAGGTTTACGACTACTATTCCTTTTTCGAAGCAAATTTCACTTCATCTCAAAATTTTCTCCTGTTCCATTTCTCTTTTCTTTTTCTGGCACCAATCATCTTGATCGTGTCATATAGAAAATCTCGATCTAAACCATTAAGTTCCTCCCCTACTACCCAAAGGCTCCTAGTTATGCTTCAAAATATTTTTCCACCGTTATACCATTTGTGTAAAAAACAAAACCCACTCCATTGCAATCTTTAAAATAAAAAAGCAAAACAGAGGCTCCTTTGTTGTTCATCAAAACATTTGTCATCTGCTATCATTTATGCAAAAAAGAAAAGTCATTTCCCATGATCAGAAAATAATTCCAAGACCTTTTATTCTTTTAAAACTAAAGACTCCCTTTTGTGCTTGAAAGAAATGAGTCAATTCCATTCTCCTGTTCTTTCTTATGTTTTGAACAATAAAGACCTTTCATCTCCTCTAGAAAAGAAAAAAAAAAAACTACTGCTTTTTGGTACCCCGACATCTATCCTTTAGCCTTTGAATCCAGGAATCCAAAACGAAGGAATAGGAAAAACACAAGAATAGGAAAGGAATTGGGGGTGCAAAACAAAGGATTCGAATACAAAGGAAGTTTTCCAACACGATCATTAGGATGAGCCATAGGAAAAACGTAGGATTTGTTATTTTTAAAATGAACAATATGTCTCACTTAATTAAAATTTGATCGTCAAAAAACCGCTTAGCTAATCAATAGTAGTATTTGCAACACAGAGGAAAATGACACCAATGCCTTCCACAAAGCTGAGCATCTGACGAGTCACCAAGCGGACGCTGGTGGATGACTTCGGTTGGTGCCCATCCTGCATTCCGTCTTCCTTCCTTGACCAAATGCAAAGTGTGGACTCCTCCACTCTTGCCAATCCTAGGCCATCATCCCCTATAGTTTTGAGCTCAATTAATTATTGGCACAGAGGGTGAAAATAAATACTAGGTCCGTCAGCACATTAGGTAGTTCTACCAGACATCTTCCTCGTGGCAAAATCATACTTGAGGATCCGATCTTTCTGTACGACCATAACGCATAGCAGAGTGCATTCTCCACAAGCGCGCTGCGCTCCCAGCCGACACAATCACCATGATACCATCAGCAGGGTGCTTAGCACAGGCACAGGTCGGCTCGGCTGGCTCCAGGCACCAACCTCCCACAAGTATACGCAGGTGGAGATCTCTTTTTTTTTTTTTTTTAGCACCCTACATGGTTGGGTTGGACCTGCTGGACTTGAGCCAGCGGTGCTGCCACTGCCAGGTGCATCCACAGACTCGGAGCGTGCATAGAAAAACAATACACCACAACAAAAATGTTATCCCTCCCCCTCTTAGTCCTAAAAAGGGAACAGGAAGAGGCATACATAACATGTGATGCAGCAAGCCACAAAACGCTCCACGTCTCTCCTCATGTTTGGCCAAAGAAGTGAGTGACCAAAACATCTTGGGAGCTCTGGTACCTAGATTGCATCGCAATAGAAAACTTGTGAATATTGTCAAGATTGAAAACAGAGCTCCCAAGATTAAAATGCCATATACTTATGGTAGGTAAGTATACATTTACAAAATCATTGAGCATGGTAAGCGTGCAGGATTGTCAAGCAGGTATAACCGGACGCTTTTGCTGGATAGCAATAACCCTTAACTATACATGATGCTCCTGGCTCCAGCATTATAAAGCAATAAATAAATAAAAATTGAGGCACACATGGTTAGCCAAGTTGCATGTATCACCTGCGCTATCAAAATCATGATTTTATTTTTGTGCAAATAGCAGCACGGCACTGCAAGCAGCAAACTGTTGTCATGCTGTTACTGCCGATCGGAGCAATTTTCACTAGCAGTTACCATTAAGATTGTTGGAGAGAAAATTCAACATCTAAGTTTGGGGGCAATATTAAATAGACATAAACAGGTTAGCATCATCAAGGAGTATGTTACCAAGCATTAGCACAGGAACTGAATCAGAAATCCAGAAGCAAAGCAGCAATACACAGTTCACCTCTCAGAAAAGCCTTGAGGAGCGACCTGGCTGCCGCTAGCTAATCTAAGAGCAGGAACAATCCAGGGGCGAGCATTCACGATGGCTGAGCGGCAACATTAGCGCGAGGGGCGGAGTTGCAAGGGTATGGCACGACAGTGGGGGTTGGTGAGCGGCATGATCTGGTCCGCCATGGGATGCGGGGAGCGGCAGCGGCAAGGAGCAGCCAGGGTGATGCGAAGCGCGGTGAGGAGAGGTCCAGGGAGGCTGTGTGAAAATGGGTGGAACGTGATGCCTTCTCAGGCTCACGGCTTCGTGTTATATAGGCTAGGAAAAGCCCCTAGCGTGTCGATTACATCTTGAGTTACAAGTCACATTCTAAACTAACTTCCTATCTTTCTATACAAGACTAGAACTCTGTTACAACAAACTATATCCACGAAGCCTGGCTACTACTTGACATGCACGCAATATCTTAACATCCCCCGTCAATCTCAACTATCAACAATATTGAGATTGTATCGAAAATGCTTCAACCTTTCTGCTGAAACCAGCTTGGTGAAGCTATCTGCAAGTTGATCCCCAGAACTGATGAACCGCACTTCAAGGCGTTTCCTTGCTACCTATTCTCTCACAAAATGAAAATCAATTTCTACATGTTTCATACGATTGTGAAATACAGGATTTTCTGTTAGGTACTTAGCCCCTATATTATCACACCATAAACATGCAGCAGGAGGATGTGCAATTTTCAGTTCTGACAAGAGTTTCTGAATCCACATAAATTTTGCTGCTGCATTGGCCACAACCTTGTACTCTGCCTCAGTACTAGACCTTGATACAGTGAGCTGTTTTCTAGCACTCCATGACACAAGATTGGACCCAAGAAACACAGCAAAACCACCTGTAGATCGTCTATCATCTGTACACCCTGCCCAATCTGCATTAGAGAAACCACTGACTAGCATAGACTTAGACTTTCTGATCTTCACTCCATACTTAATTGTTCCTTTGACATTCTTAATATCCTCTTGACTGCAGCCCAGTGAACTAGAGTAGGAGCATGAAGGAACTGACACACTTTGTTAACAGCAAAAGAAATGTCTGGTCTAGTAAGTGTCAAATATTGTAAAGCTCCCACAATGCTTCTATATCTAGTAGAATCTTGTGGACCAAGTCTCTCACCATCTCTAACTGACAGTTTTTTAGAAGTGGACAGAGGTGTACTAATAGGTTTGCAAGCACTCATATTAACACGTTGCAAAATCTCATCTGCATACCTTTCTTGTGTAAGCGTCAGACCATCAGAAGTGCTCATCACTTGTATACCAAGGAAGTAGTGCAGATTACCCAAGTCTTTCAGGGCAAATTCTTTCTCTAAATTCTTCAGTAAAGCATTAGTAGCATCCTGTGAAGAACTAGCAACTATGATGTCACCATCATAAACTAAAACAAACATAGTGAGTTGCCATTTGTTGAAGTAAAACAGAGATGTATCTCCCCTAGAAGGCTGACAACCGAGTGCCTGTAACTTCTGACAGAGACGAGAATACCAAGCACGTGGTGCTTGCTTGAGCCCATACAAGGCCTTATCAAGTTTGCAAACATAACCTGGTTTTGTCTTGTCTTCATAACCAGGTGGCTGATGCATGTATACCTCCTCTTCAAGAATGCCATGTAAAAAGGCATTCTGAACATCAAGCTGTCGTAGACTCCATCCACGCGAAACTGCAACAGACAAAATGAGACGAATGGTAGCAGCCTTGACTACAGGACTGAAAGTGTCCTCGTAATCAATTCCGTACTGTTGTTTAAATCCTTTAGCAACAAGACGAGCCTTATATCTATCTATTGTGCCATCCGCCTTTCATTTCAATTTATAGACCCATCTGCATCCTATAATGTTCTTGTTCTTTGGAGGAGGTACCAAGTGCCATGTTCTGTTTTTCGCTAATGCCTGAACCTCACTGTCCATAGCCCTTTTCCAATCTGAATCGTTTAAAGCGGACTCAAGATTGGCAGGTTCATAATTGACAGCAGCGAGATTTCCATACCGTACAGTGCCATCCGTGTAGATCCTCGGTTTGCGGTCGCCATGCTGGAGTCGAGTCGCCGGGCGCACAGGTGCTGGTGGTTAGCATCAGGCGCTTCCTGTTCTGCAGCTTGTGCCAGAACTGCAACAGGAGGAGGCGCTGGTGCCGGAACTGCAACAGGAGGGGGCACTGGTGGAGCCTCAACTGGAGCAGCAGGCAGCGCAGGCGCAGAAAATCCCGAGCGGAGGCCGACCGTGGCAGCACTGGTAGATCCCCCGTCGGTCGGGACGGCGCGAGGCACCGGACCGCCACGTGGGGAAATCGGGTCGAACTGCAGCGGGCCGGTCGGCAGTGGAGTCGGCAGCCCGCTACGTGGCGCCACCAGAGCGGAGGGGGCGGCGCCGCTGGGTCCTGCATTGTCGGCTGCGGGTGGAGGTGCAGACGGACCCGCGACACGCGTCAAGTGCGGAGAGGACGCGCCGGCGCGGGAGACTGATGTCGGGGCAGAATCTCCCGGCGGCTGATCCGAGGTTGATGTGGCAGGCAGATCAACGTCGGATCGCGTGCCAGATCCCGGTAGAGCTGGAATTGGCTCAAATCGCTGCAAATTCGACGCGATTTCTTCATGATTTCCACTGACATTTGGCTCCTGCACACCATCAGCTGCTGAAGACTGCATGTTTGCGTTAGGTGCACGATGAATTAACCAAATTAGGCTCATTTGTACATACAACCCCATCACGAAGAGACTCAGGGAGAAGTAAAATTTCGGATCGAAGGTGAGCGCCAGCATTTGGATGGAGTTTGGAAAAAGGAAACACATGTTCATCGAACACAACATCCCTGGAGATATAGACACGGCCAGTGGTAGGATCTAGGCATTTGGATCCCTTATGCATGTTACTATAGCCCAAAACACACATTGCTTCGTTCGGAATTCTAACTTGCGAGCATTATATGGCCGTAAATTGGGCCAGCATGCACACCCAAAAGTGCGAAGAAAGGTATAATCTGGTGTTTGCTCGAAAAGAAGTTCTAGAGGAGTAGCATTGTCTATTACTTTGGATGGCAATCGATTTATGAGAAATGTGGCGGTGAGAAAAGCCTCATCCAAGAACTTCAAGGGCATTGATGCATGCGCAAGTAAGGACAAACTAATTTCAACAATGTGACGGTGCTTACGCTCGGCGGAGCCATTTTGTTGATGTGCATGTGGGCAAGAAACGTGATGGGTAATGCCTATTCGTTGGAACAAGGAGTTGAGCTTTTGATACTCACCACCCAATCGGTTTGCATAGCAATAATTTTACAATTGAACAATCTTTCAACAAGATTTTGGAAATCATGAAAATGTTGAAAAACTTCAGATTTGTGGCGAAGGAGATAAACCCAAGTAAATTTACTGAAGTCGTCTATAAAACTGACATAATAACTGAATTTGCCAACCGAAGTTGGAGCTGCACCCCATACATCTGAAAACACAAGATCTAAAGGTCGCTTGGACCTGCTAAAAGACCTAGGGTACGGCAGTTGATGGCTTTTGCCTTGTTCGCAAGCGTCACAGACCGTACTTTTATTGGACTCGGGAACAAAAGAAAGACCATGGCGCCTAAGAACTTCTTGGACGACGCTTGCATTGGCATGGCCAAGACGACTATGCCACATGGAAGTGGTGGGTTTGAAAGCTCCCAGCACTTGCTTATTCTTGAACGACTTCAAAGGGTAAAGACCTCGAACACATGGGCCTCTAAGGATGACTCTCCTCGTTCCCTGTTCCTTGATAAGATAGAAGTATGGGTGAAATTCAAGAAAAGCATTGTTATCAACTGCAATGCGATGAACGGATGCTAAACTTTTCGTGGCTTGAGGAACATAAAGAATATTGTTCAAAGCAAGATCACGAGATGGGGTATGTAAAGTACTATGGCCAATTCGGCTAATCATCATACCAGATCCATTCGCGGTGTGGACTTGATCTCCTCCGGAATACTTGTCCTTGACGGTGAGTTTGTCCAGTTCACCAGTCACGTCGTCCGTGGCCCCGGAATCCATGTACCAGAAGGGGTCGACGTCATACGATGTGGTCGCCGCCGTCGCGCTCTTGGTGTCGGGGACGAAGGACTTGTCGAAGCGCTTGTAGCAGCGGACGACGGTGTGGCCTTCTCGTCCACACAGCTGGCAGATGGGCTTCGGTGCACTGGAGCCGCGTTCGCCAGTGCGACCGCGCCCGCCACGTGCTCCGCCACGAGCATCGCCGCGAGCGTGTAGCGACCCGCGTTTTTGCCCGTTGTCAAAAACCACTAAAAATTTGAACTTTTTAAAATTTTCCAATTAAAAACCAATTTGCTAGCTTTAGTTGGTAGCTAAACCAAAAGATTTTGAATTTTAAACCATGCATAAAAGTCACCATGTGCATTTTCGCGTTTTTCTTGATTTGTTTGAGTGTTGGTTTCAATCCTTTCTTTTGAATGAATTTGAAATTCATTCAAATCTAAATTCCAGCAAAAGATCAAACCTATCTTTTATCGGGCCGCCCTCTTCTCTTTTCCTCCCGGCCGGCCCAGCCCTTCTCTTCTTCCCCGCGCCTGGCCCAGCAGCCGCTCGGCCCAGTCGCGCCGCTCTCTCCTTTCTCTCTTTTCTCTCCCGCGTGGGCCGCCCCGCTCCCGGCCCACATCACCCGCACCAGCCCAGCGCCGCGCCCTTTTCTTTTTCGCCGAGACGCTGACAGGTGGGACCCGCATCCCCATCGTCTACCTCGCGTCGCCGGCGCAAATCACGCGCGTGCCCATCCCGGCGTGCCCCCTCGCCGCCTCCGTCATGTCCCAGCCACAGCGAAGCTCGCATTCAACACGTGCGCGCCCAACCGCCTTCCCTGCTCTGTCCTATCGTCCTCTCCCCCTTACTTAACGCGCGCCCCACGTTTTCCCGACGCCCGACGAACTCCACTCCGCGTCGTCAGCCACAGTCGCTCCTTCCCTCGCTCCGTCGCGTCCCGAGCACTGCAGAAGCTCCTCTCGCGCGTCACCGCCGATCATCGAAGCTCGCGAACCGCCTCAGCGCGTCGCGTCGAGCTCCAGTCCGGCGAGATATTTCTCGCCGGCAAAACCGACCTTGCGCCCCTCTCGAACCGCCATTACCGCCTATAAAGCAAAGGGCAGACCCTCTCCTTCCCTCTCTCATTTCATTTCCATCTCCATCCACTCCCGAGCTCTCTACTGTTCTTATCCTCTCTTCTCGCTCAATTCCGGCAAGAACTCCGGTGAGCTCCCTCTTCTTCTCCGGTGAGTCCCGACGTCGACTTTTTCCACATCTAGCATCCCCTTCGCTTGCTTGACACGCTGGTGCTCTCCTTTGGCGCAGCCGTGACTTGCAGGAAGAGATCCCTTGAACCCTAGCCCCGCCGTCCGCCGTCTCCGTCGTCGGTACCTCACTGCTCTCTCCCTCGCTCAACTGAGAGCACGGTGAGCACTCTCACACTCTTCTCTCTCTTTTGCGCATGGTCTCGTCGACCTTCGGCTAGCGCGCAGCCCTTTCACCTAGCGTCGACTAGCCGCCGTGCCCCTTCTCGCCGCCGGCCACACTCCCGGCCGCGCGCGAGCATGCTAAGGCCACCAATCGCTTCCTTGCACTCACGCGCACGTCGGCACCTGCTCAAGCACGCTCACGCGTGTGTGCGCACCACTTTTACCTCGCGCACCCCGGCGCGCCGCCGAGCTCCGGCGAGCTCGTGTCGCCGCTCCGGCCCTTCTCCACGTCAATGTGTAGCGCCTCCAGGATCGCTGTGTTCCCCTCTCTCTCTTATGCCCTCTCTCTTCTTCTCTCGCGCTCCCGCGGCATCCGCGCATTGATCGCCGGCTCCGCCGCCGCCCTTCCCTCTCGCCGCCGGCCGCCGCGAGCTTTCTCCGGCCCGACCGACTACTCCACATGACTCGCCGCCCTCCCGCGCACACCCCAGACAGCACGAACCCGAGCACAACACATTTTCCCCGCCTTTTCCCCTTCGCTCGCCGGCGCATCGCCAACTCCGGCGACGTCGCGCCGCCGCGTCCGTCGTCCCCGACGACAACATCACCCACCGGGCGGTTCGCCTTCGCGCGTAGTCCCTGTCCGACTAGCTCTCGTCACCTTTGGGTCTTCGTGCTCATCGCCGGCGAGATTTCCGGCGAGGCCGCCGCCGCGCGCCGCCGTCCCGAGCGCGTCCCGCCGCCGTCCGACGTGGCGCGCCGCGTCAGCGCGCGGGCCCACGACGACCAGGTCGCCCCGCTTGCGTGGCAGACTCGGCTCACCATGGACCCGCCGCTCTATTACCGCCGGTCCACCATTCTGTGGACGCGGCTCACCAAACAGTAAAGCGCGGACCCCGCTGGGCCCTTTGGCCCACCGGTCAGTGGGACATTCTCACTGAAAATTGCTACGCGCACACAGATTCGTACACAGAAAATCATTTCGACCACATTTCCAGTAGCAGAAAAATTCCCAAAAATCCTCAAAAACCTAATATTCCATCCTAACCAATTTGCAACCCTTGCCATCCTCTGGAAAATTAGGATTATGGTTATACTTAATTAAGATAATCTAATCCTAATCAATTTCCTTTCTTTTACATCAAAAATCAATATCTCCATCGTCTTAACTCCGATTTTGGCGAAACTTGCGCCAAAATTCATCTAAATTCACGATCCATCCAGTGCCACCAAAATCAACCTCTCTCTGGTTTTAGTTGGATTTTATTCGGATTTATTGCTTTGTTAAATTGATTGCAAGCGGTAGATTTATTCTTTTAATCGATAGATAATCAAGACGAAGAGGAAGCTGAGGATCCCGATTACGAGGATTTAGAGGAAGAGGAATTTGGTGAGGCAAGTCTAACTTCCATTGATCATATTGATCCTATGATTGCAAATATCCTAATTAGAGCTATTTATAAATAAATTGCATGGTATTTAAATGAATTTAAATGCTAGAATGGTCCTATGCAATATTTGATTGCCTGCCTTGACTTGATTATATCCTGTATCCTTGTTAACCCTAGGAATCAACATCATTAATTTAATTAATGAATTGTTGATATGCTCGCTGCTTAGGACTCTCACATGTGTTTAATTAATATTGCTCACATGATTTTCGTGTAAATGCGTGTGTCTTGGTGGTGTGTGTAAATGTGGAATTGGGTGGTTAATAATAAGTGCAACCCTAGTGAGGGATGTTTTTCTGGCGGGACCAGGCGAGGTAGTCCTCAGTGGGGAGGCTATCTCTGGGACGCCCTTCCACTTGTGGATTGGCTATTGAAGATGCCTGGTTCGGTCGTATAAGGACCGGTTCTTGTGCCGCCTTTGCCTAGCACCTCTCGCGCAGCCACAAGCCCAGTATGGGATGGGAATTGGAACCACACCCTACTAGTACTCACCCGGTACCCCCCGGAGGCAGGAGATTGCAACGGAGTCCCAGGAGAAGACTCGTTCGTTGGTGGGTGTTCGAGATCCGGTATTTATGACTGGTCATATTATTATGATTGTGAAGCCCCTGGTGATGTCCGTGGGGGATGCCGTGGTGGTACCAAGTAGGTATGGAACCTTTAGTGGGACAGTCCAAACTATGACGATAGGGAGGACTGGACCACCTTGTGGGGAAATTTGTGCACCCTTGGCCAAGGTTAAGAAACTTTCCGGAAAGCCGTGTTCCACGGTATTGGACAACGCGAAAGCATCGGCCACACTATGATTAGATTTTCTGCGTGAGTTTCCTTGGTGTGTTTTCGGAAAACGCCGGTTTGGAGCCGTGTGCTGGTTGTCGGCCAGTGATAAAATTGAGGAACTGGCGGGATGGATTGCATTTCCCCCAGGGCCGCCCAACCCCACTAACCTCTACAGATACTTAGAATTGCGAAATGCTTTGTTTTCAAAACAACCCTTGCATAAACTTGGCTTTCCCCACCTTGTCTCTAACCCTGAGCCTAATCCTTTGATAATCCCTTGCATAATCATACCCCTCGTGTTAGGCTTGCTGAGTACCTTAAGTACTCACTCTTGCTTAAATCATTCAGAAGATGAGCCTGAGTATGACTTTCAAGCTGATGGTGAAGAAGATTAGAGGTTCGGCCTACGCTCAAGCGATGCCTGTAGGAGTGGAGCCTGTCGTCTTCCGTTAGATTCAGTGTTAGCTCTGGCTGCTGCGTCAGCCTTTGAGAGTGATGTCTGTGAGTGTTGAGGCTGCTCGCCTCTTTTGTATCAAAGACCTTT
Source organism: Eragrostis nindensis (assembly GCA_012490785.1). Taxonomy (NCBI): domain Eukaryota; kingdom Viridiplantae; phylum Streptophyta; class Magnoliopsida; order Poales; family Poaceae; genus Eragrostis; species Eragrostis nindensis. The sequence goes on along the minus strand of JAAXCT010000544.1, from coordinate 252,982 downwards.
GTGTAATGAAAGGCTTGTAATGACTCTCGGTAATATAAATAAAGTATTTGCTGTGAAGCATTCTGTGAAAGTGTCGTATCAGCTACTGATCCAGGGACTGATACGGGAGACACTAAGTACTTCAGAAATGGGGTACGACAGTTTTTCTTTATAAAGTGGTATCAGAGCGATGCTTGTCCGTAGGCCAAACCATAGATTGAAATCGAGTGAGAAGAGTGCGATATTTTGTAAAAATTTATTTTATAAAAATCCTCCTTACCTTATTTCTATTTACAAAATTATTTTCACCGGTACTTACCCGTCTTTCAACATTTTGTTGAACAGATGGAGGCCCTTCGTCAGGAGCTTGACCAGCTGGAGGCGCAGCGCGCCCAGACTGCCCGCGTTCTCGAGCAGACCGTCGAGATGTGGGGTGAGGACCAGCGCCGCCTTGCAGAAACCAGGGCTCAGCTTGCGCAGGCACAGGCTCAGCTTGTTGCATGCCAGGCTGAGAGAGACCGCCTGCAGTGGACTCTGGGCTACACTCGTCGTTTCTGGGAGGAGGATGCGATGTACCTAATCCGTAAGCTCAACAGCCACTATAGGTACTGTCACGAGGAGCACGGAGGACCCCGCCGCCACTTCACAGTGAGGACGGGAGGACCGCACGGACACTACCACTACGCCTGCCCGACCGACACAGAGGAGGACTCCACCACTCTTGCAGGCTCAGACACTACGGTGGACTCCCCTGAGGTTGAGCCGGCAGACGACTCAGAGGAGCTTGCCCGTTGGGCAGCAGAGCTTGAGGCCGCCCTTGAGACCGTCGGAGACTCTGAGGAGGAGCCGATGGAGGACGAGCCTGTTGTGGACGTGTCGTCAGGGAGTGAGTCGGTGGCGGACAACGTCATCGATCTCACTGGCACTGACGATGAGATGGATATGGATGAGTTCGTGGTGATCGACTCGCCCGCACCGGAGGCGCCAGCAGCACCACGCCTTGTTGGAGACGTGGACCTCGACGAGTACTACAGGCTGGTCAGCACCGGCACCGTCGACCTCACCCAGGACCCGTTCGACCTCTACGCCGAGTGGCGCCAGGACCGTGGCTTCGACGTCTGAGCAGCAGAGATGGCGCCGTGGAGTAGCTTTTGCTAGCTAGTAGTGGCAGCCTTTGCCATGAGTTGTGGTGTCTGGTAGTGTCAGGTGTGTCAGTAGTGTGTCTCGGTAGTTCCGAGTCAGAGTCGCCCTGTGGTCGAGTCGTAGGACGTCGAGTCCTTGTATATAAATAAAAGGACTTGGGTATGTATGATCGAACCTTGTTATTGTGAATAAGTTTGCTGTAGTGATGTAATGATGCCGGTTTTATCTTGTATGTGTGCTTGCAAGATCTTTGGAATTTCTTTTCCATTTATCTTGTTTGTTTTGCCTCGTAGTTTTGTAGTTTCGCCTCGTAGTTTAGTTAATCGCCCGAGTGTCTTATCTCACCTTCTTGCTAATCTCTCCATCAGATGCCTCCCAAAAGATCTGCCAGAATTGCACAACGTCAACGCCGAGAGCGTAATGCTCAAAATGATGATCAGGATGACGTCCACAGTGAGGACGTGGACGTGGTAGAGGAGGAAATAATAATCAGCGTGGCAGAGGTAGAGGAGGAGGTAGAGGTGGAGGCAGACACGACATTGAGTATGATCATCAGGAGGATGAAGTAAGTCAAAATGAGCAAGAAGTGCAGGATGAGGTTGGAGAAAACAATGACCAAAACAGAAATGAAGGACAACAGAACCGTGGTAGAGGTGGTAGAAGAGGTGGTGGAAGAGGTGGTGGAAGAGGCGGAAGAATCCCCGCAGCGCCTGTCACCAACTTGGTGGCTGTGATGGATAATCAGACCCGCTTGATGGAAATTATTGCACAGGGACTTGTGGACAGAGCTCCAGGCCAGCAGAGCAAAATGTCAGAATTTATGAGACTCAGGCCCCCGACCTTCGAGGGTACTGAGGAAGATCCTCTGGCAGCTGATGATTGGCTACGTGATATCACCAAGAAATTGCACTTGGTAAATGCTGATGACAGAGAAAAAGTTCTTCTGGCATCTCACCAGCTCAAGGGAGCAGCAGGAGAATGGTGGGAAATAATTACCGTGAAGGTGCAGAAAATGCAGATGCTATTACTTGGAAGGAATTTCAGGAAGAATTCAGGAGGTATCACATCCCAGAAGGTGTGATTGAGATGAAGGCTGATGAATTCCGCTCTCTGAAGCAGGGGGCAATGACAGTAAATCAGTATATTTGGAAATTCATGAAATTGGCCCGATATGCCCCTGATGATGTTAATACCGACAAGAAGAAGCAGGATCGCTTCAGAAAGGGACTTAATCCTGGATTGAAAGTGCAGCTGGTTACTCATATTTATCCTGATTTCAACACTCTCATGAATCGTGCACTTTTGTTAGAAGATGCTCGCTCTCACATTGATCATGATAGGAAGCGCAAATTCAATGCGCAAAAGTTTAAGCAGCAGGAAAGAAATCAGAAGCCGAGGTTTAATAATAATTTTCAGAAGCCGAAATATCAGTCTACCATGCAGTACAGGACCTCAGCGTCCAATCAACCAAACTCAGCATCATCATATCGCAGTCAAAATTCTGGTAGTCAGCAAAGGAGCAGCTCTAGTGTTGTCCAACCCAACAACAATGATAAAAGGACTTGTTTTCACTGCCGTGAGCCTGGTCACATGATTGCTAGATGCCCCTACTTGAGCCAGAATAATGCTCCTACTCAGCAGCACCAATCAAACAGTGCCAGAACTGCAGCTTCTGGAAATGGTCGTGGTGGGCAACAGCCCTCTGGACAGCAGCGGAGGAATAATCAATCTTTGGCCGCGGAAAGGTCAATCATATTAATGCAGATGAAGTTGAGGACACTCCTGATGTTGTTCTTGGTGAGTATCTTGTCAACTCCATTCTTGCAACCGTTCTGTTTGATTCTGGAGCTTCGCATTCGTTTGTTTCTTCAAAGTTTGTTGCCGCAAATGATTTGCCAACTGTCATGCTAAAACAACCCCTGATAATCCGGACTCCCGGGGCCGAGACCAAAAGCTATTTGGGATGCCCACGGGTTAAGATCCTTTTAAGTGGGGTAGAGTTCCTAGCGAACTTAGTAGTCTTAGAATCCGAAGGGATAGATGTTATCCTCGGAATGGACTGGTTGAGTAAACACCAAGGCAATATAGCCTGTGACACCAGAAAAGTTACTCTGGTAAACCACAAAGGAATTAAAGTGGTATGTGAACCAAAAAGATCAAAAGTTGCACCAATGGTTCACAATATGGAAGCAACACCGTTGGAGGAAGTGCCAGTTGTCTGTGAATATCCTGATGTGTTTCCAGAAGAGTTGCCAGGCATGCCACCTGACAGAGACATAGAGTTCATCATTGACCTTATTCCTGGAACAGCTCCAATAGCAAAGAGACCGTATAGAATGGCAGCAACTGAGCTAGCAGAACTGAAGGCACAAATAGCAGAGTTACAGGAAAAAGGATTCATCAGACCAAGTTCATCACCATGGGGATCACCTGTTCTGTTTGTTAAAAAGAAAGACGGCAGTCTCAGAATGTGCATAGACTACCGCTCTTTGAATGAAGTCACCATCAAAAATAAATATCCGCTGCCCAGGATCGATGATTTATTTGATCAATTGAAAGGAGCCAAATATTTCTCCAAAATTGATTTAAGATCTGGGTACTATCAGCTAAAAATCAGAGAAAGTGATATTCTCAAGACAGCATTTGTCACCAGATATGGTCAGTACGAGTTCACAGTGATGCCATTTGGATTAACAAATGCGCCTGCATACTTCATGAATTTGATGAATAAGGTGTTTATGGAGGAGTTAGACCGGTTTGTCGTTGTCTTCATTGACGACATACTTATCTACTCCAAAAGTGCAGAAGAGCATGAGCAGCATTTGAGGATTGTGTTAGAAAAATTGAGAGCTCATGAGCTGTATGCCAAGTTCAGTAAATGTGAATTTTGGTTAAATAAAGTGGCATTTCTTGGTCACATACTGACAGAAGAAGGAGTATCAGTGGATCCAGCCAAAGTTGAGGCAGTCCTTAATTGGAAGCAACCAACCACTGTGACAGAAGTTCGGAGTTTCCTTGGTCTAGCTGGTTATTACCGCAAATTTATTGAAGGTTTCTCAAAAATAGCAAGACCAATGACAGCTTTGACACAGAAGGGAAAAGAATTCAAATGGACAGAAGCTTGTGAGAGAAGTTTTCAGGAATTAAAGAAAAGATTAACCACAGCCCCAGTGTTGGCCTTACCAGACATACACAGAGATTTTGTCGTATATTGCGACGCATCTCGACAAGGATTGGGATGTGTGCTTATGCAAGATGACAGAGTAATTGCATACGCATCAAGGCAGTTGAAAACACATGAGCAAAATTATCCCACTCATGATTTAGAACTAGCAGCAGTTGTGCATGCTCTCAAAATTTGGAGGCATTATCTGATTGGCAATAAATGTGAAATATATACAGATCATAAGAGTCTGAAATATATTTTCACACAACCGGATTTAACCTCCGACAGAGAAGATGGTTGGAATTAATAAAAGATTATAACCTGAAATTCACTATCCCCCTGGAAAGGCAAATGTGGTTGCAGACGCATAAGCCGAAAATCTCAGAATAATGGAATTAAAATGCGGAGACGAAGCTCCGAGCTTGTGGAAGAATTTAAACAATTAAATCTCCACTTTGCTAAGCCAGGCCGCCTGAATACCTTATGTGTGGAACCAACTCTGGAAAAGCAAATAAGAACAGCTCAAGAGTCAGATGAAGAAATAAATGAGCTAAAGAAAATGACAGGGTTGGATAAAGCCCCTGGATTTCGAGTAGATAATCAGGGCACCTTATGGTACAAGGATAGAATTTGTGTACCGAAAACTGGTGGATATCAGGAACTGATTATGGATGAAGCTCATAACTCAGCATATTCTATTCATCCTGGATGCACCAAAATGTATATGGATCTGAAACAGAAATATTGGTGGTCAGGAATGAAAAGAGACATAGCAGAATTTGTTGCTCGTTGTGACATCTGTAGCAGAGTAAAGGCGGAGCATAAAAGACCTGCAGGATTGTTACAACCCCTCATGTTCCAGAATGGAAATGGGATGAAATCAGTATGGATTTTATCGTAGGGTTACCCCGTACCTAGAAAGGATATGATTCCATATGGGTTATTGTGGATCGACTGACAAAAGTGGCACACTTTATACCTGTGAAGACAGTATACAGGGGAAATCATTATGCCCAGTTGTACATAGACAATGTGCTCAAACTACATGGAGTTCCTCGCAGAATAGTATCAGATCGACACACACAGTTCACCTCAATATTCTGGAAAAGTTTGCATAAGTTGCTTGGAACAAGATAGATTATAGTTCAGCATATCACCCACAAACCGATGGTCAGACAGAAAGGGTGAATCAAATTCTGGAAGACATGTTAAGAGCATGTGTGCTAGCCTATGGAAAAGATTGGGAGAAAGCTTGTCCTTTGCAGAGTTCTCATATAACAACAGTTACCAAGCCAGTTTACAGATGTCACCATTTGAGGCACTGTATGGCAGAAATGCCGAACCCCGCTGATGTGGTCAGAAGTTGGAGAACGTTCTTTTTCTTCGGACCTGCGGTTATCAGGGATGCAGAAGAGAAAGTAGCTCTGGTCAGGGAAATTTTAAAAGCAGCTCAAAGCAGACAGAAAAGTTATGCTGATACCCGACGCAGAGATTTGAGCTTCGAAGTTGGAGATTATGTGTATCTCAAAGTGTCACCGATTCGAGGAACCAGGAGATTCCAGATAAGGAAAGTTGGCACCGAGGTATATTGGACCTTTCAAGGTACTTAGAAGATAGGAGCCGTGGCATATCGCCTCGAGCTTCCCGAAGAAATGGCAGATGTGCACGATGTTTCCATGTGTCACAGTTAAAGAAATGCCTGAGAAAGCCAGAAGAAATAGTCCCTCCAGAAGTGATGGACTTACAGCCTGATTTAAGATATCAGGAAAGGCCATTAAAATTTTGGATGTGGCAACTCGACTAACAAGGAGAAATGCTATAAGGTTTTGTCGAGTTCAGTGGAGTAATCACACCGAAGCAAGGCAACATGGGAAAGAGAAGATGACCTCAAGCGAGAGTTTCCTTACCTTTTCGAGGAAGAGCTGGAATCTCGGGGACGAGATTCTCTTTAAGTGGGGTAGTTGTAGCGACCCGCGTTTTTGCCCGTTGTCAAAAACCACTAAAAATTTGAACTTTTTAAAATTTTCCATTAAAACAATTTGCTAGCTTTAGTTAGTAGCTAAACCAAAGATTTTGAATTTTAAACCATGCATAAAAGTCACCATGTGCATTTTCGCGTTTTCTTGATTTGTTTGAGTGTTGGTTTCAATCCTTTCTTTTGAATGAATTTGAAATTCATTCAAATCTAAATTCCAGCAAAAGATCAAACCTATCTTTTATCGGGCCGCCCTCTTCTCTTTTCCTCCCGGCCGGCCAGCCTTCTCTCTTTCCTTTCTCTCCCGCGCCTGGCCCAGCAGCCGCTCGGCCCAGTCGCGCCGCTCTCTCCTTTCTCTCTTTTCTCTCCCCGCGTGGGCCGCCCCGCTCCGGCCCTCATCACCCGCACCAGCCCACGCCGCGCCCTTTTCTTTTTCGCCGAGACGCTGACAGGTGGGACCCCGCATCCCCCTCGTCTACCTCGCGTCGCCGGCGCAAATCACGCGCGTGCCCATCCCGGCGTGCCCCCTCGCCGCCTCCGTCATGTCCCACCACAGCGAAGCTCGCATTCACACGTGCGCGCCCACCGCCTTCCCTGCTCTGTCCTATCGTCCTCTCCCCCCTTACTTAACGCGCCCCACGTTTTCCCGACGCCCGACGAACTCCACTCCGCGTCGTCAGCCACAGTCGCTCCTTCCTCGCTCCGTCGCGTCCCGAGTACTGCAGAAGCTCCTCTCGCGCGTCACCCGCCGATCATCGAAGCTCGCGAACCGCCTCAGCGCGTCGCGTCGAGCTCCAGTCCGGCGAGATATTTCTCGCCGGCAAAACCGACCTTGCGCCCCCTCTCGAACCGCCATTGCCCGCCTATAAAGCAAGGGCAGACCCTCTCCTTCCCTCTCTCATTCATTTCCATCTCCATCCACTCCCGAGCTCTCTACTGTTCTTTCCTCTCCTCTTCTCGCTCATTTCCGGCAGAACTCCGGTGAGCTCCCTCTTCTTCTCTCCGTGAGTCCCGACGTCGACTTTTTCCACATCTAGCATCCCCTTCGCTTGCTTGACACGCTGGTGCTCTCCTTTGGCGCAGCCGTGACTTGCAGGAAGATCCCTTGAACCCTAGCCCCGCCGTCCGCCGTCTCCGTCTCGGTACCCTCCCCCTTATCACTGCTCTCTCCCTCGCTCAACTGAGAGCACGGTGAGCACTCTCACACTCTTCTCTCTCTTTTGCGCATGGTCTCGTCGACCTTCGGCTAGCGCGCAGCCCTTTCACCTAGCGTCGACTAGCCGCCGTGCCCCTTCTCGCCGCCGGCCACACTCCCGGCCGCGCGCGAGCATGCTAAGGCCACCAATCGCTTCCTTGCACTCACGCGCACGTCGGCACCTGCTCAAGCACGCTCACCGTGTTGTGCGCACCACTTTTACCACCTCGCGCACCCCCGGCGCGCCGCCGAGCTCCGGCGAGCTCGTGTCGCCGCTCCGGCCCTTCTCCACGTCAATGTGTAGCGCCTCCAGGATCGCTGTGTTCCCCTCTCTCTCTTATGCCCTCTCTCCTCTTCCCTTTTTCTCTCGCGCTCCCGCGGCATCCGCGCATCGATCGCCGGCTCCGCCGCCGCCCTTCCCTTTCGCCGCCGGCCGCCGCGAGCTTTCTCCGGCCGACCGACTACTCCACATGACTCGCCGCCCTCTCGCGCACACCCCAGACAGCACGAACCCGAGCACAACACATTTCCCCGCCTTTTCCCCTTCGCTCACCGGCGCATCGCCAACTCCGGCGACGTCGCGCCGCGCGTCCGTCGTCCCCGACGACAACATCACCCACCGGCGGTTCGCCTTCGCGCGTAGTCCCTGTCCGACTAGCTCTCGTCGCCTTTGGATCTTCGTGCTCATCGCCGGCAAGATTTCCGGCCGGCGACGCCGCCGCCGCGCGCCGCGTCCCGAGCGCGTTCCCGCCGCCGTCCGACGTGGCGCGCCGCGTCAGCGCGCGGGCCCACGACGACCAGGTCGCCCCGCTTGCGTGGCAGACTCGGCTCACCATGGACCCCGCCGCTCTATTACCGCCGGTCCACCATTCTGTGGACGCGGCTCACCAAACAGTAAAGCGCGGACCCCGCTGGGCCCTTTGGCCCACCGGTCAGTGGGACATTCTCACTGAAAACTGCTACGCGCACCCAGATTCGTACACAGAAAATCATTTCGACCACATTTCCAGTAGCAGAAAATTCCCAAAAATCCTCAAAAACCTAATATTCCATCCTAACCAATTTGCAACCCTTGCATCCTCTGGAAAATTAGGATTATGGTTATACTTAATTAAGATAATCTAATCCTAATCAATTTCCTTTCTTTTACATCAAAATCGATATCTCCATCGTCTTAACTCCGATTTTGGCGAAACTTGCGCCAAAATTCATCTAAATTCACGATCCATCCAGTGCCACCAAAATCAACCTCTCTCTGGTTTTAGTTGGATTTTATTCGGATTTATTGCTTTGTTAAATTGATTGCAAGCGGTAGATTTATTCTTTTAATCGATAGATAATCAAGACGAAGAGGAAGCTGAGGATCCCGATTACGAGGATTTAGAGGAAGAGGAATTTGTGAAGGCAAGTCTAACTTCCATTGATCATATTGATCTATGATTGCAAATATCCTAATTAGAGCTATTTATAAATAAATTGCATGGTATTTAAATGAATTAAATGCTAGAATGGTCCTATGCAATATTTGATTGCCTGCCTTGACTTGATTATATCCTGTATCCTTGTTAACCCTAGGAATCAACATCATTAATTTAATAATGAATTGTTGATATGCTCGCTGCTTAGACTCTCACATGTGTTTAATTAATATTGCTCACATGATTTTCGTGTAAATGCGTGTGTCTTGGTGGTGTGTGTAAATGTGGAATTGGGTGGTTTATAATAAGTGCAACCCTAGTGAGGGATGTTTTTCTCTGGCGGGACCAGGCGAGGTAGTCCTCAGTGGGGAGGCTATCTCCGGGACGCCCTTCCACTTGTGGATTGGCTATTGAAGATGCCTGGTTCGGTCGTATAAGGACCGGTTCTTGTGCCGCCTTTGCCTAGCACCTCTCGCGCAGCCACAAGCCCAGTATGGGATGGGAATTGGAACCACACCCTACTAGTACTCACCCGGTACTCCCCGGAGGCAGGAGATTGCAACGGAGTCCCAGGAGAAGACTCGTTCGTTGGTGGGTGTTCGAGATCCGGTATTTATGACTGGCCATATTATTATGATTGTGAAGCCCCTGGTGATGTCCGTGGGGGATGCCGTGGTGGTACCAAGTAGGTATGGAACCTTTAGTGGGACAGTCCAAACTATGACGATAGGAGGACTGGACCACCTTGTGGGGAAATTTGTGCACCCTTGGCCAAGGTTAAGAAATTTCCGGAAAGCCGTGTTCCACGGTATTGGACAACGCGAAAGCATCGGCCACACTATGATTAGATTTTCTGCGTGAGTTTCCTTGGTGTGTTTTCGGAAAACGCCGGTTTGGAGCCGTGTGCTGGTTGTCGGCCAGTGATAAATTGAGGAACTGGCGGGATGGATTGCATCTCCCCCAGGGCCGCCCAACCCCACTAACCTCTACAGATACTTGTTTAGAGTTGCGAAATGCTTTGTTTTCAAAACAACCCTTGCATAAACTTGGCTTTCCCGCCTTGTCTCTAACCCTGAGCCTAATCCTTTGATAATCCCTTGCATAATCATACCCCTCGTGTTAGGCTTGCTGAGTACCTTAAGTACTCACTCTTGCTTAAATCATTCAGAAGATGAGCCTGAGTATGACTTTCAAGCTGACGGTGAAGAAGATTAGAGGTTCGGCCTACGCTCAAGCGATGCCTGTAGGAGTGGAGCCTGTCGTCTTCCGTTAGATTCAGTGTTAGCTCTGGCTGCTGCGTCAGCCTTTGAGAGTGATGTCTGTGAGTGTTGAGGCTGCTCGCCTCTTTGTATCAAAGACCTTTGTGTAATGAAAGGCTTGTAATGACTCTCGGTAATATAAATAAAGTATTTGCTGTGAAGCATTCTGTGAAAGTGTCGTATCAGCTACTGATCCAGGGACTGATACGGAGACACTAAGTACTTCAGAAATGGGGTACGACAGAGCGCGACCACGGCCATGTGCGCCGCCTCGTCCACGAGACGCCACGTTGGCCGAAGAATTGCCGGTGCTATGGCCGGCAAGAAGGTCGACGCGCTGCTCGAAGGAGACCAGCTGGGTGTAGAGCTCGCTGAGCGTAATTGGCTCAATGCGCGCCGCGACTGCAGAGATGACGGGGTTGAAGTCGGCGTCCAAGCCGGAGTGGATGTAGGACGCGATCTCCTCGTCATCCAGCTTCTTGCCGGCAGATGCCATCTCATCTGCCAGCAGCTTCATCTTCCGAAGTATTCGGCGATGGAGGAGTTCCGCCGCTGTGTCGTTGCCAGGGCCATGTGCGTATTGATGAAACGAGCCCTGGATTGAGAGGCAAACATGCCCTCAATCTCTTTCCACGCAGCGCCGCCGTGGTGAAGGTCGCGATCTGCACCAGAAGGTCGCGCGAGACCGACGACAGCAGGTAATTGAGGACCTGCTGGTCATGAGCCACCCAGAGCTCATACTCCAGTTGTCAACCTCCTTGTTATCCTTGGAGATCTTCTTGGCCGGCGGAATGACGTCGCCGTCAAGGAGATGCGCCTTCTGCGCACCGCGAAGGGCAGACATGACCTGCGCCTTCCATATCTGATGGTTGGTGCGGTTGAGCTTCTCCCGCAGGGAAAGCCGAGCGATCCCACAGCAGAGGACGCAGACGATGAGGGGAACGCCATGGGAGAAGCTAGCTAAGAACCTTGCTCTGATTACCATGTGAAAATGGGTGGAACGTGATGCCTTCTCAGGCTCACGGCTTCATGTTATATAGGCTAGGAAAAGCCCCTAGCCTGGCGATTACATCTTGAGTTACAAGTCACAATCTAAACTAACTTCCTATCTTTCATACAAGACTAGAACTCTGTTACAATAAATTATATCCACAAAGCCTGGCTACTACTTGACATACACGGAATATCTTAACAGGCCGTAGGAGGGGTGGGGCCGGTAGGCGGCGGCGGGAGCGAGATGGCTCGTCAGGGTCGGGTGGGGTGGCGGAAGCGGATGGACTGAACGATATCTCTATAGGAGCTGCAATCAGACGACACTCACGCGAGCTGGAGGATCGGACGTCTCCAAGGAAGGCAGGAACTGTAGTTTCTACAGGAAATCGACGACGTGTCGCTATGGGAGAGAAGGGAGCGGCGCTTCTACGAGATTAAAGAAAGGATGGATTCGAGCTAGTTGCTTCCATTCGCCGGCCTGCAGATGCAGCTTACAACATCAGCACACCCAATTAATCAGCCGCCCAGATTTCTAACGGCAATGATTTTGGGCGGTACGACTGATCAAGAACGGCTCGTTATTGGTGCGGATCAGCCCTTCTGCTCTTTAATATAATTTTAAGTTTAGCACTACGCATGTTGGCTGGTGTTCGCACCAGGAGCGATGCCAAAGCTTCAGAGGCTTGAGTTGCACTTTCAAGTACGCAAGAGAAAAGGTGGTGGCTTCGATGGTTTGGAGAACCTGACTTCCTTAAACAAGTCGAGGTCATTGTGGGTGTATCCGCGACAGGGTCGCTGAGGTGGAGGATGTAGAGGCCAAGTGCAGGGATGCGATTGACAAGCACCCGAACCATCCAACTCTAGAGCTGTCAAGAATTGAGGAATGGGGCATTCTTGACGATGTGGACAAAAGTGATAGTGAGGATTCGGAACAACAAAGGTAAGAAAAATAGTCCGCCCGTTGACTTACAGGTACACTTACTCGTTTCTATCGTGCTTGCTGACTTTGTTCGTCCTTTTTCCCATGCTCATGCATGTCGTTCAGTTCGCTAGATACTGACAATGAAAGCGACAATGGTAGTGCCGAGCAAGGGTGCTCGTTGTCTTGCGGCACCAGTTGGGAGCGCGGCCACCCGGGTTTGACCCATGGGCCTCCCACCCTGATTTTTTATTAGCCTCCAATGAAGGCTGGGGTTTAAGTTTTTTTGAAAGCGACAATGGTAGTGAGGCTTTCAGAGCAAAGGTAACACATTCGTCTCCCTTAATTTTCCATGTACGCATGTTTCTCTCGTTTTATGACATGCCATTGCCTTTCCCAATGCGGTCGTCATACCTGCCAATCATTGTTTCGGCCATCTGGCTCTCCAAGATGAAGGAACAATGGTCTTGAGGATTAGCAAAGGTAACTAATTTGTCTCCCTAAATTCCGAGGATGCACACTTCTTTATTTTTCATTCAGTTTATATTCGTTGCTTTTCATTTTTGCAGTCAGCTTGAAAATGGATCGGGCTAGCAGGCTTTCTGTTTTATTTCATTTCCAAAATGAAAACTTGTGGTCTCTTATTTTCTGCCAGCCTCCTACCCTGTTTCTATTGTTCGAGAGTAATGTCTGCTTATCTCCGTGAGCTTCCTTCCACCGTCAAGTCATTGTTTTCTGTTCGGGGGGCGGAGCTACATCAAGGTTGTGGGTGCGGCCGCACCCACGGCAAAACAAATTTCAGTGTTGTTTGTCGAATTTTCACCATATACGCACCCTCTTGCTACATAACTATGCACCCGCAAGGTTAAAAACACAAGACTCGAGCAACTTCACGCAACGTCCTGCACCCCCCTTACTTGAGCTCTAGCTCCGCCTCTAGTGTCTGTTCCACTTGTTTACTACTACCCATTGATGAAGCTCATTTCACTTCATCTCAGTATTTTAATTTCTACTCTTACAGTTACTTTTTTCAGGTGCCAATCAACTTGATCTTGTGATAATCATTAAAAAGCTCAATTTTTCCCTTGTTATGGTTTCAATATCTGCCCAAAAAACAAAAAACAATCCTCTTCCAAAAGACAAAATAAGGTTTCTTTCACATGACAAAAACCAATTCCCTCCCTATTATCTAAATTCTCCTAGTTATGCTTCAAATATCTGTCCAACATTATCATAATTTATGCAAAGACAGAAACCCACCCCTTTGCTGTATTTCCAATCAAAAATAAAAAGGGGTTCTCCTTCGTTCTTCATCAAACATTTGTCCGATGCTATCATTTACCACCCCCCCGCCCCCAAAAAAAAAAAAAACCTTACCCATTATCAGAAAATGATCCCATCCCCTTTGTATCCTTTAAAACAAAAGACTCCCTATTATCCTTGAAACGAGTCATTCCTCCTGTTCTTTCCTATATTTGAAAAATAAATACCTTGTATATCCTACATAAAATTAAAAAAGGAAAAAATTCTTGTTATGGCCCTCCAACATATCTCTATCCGCCAATCCACCACATGCATGTTCAGCTGATTCCTCGGTCCAACACAATAGTTCTCCACATTCTCCCATATTATTTTTATTTTTACATTAGTTTATGAAATACCTTCATGATAATTTTTCCATTGGTGAAGCTATTGATAAGAAGAATTGCTACGAAAAAAAAAAAAGCTATTGATAAGAAGTTAGTTGTCCTAGGTTACCAGTTAGCTGTTACTTGGTCATTGAGAATGTTTAAAATATATTAATATGGGAAATCGATTCCTTATTCATCTATGTTATTTTTTAAATTTCCTTGTTTGTCAAACAGTCATACTGGACGCTACAAGTGAGGGATGATGACATGATGCTTACAACAGATGGTGACTTCGGCAATATTCTCCCATCTGTGTGCACCTGAACTTTAGATTGTAATTAGGCCCATGGAATGAATAAAGTTGTTTACATTCTGAAAGTGCCGTTGCTCATAATTTGATACTGCAGTGTCACACATGTCCTGTTATTCAAAAAGTGTGTTTCAACTTGTTGTGGCTTGAAATTGGCTGGGCAACGATTGAAACTTGTTTACTGTACCCAAAATTCAGTCTTGTACTTTCATGATGACTAATTCATATGATAAATAATGGAATGTTGTATCCATCAGCCAAGTTTTGCTTTGATTTTATTTATGCTTGATTATCAGCTCATCGTTTGCTACTTTGCTCGGTTAAAAATATGTTGTGAGATTTAAATGCATGATAAGTGTTTCCAGGTATACTTCAGTGGTTCAGCCTATGCCCTTTTGTTAACAAGAAACACAGGAGCAGAATGATGACATGTACCAACATAAAACACTAGTAGGTGCATTATACTTTGGTACAAGCCTAGCGCGGCTCGCCCGAGTGGTCAGCGGAGGACGCTCCGGGAGCGTTGCTCCCGTTGAGCTCGCGACCCGGTTCGAGCGCGCGGTGGCACCGCGGGTACTGTAGCTCGCTACAGTGCCCGCAACGCACTGTAGCACCGGTAGCTGAGAGATGCTACGCTGCAGTGCGGAGTAAAAAATCCCCTCGTCCTCCCCAGGCCAAGCATAGGTAAAGACTCGCGCCGCAGCTCACAACGGCCAGCTGAGTCCCTGTGTATGGATGGGGAGGGGGTTCGGGGGTTTTTTCGGCCTGCGTGAGAAGGCTCTTCTCCTTAGAAAAATGCCGTCGGGGGCGGTTCTTCCCCTGGCAGGTCGAGTTTTTTTTACTTTGGTACAATGAACAAATGTGAGTAGTATCGTTGTTATTTAGTCATAGTAGTACGATCCAATACAACAGGTATCGGGCCAAAGCTAGCTGATTTATGAATGCAGCATGCTAAACCTTTTTCTCGGAGAGGCAGACAACGACTGGACCCTGATGTCGGTGTTGACATGCACGGTAGGTGGTACGGCTTACACGGACAAGGTCTACTGATAACAGAGCAGCAAGGTGTCGACACATACTCTGCTTCGGCTCGTCCGCGTCCAGACGTGTCCTCGAGGGGCATGGAGGCATCCGCGCGTGGCCAGGGCCATTTGATTTATCCGTCCTGCGATCGCCAGTGCGCCACGGCGAAATGCGCCATCCGCACCTGCAACGATCGCGGTCGTGGTCTCCGTGCTGATGCGGATTCTTGGCGACGAGCCTGACATACGGCCGCTTCGAAACGAGGACACGGAGATAAATGCCGTCATGCGAGCTGCAGTCCGCGGCGGACGGCGTGGACGGAGGCTCAGCGAGCTCGCCGCGCCTTTTGTCGCCCATCGAGCTCGTCACCCCGGGCGCTTCGTTCGGCCGGGCCCTGCGGTAAATCCGAACCACCAGCGCCCCTGCTTATGCAAGTCTCGAGTGTTCTACTCCTTTCCCCTCGCTACAGTTCCAAAAGAGCGAGCGAAGGCGAACGCCGTTCCGGCGTCGAATCCGCCGCGTCTCCCCCGACTCCGGTGGCCTCGTCGGCGCCGGTTGGCGGGGGGACCGGCGGATTTGATGTCCGGTGTATATACTCCCTGCTTTAGTTCTAGTTTAGTAGGGTAGGTTTAGTTTTCTTCATGCCGGTCGTCGCCGATGTTGCCGGTACGGCTGTCAGGCCGCGGCTGCTGCTCGCCAACGGGTCGTCGGATGTGGCGGCTCGTTTTGGCGGAGGAGCTGTAGCTCCTTCGTGGTCGACGGTGGTTTTCGGTGGTCTGCCACGGCGCGACGGTGTGTAAGATTTTGTTTTTCCCCTCACCGGTGTTGTCTGCTCTTGTCCTCCGGTTCGCGGCGGCTCTTCACGGTGGCCCGGTGGTGTGGAAGCGGTCCATGGTGTGCATGTCGCCCATCGTGGCCCAACTCCTTCCGCCGTGAGGCCCGGCTGGATGGGCTGTCGCCGTCGCCGTTGCTGTCCAGCATGAGCTGCTCCTTGGCGGCTTTGTGCTGGAGTTCGTGGTGAGAGTGGTGATGCTGGTGATGGTGGAAGGTCTTCCGGGTGGTCGCCGTCGTTCTGGCGTTGATCTCTCCGGTCTTTTGCTTCTTCATGCTGGTGGCTGGCTCCTGGAGGCGAAGGTCACCGGTGTTGAGAAGATGTCGTGTCATGGCGTGTCGGAGGAGCGGCGGTGACGGCACGCCGAGTTGGACTAAGTTCTCCCGAGCTTCCGCCGTCACGACGACGTCCTCCTCTCCGGTGTCGCCGTTGAGCTTGTGGAGTAGAGGAGAGCTTGTCGTTTCTTGAGATACCTCTCACCGCGTGATGACAGTCGTGCAAGATCTCTCGAAGGACGCGTTTCTTCGCTGTGTTTAGGTGTAGGTCTGATCGTGTGTGAGTGGGCGTTGAGTTTCTCGATGCTTGTATGTGCATGAACAGATGCTACACTTTAATACAGATTTGAGAGGTTCAAAAAAAAAAAAAAAAAAAAGCGCCCCTGCTTATGCAACAGACCCATGGGCCTCCCGCTTTTGTCCGGACCGACGCAAAAGATGATTTGCGCTGCCGACGGTCTTCGCGTCGGCTGCTGATATTACCTCAATCACGCGTGGCAGACTAATGTTTTGGGGGCGCTCTTTGTCTCTGACGGCCTTTGCAACAGAAGCGATCTAGTTCATTGGTTCATGACCGGTGGACAACTGAACCTGATATCCCTGCGCTCTTCACTTGTGACAAGAAACAAGCTCTGAATTTTTCCGGATTGAGGGGAAAATCGAAGTAGATGGAAATACATCGGCCAGTTGTAGGATGCAGTGACAATAACGACCATGGTTCAACTTCCAAATTATCGCAAGTTAAGCCACAGACTACCGTCTTGTCATGAAGTTCAGCTCAGCAATAATGATGTTTTGATCTCCCTGAAACTGATCTGCCAAGCCAATTTTCATGAACAAGGCGTGTGCATGTTCAGTCTAACATGATCGATAACTTCAGAGCCAACAATGGAACCCTGAATCGCGGCCACATTCGGCAAGTAGAACCATTGATCGAGCACGACAATCAATTACGTGAGGGCCAGGAGAGAGAAATAGATGCAATCGTGGTGTAGAGTGAGCGTGAACGAAGCTGCGTGATGTGACGTGGCATGTCGTCAAGATTTACGAGCAGACGCTTTTGAAGTTCAACGTGAGGGCCCGTATTCCTTCAAAATTCCTCCAAAAATCCTGTAATCCAAAGGACCCCCTTATGTGTGCCATGGTGCGGAGTCGGATTTCCATGTCGGTGTTAACTGCTCACCGGTATGCGGTATCGGTCGGGATCCGAATCGATATTAAATATCGGTAACACAAACCACGGTTGTGTATTAGCCGTACCACATCATTTATAATAAATATCAAATGTGAAAATATTGTTGGCGTTTGAACTAGCTACAAATGCATCATAAAAGACAGGAGACATTTGAAAAGAGATGTTTAAATTAAAAGACAAAAAAATATAAATAGCGTCATCATTGTTTAATAAGAAATGAAATTGAGACTACCACTACGTTTGGCTTTCCCGGTGGTGCCGATCTTTTTGGCACGCGAGAAGAGAATGTAAAGATTAGGCTTAGACCACTCTTAAGTTATTGCCTATTTGGAAATAATATATAGTTAGTTGGATCGACTAACAGTAAAATATTAAAGGTAATTTCCGGCCCAAAACAGAAATTGTCGGAAACGATAGCACTAGAACATATATGCTGATTAGTGACGTTCTTAACGCGTCACCAACTGCTTGTAGTGACAAAATTTTCGTCATAAATCGCGATTTATGACTTTTTAGCGTCCGTCAGCAGTCGAGCGTGGCCAGTCGTGATTTATGACCTTTTTTTTGACACAGACCACAGGATGGTGACGGTTGCTCAATCGTCATAAACTAAGCCGAACCTTGCCACTGGCCACGTCGGATGGCGATCCGACGTGGCTGCTGACATGTCATCGCCTATTTTCGTCATAAAAGTGATTTGGTCCACTAACGATCCAATTTCAGCTGGGCCGTTTTGTTACTGTTTCAGCAGCATGTAGGCCCAACAAATATGGTGGGTCCCACACAGAGTGGGCCGTTTTGTTACTGTTTCAGCTGACATGCGGGCCCAATATTGATGGTGGGTCCCACCAAAAGGGGTTCGTGGTGGGCTGAATGGGCCGGGCCCACATGTCAGTGCGTATTTCGTCCGGATTTTTTCACGGCCCAAATAAAGCACGGAAGAAGCTCAGCGTATTATTGGGCCGTTGTGTTTATTGCCTATAGACGTAATTTGTTTCCGTTCATACAGCAGCTAGGCCAGGTTGCCATTTTGCTGCTGGCCCATTTCTTTGTCCAATTACAACCCCAAAACTCATTTATATTGGAATGGAAGATATACAGATGACAGAACAGAAATGACAGAACATATATACAAGCTTCTTGTTGACGGTTCATAAACATGTGCCGAGAGGCATAATCCCAAATAACAACTAACAAAACTACATCCATCGCACGACCAAAGAGTAAGGAGAGCATATTTAAGATTTCAGTATACAGTTTGTCCAGGACTCCAGTCGCCAGTGATGGAGCTTCAGCAATTTCTTCACGCGGGCATTGGCAGCTTCAGTTTGCTTCTCCATCCTCCGCCTCCCGGCATGGTAACGGTTGTTCATCCGCTCAATCTCATAGCAATTAGATTTCATTGCTGCATCTACTTCTTTTAACTCCTACTCCAACATTGCCAACTCTTGTAGTAAATGGTCCAAGCGCTTGATGGAGGGTGACCTTATGCCCAAAACTTCAACAACTGTACCAGATCCCACAGCTTGAGGGCCAGCTATGTTATCAACATCCTGGCAAATAAAGAGCGTCAACTCAGATTTCAATCATGTACTAAGACTGCCTGAAGTGTACCCAATGTGCAAGATGAGATAAAATGGGACAAGGACTTACGAAAGGTTCCTCGCTATGCTCAAAAGTGTCAGATCCGGTCACCTCCACAGCCCGATGCATCTCTTTCTTCTGGAAAGATACGAACAAAAATGTAAACGGTAAGCTTGCAATGACAAACGAAATGAAGCTTTCGTGATTGGTTATCTGAGGCATCGTTCCTTTAGCTTCTTATCACATAGATGTAGCACTGAGACCCTGTGGATTCGACCTCCTCACTCTTATGTTGCATTGTCACACGCTTTTCCTGCACATGGTGCATTATGGTAAGATGAGGTGATCTGATAGAGTATGCTTTACATTGAAAGAAGCCAAATCAGATTAACAGTGTTCATAAGATATAAAATTGATGCAATTTGACGTTGTGATACCTTGTGGAAGGGGCTTGACCGCATCTCCAACAGGTCTCCGGCTGGTAGGTCTTTTTTAATTGTTGTTCCTTCCACATGCACATAGAAGCAAAGTCAAATGAATGTAATCATCAAAGTATGTAGCTGTTCTGAAGTGTACAATAAGCTTTATTTGGGGTTGCAGTGCATTTTGATGAATACATTCAGAAGCATAATCATCAGGAATAGAGTTGTACTCTTTGGGTAATAAGCTTAAAATACTAGTATATTACTCAAGTAAATACATATTATCATGGTTCAAGCATTCGAATGAGAAAGGTATGATGAGGTTAATGTAATGGAACTGCCAGGCTGCTTGCAATGAAGTAATTTAACCTACGTTTTAAGTCAAAAACAACATCAAAGTGGCGACATCAAGCAACCACAGATCGCCGCTCTAGATCCGTAGATTTTTCTGGATCTGGAGCTCAACAAGACGGACCCAAGCTACATACTTATGAACTTAGAGTACTCACCGCATCCCACAAACAATCATAGACAACCTAAACGAGTATCAAGTGTTTCGCTTGTGCCTACGAAACAAGGAAAACAAGTCCCTTCATGCTTCCGCTTCAGTTCCGACTTCGCCACTGGTGTCGTTGGAGTCTTGCGAGGACGACGGGCCATCGGTGGTTCCGCTCCGGGAAAAAGGGGGCCGAGAAAAACAGCGAGGAGAGTCGGGAATGGGCGATCAGGGAGTACGGGGCGGCGAACGAGAGGGGGAAGGATTGGGGATCGCAGCAATGGTGCGACGAGAAGAAGAGTTGTGGATTGAGGATGGCTCTGTTTTTTTCTCTCTTTTTTTTTGAACTGGGGGATGGATCTGTTCAGGAGAAGGATGGGGATTTTTAAGAGTTGCCCGAGGTACTTTCCCAAAATACCCTTCGCAGAGACACGAAAGCGTTCGGGCGGACAGGCACAAAACCGAGACATTTCCTTGTTTCGCCAATCCGCGAACTCGAATGCTCAACGCGCGCTGCCCAGCAGCCAGTTTGAGCGGGAGGCCAAAAGTCTAGCCAGGCCCACGGGTCAGTCACCCTGGCTCACGTCTGGGGAACCCTGCCCCAAAATTTGGGCCGGTTCATCACTAATCGGTTGACCATTCGTCCCTTCACTAGACATTACACGTGCTATTACGTTGGCTAACTAATTGGTCACGATTGCATTTTTTGTCCACACACTTTTGCTACCGTACGAGTATTTGCATTGTCAAGATTTGCGTTCCTCTCACTCTCTCAGTCGATGCTCAACTCCGGCGATGGTCCGGTGGAGGAGGGCAGAAGGGGAGCGTGGAGGTTACTTAGGATTAGGAGAGCAAGCACTCATTTTCTGTGGGGTGCTGGAGAGGATCGGAGGTTGAAGACGACGTTTGAACCATTCGATCTCCCATCCAGCGGCTAATAATAAGATCGACTAAACGAATCGTTTTTCTTTCAGGCTGAAGATTAGTTCTCGGATCAAAAACGTGTTCACTTCAAATATAAATATATTTCGTTATATGAAAAAGATTACAAGGCAAGCTAGAAGACTAGCATAAACAGATTTAACAGTCCTCAGACTATGATGACAAGAGTATCATCTAAGAAAACAAAGAATAAAATGAGGTGAATAAACAGATTAACAGTCCAACTCTCCTCATCAATCTCACTGCGAGACGGGCAATACCTTTCGCATCGTCAGCATATCATCCGGCGACGGCCATTTACCTCTTCCGCTTCCTCATCAGCATCATCGTCGTCAACATCCCATTCTTCGGGGCGACATCGTGACGATTCAGATTCCCCTGAAGAAACGACCAGATGCATCTCTGGATTGCCACCGCCGCTGGGAGGATGGAGAAGAAGAAGATGCCGGTTCCGAGCGGCACGCCGAGGACCTTCGCTCCGTGAAGTGGTGGTCCACCTTGTCGAAGCGAGGCAGGTCGAGGACGACGTCTTATCCAATCTCGAGTTCTAGCTAGAGTTTCATGAAACATCCTTGCTTTATTTGTTACAATAGTTTGTACTACATCCGATAGATATGTTTGTTGTACTTAGTTTTATATGTAACTAGCTACAATATCGAATTTAAAGTGTTGTACAGACTCAAAATCTAACGCTTTATTCCAGCTTCTGTTTTTAGAATCCAGAATCAAAAGCTGGAACAAAGGGGGGCTCATTCTCGTCCAAGGGGTAGCGCGCGCTGAAACAAAATTGTACGACCTTTGCTGCAAGGGAACGTCGTGTTTAAACACTGAAAACAGGGGATTGTCCCGTGACTGCGTTCTCTCATCAGGGGATTGTCCGTTGCCTACATTCGCGTTCTGATCTCAAGGATTGTCCGTAGCTTGCGTTCTCGCATCAACGGATTGTCTGTGCTTCAACACCGATGACAGAGTAGTGTTCGTTGCCGGGATTCTCGCATGACTATTCTATTCTCTGATTGTTCGTAAGTGATACACGTTTTATAATTATGGTTGGTCCTGCACATGTTCATTACAAAAGCATAGCATGATTATCCTCATAGCGCACTGTTTAGGTTACAAAACATTTCACAACCTGCGAACAGCTATTGTTTTGTGCTAGTATTGTCCGCAACTGATCTACCTGACAGAAACCTTGACTGAGAGATGAATTCAAAATAATTCAGAACTTTGCCGCCATGAAATGCGTCATCACCAACGGTGTCCACAAATCCAAAAAACCCGTTCTCGCACATATTCCTTTCCCACAGCACTCGACTGATAGTTGAGACTCATGCTTCAAAATTCATACAATTTTCCCATGTTGAACCTTGATAAAGGGGTGAAAACACCGCAGAAGAAGTAGCGGTACCCTGATCAACAGGTGTTGTCACCCCCACAGTTGGAGAAGAGCTCTGTGGCATGACTGATATCACCTCCTCGGAGGAGAGCAAAAATCACAATCTGATGTGTGCGCAGCATGAGTTGTATCAGAGATACTCTTGCCACTTTGCTTGTCCACCGCAGGCACAGTCACTAGAACGCCAAGGAGTTGCGGCTCCGGTCCACCGACACAGTCAGGCCGGTCTTGTTTACCATCATACGGAAATTCTATCAGACGTTGTTGTTCCGGAAACTTTTGAATCATCTCCTTGGCAAAGGGTATGCCACGATTCTGACTTTCAACATGATCACTCTGTTTCCTCTCAATATTTTCCACGTTGAGATTCATTTGGCGGTTTCCTCATCATGCTGGTTCAATTCACTGCCCACCCCCTCTAAAGCATTGTCGTCTCCTTCACAAGAATCAAAATGATTTCTGTATTCCATCCTTCAACAGCTAAGTCGTGATTGATGCTGCCATGATTGATGCTGCCAGGACAGAGCCATCAAATCCAGAGGAACACCCCGGAAAAATCATCCAGATCCAGACCTGCCCTCGGGCCACGGCGTATGTCTTCTGGTTTAGCCGGATTGTACAGGTGGAAATATAACGACTCCCTCATGTACTTTTCCAGGTACTTTGAATTCTGAATCTGACTTAGAATGTGCGAGATAAAGTGAGCGTACGGCTGCTGCCGGGAGCAAGCTAACACATCAGTGATGACATCCTCAATCTGACAAAGTAAAAAGTCCACAACGTCGAACTGTTGGCCATTCATGATGTGAATAAGGAGCCATTGCTGTAGACTGGTCATCTTGTCAGCATGGCCCAACCGTGGTAACAAGGTCCTCCTCAGTGCTTCGTGAACCACCTTCGCCTCTCGGTTAAGATATCTAGTTTCACGTGATCCTGCGTCAGATTCTGTCAGGGCCTGTGTAAAAAACTTACCCAACTGCTTGCCTGTAGGGAAATTGCCTCCGATCTTAGGACGGCGAGGAGGTGATGCATCTGCATATACTTTCTAATGTATACAATTGCTCTCATAAGTACCAACTCCGAGATACCCAGCTATATTTTGTCTAGACAATTGGAAACGATCACCCTCAAAGATGAATTGGATCCATGTTCGCTCAGTAGGAATGTAGACTGTGGCATAGGATTCTCGGACCCAATCTTCAACATATTTGCTGTGCTCTGAAAGAAGCTCAGTCAATCCCTTGAATTGGTCAAAGTATGCCTGGATGTTGGTACCCCCCGAGGCTCTGTTCAGAGCAGGCCAATCCAGTATCCTGTGACTACACAACTTGATTTTCTACTTTTGCCAGGTTGCGATTAAACTGCGATGAGTATCAGTCAACCGATAGTGCAGTGCAAACCAATCGTCAACCGGTATGTCCCTTAGCGCCTTCAAGTGCTTGCTTTTTGAATTGTTATCCAGTATCACCTGCGCATTCCTTGATGTTGTTTCTTCTTCCTCAGAACAGTTCTCATCAGAAGACTCATCATCTACATCGCGTAATGTAGAGTGAGGTAAGCGGCGTCGCTTCTTGGGATAACTCTCTGAAGGCACCGCCGTTGGAGGCCTCTTGTTCCCAGAACTAATCCTGCCTCGTACACGCGCATAACCGGGGCGCTGGTTGGCCAAGGCACCAGCGGTCATAACCTCAGTCTGCTGTTTACTGGATCGGGCTCTCTGCCTCGTGTGAGGACCAGATGTCTGGGCTTGAGAGACCTCAAAAGGGACAGTAGCACCCCATCTTGGATGTGGATGTACTCGTAGATTCTTGGTACGAGTCATCTGTCACTGAACTGCAAGAAAAAGCAGGGGCAGAGAGTGAGCATACACTAATCACATATAGCGACGACAAGTACGGAATTTCATCAGCATTTGTATCAGATTTTCTATCAATAAATGAAGCCATCTATCAATAATTGAATATAGGGGCTCAAAAAAAGCTTGGGGGATTGCTCAGAAAAAGGGAAAAATAAGTCGGGTTCTCACCACTACAGAAGATGAAGAGGGCGATGGGGGAGCCACCCAGCGTAGATCACCGGCAGCAGGAATCGACCTCGGAGTTGCGGAACATGGCGGAGAAGCACGATGGCGGCGAAACGCTGGAGCTAAGGTTACGCGGCCGGGTTCCGAATCTGTATGGTACGACACCGGTGAATCTCTATTCTCTCGTGCCTGGGTTACAACGGCCGGAGGAGGGAGGAGGTGGTTAGGCCAGCCGTATAGTGCTCTGCATCAGCACAGGACGACGAGAGGCAGCTCAGCGGCGCGGATGAGAGGCGGAGAAAGGAGCACTGAACTACAGACATGGAAAAGGAGAAGAAGGCTATTTGTCCATCACTTTGGACTGAGTTTTTGTCTATGCCATCACGCTAGTCAATGGCTTAGCCTTTTTTATTCTTTTGTAATCATGTCCTCTTTTTCTTTATTCAATCAGGTCCTACTTGTCACTGATACATGATAGAACCCAAACAAACAAGGGGCAATCCGATAATGCACTGGGGACCATCGCTATGGATCGGCGGGCCGCACGAAAAAAATTCCATCAAAAAAATTTGGGCCACGGTGCAGGCCGAGGAAAGTGGCAGTGAGCCAGATTTGAATTGGGCAGGAGGATAACTGCCTGACATGTGGGTGCACAATGTGCTGACTAGGATGCTTGTGGGACCGCCATGTGCTTATTAGGATATGCGGGGCTTAATTCCCCATTTTAATGACGAACACTAACTGACGTGTGGGTCCACAACATGCTGACTGGGAAGCGTGTGGGTCCACCAAGTGCTGATTAGGATATGCGTGGGCACAATTTTAATGACCAATACTACCACACGTGTGGGGCCAAAATATGCTGACTGGGATGTGTGTGGGCATATTCCCCATTTCAATAACGAATGGTGCCTGACGTGTGGGTCCACGCTATGCTGACTGGGATGCGTGTGGGTCCGCCATGTGCTGACTAGGATGTGTGTGGGCATATTTCCCCATTTTAATGACGAATGGTGCCTGACGTGTGGGTCC
Organism: Eragrostis nindensis; assembly: GCA_012490785.1. Taxonomy (NCBI): domain Eukaryota; kingdom Viridiplantae; phylum Streptophyta; class Magnoliopsida; order Poales; family Poaceae; genus Eragrostis; species Eragrostis nindensis. Next base: position 227,774 of record JAAXCT010000544.1, on the reverse strand, counting down.
ACGCTATGCTGACTGGGATGCGTGTGGGTCCGCCATGTGCTGACTAGGATGTGTGTGGGCATATTTCCCCATTTTAATGATGAATGGTGTCTGACGTGTAGGTCCACGCTATGCTGACTGGGATGCGTGTGGGTCCGCCATGTGCTGACTAGGATGTGTGTGAGCATATTTCCCCATTTTAATGACGAATGGTATCTGACTTGTGGGTCCACGCTATGCTGACTGGGATGCGTGTGCGGGAAACTCTTGTAGCGAAGGACGAATTTTGACTGACGTGTGGGTACACAACATGCTGACTAGGATGTGGGGTGGCGAAAATCCCCACTCGGGGACGAATATGTGGGTCCACCATGTGCTGACTAGGATACGGGCGGGGTAAGTCCCCCTCCGGTGATGAATATGTGGGTCCACCATGTGCTGACTAGGATGCGGGCGGGCGAAATCCTCCTCCGGTGACGAATATGTGGTTCGCCCATGTGCTGACTAGGATGCGGGCGGGCGAAATCCTGGAATGAACGGTAGTGACGCTTAGTTTTCGTCAAAACAACCTGACCAGTGGGTCCGAAAGGCAACAGTGAAGCCTTTTCGTCACCAAATGGGTCTGTTTTGGCGTTTTTAGTGACGAAACGCCGAAACGTCATAAAAGTTGGCCGAAAACGGGAAAAACCTCCAAAATAGTGACGGATTACAGTAAAATCGTCATTAATCAGCAGATCTGTACTAATGTAGGTAAAGTCTAAAATTGTTTTTATTATTGTTTCTACTAAATCCTTTCACTTTTGTTTTCATTTTCCGGTATATCATTTCCATCTTCTACGGTCGGGAGAAGTTGGAAACGAGTCTCGGTTATCTGATAAATTCTGTTTTTGCTTTCGTGGACAAAATCACCAATCGGATTTCTTTTATTTTTGGTCTTGTATACTTACGAAGGATAGTGGCTGATGATCAATTTGTACTATTTTCATTTCCCAATGAGCTTGCCCGAGGAAGAATATTTTGAGCCGCTGGTCGTTGGTATCAAAATTCAGGACTCTTTCACAGAGGAGCTGCTTTTGTCGATGATACTAATATGTTTTCTTCTCTCAATGACTTGCTTTCGCCCCTCCATGGCTAACTTTTAACACTCCTACAATATACAGACAGACGCACGTTACACAAAGTGTAGTACAGATTCACATGATCTGCTCTTTTATTGTTATTCGCTTTACAGACTCAAGGCACCCCGATCACTCCAAATAAGTGATATATCCTTTGTATGTACCATATGAAGACTCTCTCTGACGGTGTTATGTTACCGTCGCTAATTTCATACTGCAGAAACCAATAAGGAGGCTGGATCTCGATGGTTGTTTCCTCTTTTCCCAAAGATCTGGTTCTTTTTTATTATTACTATCTTCTTGTCAAAGCAAGACGTTTTTTTAATTGTTGAGTACTCTTTCCATTCTTAAATTCTTATCATTAGGACAAAAAAACTAGTTCAATTTCAAACTAGATTTGTTTTTGTGATATTACACAGTACAACTCAAACACTCAGAATGCATACACACTCATCCTTATGAACGCACATATGCAAATCTTACTGATGAGCATCTTCGAAGACTGAGCCGACAAATTCTCGATTCATGAAAACTTTTCCTTTAGTAGATCGTGGTTTGGTTTATTATACCATTCAAATTTCTTATGAAGAAACCGAAATTTCACTCATCGATGTTCTTATGCTTGTTGTTACGTATGTCGTTAGGGAAACAAGACTGTGCCGAGGCTCCATCGGCTACCTGTTACCAATCCAAGTCACAACATGTTTTCTTTTACGAAAGGCTTAGTTTGATTCAGTAACCTTTCTTCGCTCCATGGGCTAAATTGGTTTACTACAATATACACAAACAGTCGGACAGTACACAGACTGTAGTATAACTTCGCATGCTCTGCACTTTTCTTATTCACATCTCCAGCAGAAGACCTAAACTGGACACCAACATCTTAAAAGTATCAAAACAGCTAAAAAACTGCTCCAACAGAGTACCTAAACGGATACCAAAACCTAAAATTTTTTAGTGTCCACCTAAATTTCTCTCTCCTGAACTCATATTTGAGTTTTCACTCTCTGGAAACCTAAAACCTGGAATCACACGCGGGAACGGCCCAACCGCTCCCATCGCCCAACCACGCCGTCGCAATCTTCACCCGCCGCCGCGAATCCAACAACCGGATGCCATCGCCGCCCACCGGAACCTGGGGCCAATGACCTCAACACCTACCTTCACCCTTCCAGAGCATCTGCGTGTCGTCGCCGTCGAGCTCCGTCCTACGCGTCGTCCCTCTCCATCCCGCATCGAGCTGCCGAGGCGACGACCGACGAGGGCCGCCCCAAGACCCGACGCACCGCGCTGCCGAGGCGAGGACGAGGCAGCCGAGGCGAGGACGCGTAGCGGCTTGAGCGGGGGCGGGCGAGCTCGATCGGCAACGACTGCCTTCCCCCGCCTCCTCCTTCACTTGCGCGATGCCGCCCCTCACACGAATCAGACCACCGCAAGCCGAGCACGAGGGCCATCTTCCCCACCCACCATGGCGGATTGGAGCTGGGCGGGGTCGGCACCCTCCACAACGACCATCTTCCCCACCCTCCATGGCGGATCGATTTTGACACTCTGAGGATTTGGGGGTAGTGGTGGCGGAAGGAGCGGACGACGACGGGGTGGAGGGCACCAAGGTGGGGGACGAGCGGAGTACACCGGCGGGGAGCGCCCCTCTGCGTCGCCTCCGTGGGGATTTGTGGCTGGTGGCCGGAGATGGATGGCGTCGGTGTGGATAAAGCCATGACCAGCTTTTGCAAAGAAACCGTCTCCAAAAGATGTAATTTTTCATGTTTTTCTCTGTGTCTTGGCAAATTTATGAACCGCCCCCTAAAGTTTAGAGCATTTTAGAAAGTTTTATAGGTAGTGAGTTTTAGATATGCTGCTGGAGAGGAGGCTAAATTCTTTTGAGAAATCTTCTCTATCCTATACCTAAAATTGATTTTAGGTTTTCAATTTTAAGTCTTCTGCTGGAGATGCTCCATGCTAAGGGCACTCCTACCCACCTCGGTTAACCGATGCATGCAAAGAGCCATCTTCTCTCTGGAATGACGTTATGTTACCGTTTCAAGTACACAGGAACGCTCTCGGTCGCTGCCCCTTTTATAATGCAGAAACTAACACGGAATCTGGATCTCGATGCTTTGTTTTCTTTCACCGAAGGCCTGCCTCTTGTTGATTAGTACACATTGTTCTCATTGTGAAGAGATGCTTTTCTGTCTTGGTAATCACTGTCCCAATAAAGAAAAAAATATCAAGAGAGCCAATGGAGTATGGAGCTACCAATAGGTGCACATGCCAGGCAATTGGCATCTGCCGGCGATAAAAATACACAGACCGAGCAGTGGCGGAGCAGAGGGGGGGGGAGGGGGGGGGGGGGGGGGGTGGTTGGGGTTGGGGCGGGGCGCAGGGGCCATGAAAACCCATCGATGTGCTTATGCTTGTTGATACGTGGGTCACTAAGGAAAGGAATATTGTGTTGTGACCTGGATACCAATTGCCAATCTGAGTCAATGGGGTCCTCGTCCACGGTACATTCACCGACAACTGTTCGATTTCACGCAGTCATAATTTCATTTTACTGGCTTGGATCTCCATGTTCAAATTACAGCTCTCTTTCTTGGAAGAGCTGTTCTTTGTCAATTTTTTTGACGCAAATTGGCAGGTGCGCTGCCCTTTCATTAAGAGAGGAGCAAAAGAACAAATAAAAGCAGTCTTACAGGCAGCCTGGAGCTGGCTCACAGGAGGGAGTTTAAGAAAAACTAAAAAAAACTGAGCAGCAGGGACTCTTAGCCAACCGGCTGGCCAAACGAGGCAGGAGCACTAAAATGTAAAGACACAGAAATTAAAAAAACACCTCTAGTAGCTCGATTTTAGTCTTGAACCGCGCCAGGAACTGTGTGCCCACTAGCTTTGAAATCACCATTTGCCAACTGATGAAGACCTATCTCCTCCTTTGCTAGTAGTGCGACACGAGTGTGATCCTTCATCTTGTTTTCGAATATGCGACGATTTCGCTCCTTCCAAATGTTCCACCAGCTGTAGAAGATTACTCCAGCCACCGTTCTTCTTTGAGACTTGCTAATGGCGCTCGTGTTCTGTGTTAGCCACGACGCCACTCCATCGTCATGTGCATCCCTTAGCTGTGTACCTGCAAGTCCCGCCCAGTTCCAGACCAACTGGACCACATTTTTAGCAAAAGAGCAGTTAGTCAGTAGATGATGAGCATTTTCCGCTTCCATATGGCACAGTGGACATGTTGGGTTGTTTTGCCATCCCCTTTTTTCTAAATTGTCGGCCGTCAGGATCTTCTCATGCATCGCCGTCCAAGCAAAAAAGATCACCTTTGGCTCTGCCTTGGCCTGCCACAAGGCCAGAGTCGGAAAAGGGGCATGGGCTCCAATAAATTGTGCCTTGTAGGCCGATGCCGCTGTGTACTTCCCATCCGTGCTCCACTTCCAGGAAGTGGTGTCCTGAACGTCCGGTTGTAGGGCCACATTTTGAATTACAGATCATAGCCTAACGAACTCCCTTGCCTGCTGCGGTGTCGACAGCCTCCTCACTGAAATTATCCAATTGTTGTCTGTCAGCTCGTGAGCAACGGTTCTGTTCTTGAAGTGAACAAGCTTGAACAACTCTGGCGCGATTTCTTGCGGAGATTGGCCGTTGAGCCACTTATCCTTCCAGAAGCGGCATTTTTCCCCGTTTCCTACTGTTATTGTCGTGGATGCCTGGAAAAGGGCCCGGTCTACATCATCGCAAGGCAAGGTCATCCCCTGCCATGGCTTGGTAGAGACTGTCCATTGCAGCCAGAGCCATCGTTGCCTAAGAGCGCGACCAATTTTTCTAAATCCATGATTCCGAGGCCCCCCAAATCTTTTGGCCGTCTCACTATCTGCCAGTTTACAAGATGGACCCCCCCCCCCCCCCCCCCCTGACCGGCTTTCTCCATCATCTCCCTTCCATAGGAAGTTTCTCATGATTTTTTTCAAGCTTTTTGATCGCCCATTTGGGTATGTTGAACACTGTCGCGTGAAATGTGACAATTGGGGATAAAACCGATCTCACCAATTGCGCTCTGCCAGCTCTGTTCATCAATTTCCCTTTCCAACCTGGTAGCTTCCCCCCCACTTTGTCAATCAGTGGCACAAAGTCCACCTTTCTTAACTTCCTTGTGTGAAGGGGCAGGCCCAAATATCTGCATGGGAAGCATTTCAGTTCAGCCGGGAAACCATCAGTGATTTCCTCAATGTCAATGTCTTGGCACCTAATGGGGTAGATTTCTGATTTCTGCAGATTGGTGCGTAATCCAGTTGCCTCCCCGAAGCACGACAGGATTTCTTTCAGGGTGAGCAGGTCATTTGTTGATGGGTGAAGGAATACAGCCGCGTCATCCGCATACATGGAGATTTTTACCCCTTGTGATCTTGGCGTAAGTGCACTGAGAAGGCCTCTGTCGTACGCAAGCCTGAGTATTTTCTGCAGCGGGTCAATTGCCAAAATGAAAAGCATGGTGACAAAGGGTCACCCTGTCTCAATCCCCGTTGGTGCCTGATCGGTCTGCCAGGTAACCCATTTAGCAAGGCTCTTGATGATGATGTTGCTAAAATGCTGCTGATCCACTCACGCCATCTTGAGCCAAACCCCAGCCTTTCCATTAAATCCAGGATATATCCCCAGGAGACGGAGTCGAAAGCTTTCGCAATGTCCAGCTTTAGAAACAAGGCCGGCGTCTTACTGGTATGTAGCTGTTTGAGCAAATTTTGCACGAAGACAAAGTTGTCGTGTATGCACCGCTTCTTGATGAAGGCACTCTGATTCACTGAAACCATCTCCGACAAGTGGGGTGCGAGTCTGTTTGCAAGCAGCTTTGAAAATATCTTGGCGATGCTATGTATTAGACTAATGGGTCTGTAATCCCCAATTCTCCTGGCATTTTCCTTCTTTGGAATCAGCACAATGTTGGTAGTGTTCAGCAGATTGAAGACATTGCCTCGATGCTCAGAAAGCTGGCGAAAAACTTGAACCACATCGTGCTTGACTATGTCCCAGCATTTTGCAAACGAAGCCGTCTGGTCCCGGCGCATTCTCTTTTGGCATGTCAAGAATGGCCTGCTTCACTTCTGATTCCTCGATGTCCCTCTCTAGTTCTGTTAGATTGTATGACGGGTAATGCAGTTCATCCCAGTTCAGTCTCAAGGTTTCCCTGTGTCGTGTCCCTAGGAGGCCTTCAAAGTGTCTACTTATCTCCCTCTCTTTGTCATCATGGGTAATTGCTAAACCGTTGTCAGTTTGCAGCAACTGGATGTGTTTCTTTCTCCTTCTTCCATTTGCTCTTAAGTAAAACAGCTTTGTATTGGCGTCACCATGCTTGATGTTGTTGAGCCTAGCTCTTTGCTTAGCTCTCACTTTCTCAATCGCCACTAATCCCAGGTAGGCATTCTTTAGCCTCGCTCGAAAAACTTTTTCTGCCTGTGTTAAAGTCCTCCTCTCTTGGGCTTGATCGAGCAACCACATCACCTCCTTGGCTATAGCTATCTGCACCTTAATATTCCCGATGTTGCTTTTTTCCCATCTCTTCAAAGCTTTCGCTGTTCTGCACAACTTGATATGCAGGCGTCGCATGGCGTCAGTGGCCTGTATAGGCTTTTCCTATGCTTGCTGTACAGTCTCCCGGAAGCCATGCATATTAAGCCAGTATGCTTCAAATCTGAACCCCTTAAATTTGTGTTGCATCGTTTCTCCTTGAAGGATAAGTGAGCTGTTCTTTGTCAATCACACAATGTTTTCTTTTCCCAAAGGCTTAGTTTATGACTCAGTGACCTTTCGTCGCTCCATGGGCTAAAGTGTTTTACTACAATAAACACGAACAGTTGGACAAAGGACAGTACACAGACTGTAGGACAGGTTTTGTTTCGAGCGGCTAGACTGTAGCAGACGTTCACGTGCTCTGCACATTTCTTATTAGGCTCCCACGGTAGTCCTAAGTAACTGTGGACCGTCCATTTGAGAGTATAGATCTCGAGACACAAGATGAAGCCTTGCAGGGTGCAAGACTTTGTTTTGGAAAGAGGAACACGTTAAGCCTAGGAATTTGGACCCTGCTGCATTATTTTTTGTTTTTTGTTTGGAAAGAGGATCACGTTAAGCCTAGGAATTTTGCATCGTGCTGCATTATTTTTTGGAAGTTTTTTTTGTTTGGAAACAGGATCATATTATTCTTTTGCTAATTTTGTTTCCGACATGTCTTTTGCTAATCGCGCCATGCAACCACTTCGGAAAAAGAAGAACGTGACATGCTACGAAGAGAAGAAGGAGGCGTGCAAACGCATGTCAGTTTGTTGTTGCTGATTTTATTAGCGATAAGAACTGCGCCACGTAAACCACAAGAAAAAGAACATGTCAGTTTGTTGCCGGTGTACTAGAGACTTGCTGATTTACCCCTTATTTATAAAAAAAAAAAAGAAGTGTCAGCTTGGTACATGAGTTGTTTGGCACATAACAACTCACGTCGATGCAGATTTTGTGGCTGATCTCCAGATCAAGGGCGATGGGGAGAAAAGGAGTAGTTTCCTTATAGCTAATCGGCTATAGACAGGGACGAGATCGGAGGTTCCGGAAGGGTATCACGGGCACGATTTTCTTGCTGATTTTAGGATTTTTTATTTATTTTCTTATTTGATAAAATCAAAGGTTGTGATTGATTTGTTCTCTTGCACCTAGTAGGGAGATGGGACTACCGTAACAGTGCCCTCTTATTAACCTTGTCAGGACAAGGGAACTCCCATTGCCGCGGTTAACCGATGTATGCTTCAAGACATCTTCTCCCTCAAACGATGTCATTTTACCATATCAACTGCACAGGAAACCGTTGCTGCTCTTTTCATATTGCAAAACCCACATGGAATCTGGATATCGATGCTTGTTTCCTTTCCCCGAAGCCTTGCCTCTTGTTGATTTAGTACCCATTTGTTCTCGTTGTGAAGAGATGCTTCCTTGTCTTCGTAATCACTATCCGAAGAAAAAAGAATACTATGAGAGCCAGCGGAGTTAGAGAAATATGTTTTCCTGTCGTAAATTGACATAATTGCATCTTTTACTAAACCTTTTCTTCTATGTTTAGATACATTGTATGCCATTATACTCTAGTATTGTCTATAGCGGAATGATTGCACGGATCTTTCATTTTGTTCACACTAATTAAGAGCATATCCAAGAGAGCCCCATAAACCTCCCTTAAATCAAAATATTAGGAGTCAATCAAAAAACCATCTCCAACAGGACCCCAAAACCATCCCCAGTTTTTCCATAGCCTCTAAACTCCCCTCATTTGTAGCTACAAACAGGAGAAGAATTGGGGCTCCCATCTCTTCTTTTTCCTATGGAATTAATGTTTTTGTGGCCTCAAATGCTGATGTTGCCCAATCAAAAGTGTTTTAATTCACTTTTAGGAGAGAACTGTTAGAGGAGGAGAGAAATATTCTCCCTCATAATTTTTTGGTTGCTCCCAAAACAAGTTTTTGGGGCCAATTTTATGGGAGTCTCTTGGAGATGCTCTAACTATAACAAAAATTTTATTCTAGCTCCATGCCTATATAGAAGGAGAGCATTAGCAAAGATAGCCAGTAGTGTTAAAGAAACTTGTGTCCGCAACCAACTCTGTTATTTTGACGCCCATCTCTTGCACCAGCACTACTACTCCCACACTCCATTGACAAAATTCCTTAGCTAGGCAGTAGCCAACAAACACAGCAAGGGATGTATGGAGCTCGCGACTGCAGTTCTAGGCAGCCTCCTCTCGAAGCTCGGCACCCTCCTCAGCCATGAATACAAGCTGCACAAGGGGGTGCGAGGGGAGATACAGTTCTTGCAGACCGAAATGGAGACCATGCAGGCCGTCCTCCACATATTGTCCAAGAAGCCAGCTCATCAAATTAGCGAGCTTGACGAGATCTAGGCAAGGGACTTAAAGGAGCTGACCTACGACATTGAAGACAGCATTGACACTTTCATGGTGCACAAGGATGCTCCTGTGCAAGCCAAGCCGCATAGCTTCAGAAGCTTCTTCAAGAGGACCATGGGCTTGTTGACCAAGGCCAAGGTTCGTCATAATGTTGCCAATGACATCGAAGACATCAAGAAGCGCATTCATGAGGTTGCTGAGAGGCGACAAAGGTACCCGTTGGACGGTGTTGCAGCTGAACCTGACATGTCAACTCTTGATCTTCGCGTACTTGCTTGCTTTGAACAAGTAGAAAAGCTTGTTGGCACTGATATACCTGTAGAGAAGATCTCCAACTTGCTAATCAAAGGGAAGGGTGCCCATCAACAGAAGCCAACGGTTGTATCGATTGTTGGAGTTGGAGGCTTGGGCAAAACAACCATTGCAAATTTGGTGTACAAAAGGCTTGGGGGGCAATTTGACTGTAATGCTTTCGTCTCTGTATCTTTTTGACCAAACATGAAGCAGATTCTCAGCAGTATACTACGCCAAATTAGCGAAGACATGTGCACAAATGCTGGAGAAAAAAATCCACAAGAACTTATAATGACTATCAGAAAATTCCTCAAGGACAAGAGGTATGTCTATGAAGTACCCCTGCGGTTCATTTTCTATTTGTCCTGTTATAGTTCTTCGTGTCTTCAAAACTTCATGACTATTTTTTTTGAAACAAGAATATTTGCTATATGAAAATTACATGGCTGGATTTGTACCTAGAAATATGCTATTTGCTAATTTTGCATTAATTGCCAACAATGTTTCCCTTTAGAAATGCTATTGTTTGCAAAGGTATTACAAAGGTATTACAATAAATAGTAAATCTAGTAAGTTTATAAAATGTCAGTTAGGACGTCAAATAAAGAAGGACAGAGGGAGTATCAGAGGAGTATGTGTTATCTGCACGGCATAGCATCAAGCCAGCCAAACTGCACATCTTGTGGAGACACTACCTGCCGCCGAGTTTGAACATCAAGCAGAGGGCTGCCCATGGCAGTTGCCTCTCCGAGACTACCTAGAGCAACGGCGGTGCCTCGAGCTTAAGCTGTTGAGCGGCGGCCACCTACTATGCTTCTTCGCCACGGCATTATTCATGTGTTTTGTTTGATTCAAAATTAAACCCTTTTTATTTAACTAGCAAGGTACCCGTGCGTTGCAACGGGGTAAAACAAAATACACATGAACAATTTAAGGATCCACAAATTAATCACACTAGGCATTACCCAGGGAAGTCATGAAATTTTAAGACCATACTTGTTTGGCTCTGCGTTGCACCACTAAACGAACTCATTCACTACTTTTTTTTTTACTGGCACATCAACAACTATTTTTTTATCAAGAGAACAGTGATGAAATAAATCTGCATCAACATGTAGTGTTCTTACGACACATTCATAGAAAGGCAAGAGGACCTTGCAATTGTTGCAACAGGTTGTAATTTAAATGGCGAGTGTTTTCAGTGGATGATAATTAGCTAACAATTTCAGCCAAATTAAATTGTGCATAGTTATAATCGGCTATATGCATACATTATAATATCTACTTCCGTGCTAAATTAGTCATGTTACATAAACTCAAAAATTATTCCATGCCCGTATTTGTCGATTACTGAAAATAAGGGCTAAACGCAACTGCTATTTTCCTTTGAAGCTTCTAGAATACTATTTCTCAAATATATAAGTCCAAGGGCTGTACCGCAAAATAATGAAGTTGTGCTGCTCCCGTGATCAATGGTAGCTTGCAGAGGCCAACAACACAATATAGACACCCATTTTTTTCTTTTGAATTATCTCTTCCTTCATATCCGTTTCCTCTTGTGCCACGCATCAAGTATGCATGAGGCGTACACGTGCCCTTGATTCTGGGACGGCCGTCACCAGGTCGAGGCATCAAGAGCGGGAAGCACACATCCTTCTTGTTCAGTTCAGACTGCCTGGTAGTCCTCCTCGCTCGCTCTCTCTCGATCGCTCCACCTCTCTCTGTCAGTGGATGGTCGCTAGCTCCTTCCTCTCTCTGCGCGATCACCACGATCCACCACTCTCTCCCTCTCACCAAGCTCCACGACGTCGATGCGGCGTATGAGGCGGACATTCAGATGGCGATGGGGCCTTGGCGAGCCAGTAGGCCATCGGTGCCTAGTCGCCGGCGGGTGAGCAGGGAGCAGAACAGGCCAAGCGCACGGGCGAGCAGCCGTCGCCGTCGACCCCGCGACAACAGGGAGCACGGCGGCGGGCGCCCGGTCTCAGCACTGGCCCGACTAGCACCATCCTAGCCTGCCTTAAGTATATTGTTTTTATAGACGTGGAAAGGGAAACGAGAACCACAGAGGCAGAACAGAGCAATTGCTGTTCGACCTTGCAGCAGTGGTCTGCTAGTGGCCGCGGGGTTTAATGGTGATGTAGTGGTTGCTCCACGTGTGCATCTGACGGTGCATAATGTGGTAAGATATGTGGGATTTGGACTTTTCATAGTAAAATTGAAATAATGTGTTCCGCCATTTTAACCCCATAATTTCACATCAAATATTTCTAATACATCCGGTCATAAACTAGTAATATTTAGTGATGTACGATAATTTTTTTTATGTTACGTACTTAGCACGATTACGATTGTCAGGCTTGTATTACCACACAGCCATCTAATGTCTCGCAAAACTACAGGTACTTTAATTGAGGATGTATGGAGTGCAGAAGCATGGGAAACCATTGAAGTTGCTCTGTTTGACAACCATCTTGGGAGCAAAGTTATTGTCACAACCCGCAATGTTGATGTGGCTCATTTATCTTCAGTTGACGGAGCTATGTATGAACTAGATCCTCTCTCTGACCAAGACTCCAAAAAGTTGCTTTCCAAAAGGATATTCAACGAAGAAGAGGGAATTCTTTCTGAATTAGAGGAGGTAACAGAGAAAATCCTGAACAAGTGTGGTGGGATACCATTAGCTATAATAACTATAGCTAGTTTGTTGGCCAGTAAACCAACAAAACAAAGTATGAATGGTATGATGTCTACAAATCTATGGGTTCTGGACTTGAAAAAGATAAAAGTGTAGAGAACATGAGAAAGATATTGCGTCTTAGTTATGGGGACTTACCATCTTAATTTTTTTTTTGCGACTGAAAAAAAAAAAATTAAGATGGTAAGTCCCCATCTTAATTGAAGCCATGTTTTACTGTGTCTAAGCATGTTTCCTGAGGATTCAGAGATTTCAAGAAAGCTTCTGATTAGGCTTTGGATTGCGGAAGGATTTGTTGATGGAGAACAAGGGAGTGATTTCTATGCTCTTGGAGAGAGGTATTTCAACATGCTTGTTAATAGGAGCATGATTCAACCAGTAGATGTGGACATATATGGTATTGCAGAAGCTTGTCGAGCACATGACATGATACTTGATCTTATCATTTCACTCTCAGCTCAAGAAAATTTTGTCACTATATCAGCTCCGCATCTCATATCTCCGCCAGCAGGCAATATTCGGCGACTGTCTCTGCAAGGAAGCAATAGCAAAGAAAACATCAAGGATGAGAAAGTGATTCTACCAGCAAAGGCCAATAATATGTCTCATTGAGAACACTCATAGCATTAGGTGATGCTTTTCAATGAATGCCACCTCTGTCAAAGTTTTCAGTTCTCCGTGCATTATTGGTTTTGAACTATTCTCCCAACTACAAAAATGATCATATTCCCATAAAAGAAAACAAAAATAATCTTAACGGTCTGGGAGCTTGCATCACTTGAGATATTTGGAACTACTAGGTGCGGTTGAATCAGAGCACCTACAAGAAATCGGAAACCTCAAGCATCTGAAAATTTTAGATTTGTCGGCGACGCACATTGTAGAACTCCCAGCTAGTATTGTTCAGTTACGACAACTTGAATGTCTAATTACAGATGAAGACGTGAAGTTTCCAGATGGGATTGGGCATCTAGTGTCGCTGCAACAGCTGGCAGTTCTTGATTTGCCCAAATCACTATTCAATTTTGCTGAGCTGGGTAATCTTAGTGGGTTACGGATTTTGGCCGTATCCAGGTTGGATGAGATCGATGAAAGTCGTGTGAAGGCTTTTCTCCAGAGCCTATCCAATCTACACAACATGCACACTTACGTATACAGTTCAGCGGGTTATATTCCCTAGACGGCATGCCAGATCAATGGAGCGGCCCTGCAAATCTACGATGCTTTTATGGACCTGGTTCTTCCATCTCAATGTTGCCACGCTGGTTTTCCTCCCTCTCTGAACTCTCCTGCTTATCCACCACTGTCGCGACGCTAAGACAGGGTGATCTTCAACTGCTTGGAGGTTTACCCCTGCTACGCTCTCTTGATCTAAAACTAGATTTGGGTGGTACGACTGATCAAGAACGGCTCGTTATTGGTGCGGATCAGCCCTTCCGCTCTCTAATATATTTTAAGTTTAAGCACTACGCAAGATGTTGGCTGGTGTTCGCGCCAGGAGCGATGCCAAAGCTTAAGAGGCTTGAGTTGCACTTTCAAGTACGGAAGAGAAAAGGCGGTGGCTTCGATAGTTTGGAGAACCTGACTTCCCTTAAACAGTCAAGGTCATGGTGGGCTGTGAAGGCGCCAGGGTCGCTGAGGTGGAGGATGCAGAGGCCAAGTGCAGGGATGCGATTGACAAGCACCCCAACCATCCAACTCTAGAGCTGTCAAGAATTGAGGAATGGGGCATTCTTGAGGATGTGGACAAAAGTGATAGTGAGTCTTCGGAACAACAAAGGTAAGAAAAAATTGTCCGCCCGTTGACTTGATAGGTACACTTTACTCGTTCTATCGTGCTTGCTGACTCTGTTCGTCCTTTTGCCCATGCTGTCATGCATGTCGTTCAGTTCGCTAGCTACTGATGATGAAAGCGACAATGGTAGTGAGGCTTCAGAGCAAAGGTAACACATTCCTGTCCCTTAATTTTTCCATGTAATATAAAATTCAATCTGGGGAAGATGTTTCATTGAAATGTACAAATGCTCCTTGTAGCCCTAAAATGCATGATACTCGGTGTTATTTACAAAAAATTCTCCCTCCTGTTCTTGCACTAAAAATTGAATATACTTTCACTTGGTGAACATCACAGGAACAATCTGCGCTAAACAATTGAAGCCATCAAAAAAATCATGATAATTCATTTTATCTGCACCTGTTGCACCTGTACCAGAGGAAGACCCAGATAAAAAGTACACCTATTTATCTGCACCTGTACCTATTTATCTGCACCTGTACCTAACCAAAGAAGCCCCCATATTTATGAAATTGACAAAGATCTGAACTTCTCATGTATTCACTGATCAAACCAAAATCCGCAAAACACAAACTATCAATGAATCTGTACTCCTACTCATGAAAAAGATTGAAGAACAGGCCTTCTCAATATATGTAAATAAAACATGTGCTTAATCAGATCCTTTCATTCAAAGTGTACTAACTAATCTTGCATTTCCAAAGACAATGACAATATATGTAAACAAAACAGGTGTATTACAGTTGTGGCTACAACACAAAAGAACAGCTTCACCTGTACTGGTAAAAAAAGGGCAGAGGCTCGATTTATGCTAAGCCTGTACAAATTCTGAACAATTGTTACACAACCATGACCCCCCCCCCCCCCCCCCCCCCCCCCCCCCCAAAAAAAAAAGGATCTTCACAACATATCAGTTGAAGAAAGACCCCTTGTACAGCGAAGCAAAATTCAGACGTCCAAAATTTTTTTTGGCTTCACAACATATCAAGTTGAAGAAAGACCACTTGTATATCTAATGTTCAGTGCTACAAAAAAAAAACAATAACAAAATTCTTGTGATGCATGCATACCCAGCATTTTGCAAATACCATATCGAGAACAAGTGATTGCCAAGAATTATTTCCGCTTACCCCAACATCAAGTGCACACCATGTTCTCTGCAGTAACGGTCCTAGCAAAATAAAATCAAATCTTCCCGAACAGCTATTGTACTAGGACAAACTCACAAAGAAATCCAATGGAGAAAAGTGAACTGGATAAAGAAGCAAAGTGCCAGACCGGCCAGATTTTTTTCAAAGGCAATTGTTCTCCAAATGTATGCCCCAATTTAGTACACAATTTATTCATCAAGATTTTTTGGCTGAAATACAAGCCTCATATAACAGTTAGCCACTCTGAATGTAACTGAACCACACAAAACAGGGGATCATGTACTCTGTATATAACACAAATGATAATTAATTTGCAACTGTCCACAATCAAAAAATCTCTAGATTGAGCAAGTAATTTGCCAACACACACACAGATCCAAGGCATGGTAGAACTAAAAGAAATCCAATAGAAGGAAACCAAACAAAGAAGCAAAGTGCATTTTCTTGCCTCATCGGCACCAAGAGCGAGGAGTTGAGCACCGAGGTACAAACAGGATGAGGCAGCGGGAGAAGTGTGCCATGCCGTGCTCAACCGCCAACTGCACCTGCGCCTCGTGGTTGTTCCTGGCGCACGAGAAAAACAGCTACGCACGCCTCGACTTGATCTTGTGATAATACTAAAAAAAGCTCAGTTTGTCCCTTGTTATGCTTTCAATATCTGCCAAAAAAACAAAAACAATCCTCTCCCTTGTTGTGCATCAGAAATATGATGTCTGTTATCGTTTAAGACAAAATAAGGTTTCTTTCACATGACAAAAACAATTCCCTCCCCTATTATCTAAATTCTCCTAGTTATGCTTCAAATATCTGTCCAACATTATCATAATTTATGCAAAACAGAAATCCACCCCTTTGCTGTATTCCAATCAAAAATAAAAAAGGGGTTCTCCTTCGTTCTTCATCACATATTTGTCCTATGCTATCATTATATCCCCCCCCCCCCCCCCCCCCCCCCCGAAAAATAAATCTTTACCATATCAGAAAATGATCCCATCCCCTTTTTATTCTTTCAAACAAAAGACTCTGTTATCCTTGAAACGAGTCATTCCTCCTGTTCTTTCCTTTATTTGAAAAATAATACCTTGTGTCTCCTAAATAAAATAAAAAAGGAAAAAAAATCTTGTTATGGTCCTCCAACATATTTCTATCCGCCAAATCCACACATGCATGTTCAGCTGATTCCTTGGTCCAACACAATAAGTTCTCCACATTCTCCCATATTATTTTTATTTTCACATTAGTTTATGAAATACTAGCTGATAGTTTTCCATTGGTGAAGCTGTTGGTAAGAAGAATTGCTCGAAAAAAAATGCTATTGATAAGAAGTTAGTTGTCCTAGGTTACCAGTTAGCTGTTACTTGGTCATCGAGAATGTTAAGAAAATATGGAAATCGATTCCTTGTTCATCTGATGTTATTTTCAAATTTCCTTGTTTGTCAAACAGTCATACTGGACGCTACAATTGAGGGATGATGACAAGATGCTTACAACAGATGGTGACTTCGGCAATATTCTCCCATCTGTGTGCACCTGAACTTTAGATTGCAATCAGGCCCAGGGAATGAATAAAGTTGTGTTTACATTCTGAAAGTGCCATTGCTCAATAATTTGATACTGCAGTGTCACGCATGTCATATTATTCAAACAGTGTGTTTCAACTTGTTGTGGCTTGAAATTGGCTGGGTAACGATTGAAACTCGTTTACTAAACCCAAAATTCAGTCTCGTACTTTCATGATGACTAATTCATATGATAAATAATGGAATGTTGTATCCAATCAGCCAAGTTTTGCTTTGATTTTATTTATGCTTGATTATCAGCTCATCGTTTGCTACTTCACTTGGTTAAAAATATGTTCTGAGATTTAAATGCATGATAAGTGTTTCCAGATATACTTCCGTGGTTACGGAAACTGAACTGCAGAGCCAATTTTCATAAAGAAAATGTGTGCATGTTCAGTCTAACATGATCGATAACTTCAGAGCCAAAAACGGAACCCTGAATCGAGGCCACTGGAGACCTTGGTCCGTTCAGACAACCTTACTGATGAACTTAAGGGCATTCAAACAGGAACTTAAGTGCAGACCATACTGATGATGAATGATGAATTGGTCATGGAAGAGAAACAGATGAAAGTGTGGCATGGAGTGAGCGTGAACGAAGCTGTGTGATGTGATGTGGCATGGCGTGAAGATTTACGAGAAGAAGCCTGGGAAGTTCATCACCTTTGTGTCACGGTGCGGCTCTGGCCTTGCACACACAGTTGGGACCGAACCGAACAGCGCCCGAGCCAAACAGTAGGCTCGATTAATGTGCTGCGCCCGAGCCAAACCGAACTACTTGTTGGCCAAGAGAGCACCAAAGAGGTCTCCGTCAAGGAGATCCCCTTTCTCCAATGCTTTTTATCCTTGTTATGGATGTGCTAAACAGTCTATTCACCAAGGCTGGAGAGTTGGAGCTGCTGCAACCATTGACTAGAGGGAACCCGGGACAGCGCATCTCTCTTTATGCTGATGACGTTGTCTTATTCATCCGGCCTGAGGAGGAAGAAATGAACCTCACTATAAGCATCTTGGACAGGTTTGGAGAGGCGTCAGGCCTTCGAACAAATTTGCAGAAAAGTTGTGTTATACCCATTCGGTGTGAGCAGGCACAAATGGAGGTTGTGAGCTCTAATCTCCCATGTGCAGCAGCAGAATTCCCATGCACCTATTTGGGCTTACCAGTTTCTAATAAAAAAATACGAAAGGCTGAACTTCTTAAGTGGATTGAGAATATTAGTGACAAACTTCCTGGATGGAATGGCTGGCCGTGTCACGTGGGTTCGCTTTGTTCTCTCAGCCATTCCCATCTATGTCTTGATCGCCATCAACGTGCCCAAGTGGTTTCTACGAGCCATCAACAAGATACGTAGAGCTTATATATGGAAAAGAGGAGAGAGCAAGTGAATGGTGGTGCTTGTTTGGTAGCATGGGACAAAGTCCAGAGACCGCTGGACCTTGGTGGATTAGGGGTGCTTAATCTTGAGTTATGGGTTGGGCACTTCAAATTCGTTGGTTATGGTTTAAGAAAACTGACCCCAACCGGGCATGGGCTGGCCTCGATGACATTCATATTCATCCCAATGCAGTAGCGCTCTTCAATATTGTAGTGGAATCTCAGGTCGGCAACACTCCCTTTTGGGAAGACAAATGGCTCATGGGTTGTTCATTGGAGGAGTTGGCGCCGACCGTGGTCGCTGCTGTCCCAATGTGCATTCGCAGGCAGCGCACGGTAGCGGAGGCCTTACAGGAACATGATTGGCCGAGATATATCAGAAGTGGTCTTTCGATGATTGGGCTCTTTGAATATTTTCAGCTTTGGGACATATTACATGAGACAATTCTCTCTCAGGCTGATGATGCTCACATCTGGAGATTTGATGCCTCAGGTCAGTTCTCATCAAAATCTGCTTACCGAGCATTTTTCAATGGCTCAATCACTTTCGAGCCTTGGCGTCGTCTATGGAAATCTTGGGCGCCAGGAAAATGCAAGCTCTTTCTGTGGTTAGCAATACGAAACAAGTGCTGGACAGCGGACAGGCTCGCTCGGAGAGGATTGCCTCACCCGAGCCACTGCCCGTTGTGTGATGAAGAAGACGAGACTATCCAACACCTGCTCACTACTTGTGTCCTCGCTTGACAGTTTTGGTCTCGGATTTTTATTCCTTTGGGATTGCAAGATCGGGTTCCATCTCAGCAGGAGAAATCAATGGCAGAGTGGTGGCGAAAAGCAGTCAAGAGAATCCCAAAAGAGAAGAAGAAGGGTCTGAACACAATCATCATCTTGGGCTCATGGATCATATGGAAGCATCGTAATTCCTGCGTATTTGATGGAACTCGTCCCTGCATTAACACGATGATCCATGATTCAAAAACGAACATCATCTTTGGTGTTTGGCAGGTGCGCGCGGCCTGCGCACACTAGGTTTGGGTCAGGATGGTGGGCTAGGTTAGCTTAGCTCTACTCGGTTTGGCTAGTCAGGCCTCGCCTCATTTCTGTTTTATAGTTTAGCCCTCCTTTGCTATGTAAACAAACCCTCGCAGCTCGGCCTGGAGTGAGGTGGTGGTGTTTGTAAGGGGCCGATCTTTTTCTCTCTATAATGCAATGATACGCAGCTCTCCTGCGTATTCAAGAAAGAAAAAAAAAAAGAGAGCACCTCTGCTTAACGTCCTCAAGTCAAATAACGACCCATGCTGAGGAGGGTGCTGCGCAGCTCGCCGTCGTTTGCTTTCCGTGGCAAGAGCCACTGCCTTGCCTTTTTTTTTTTTAGGCGCCGTCCTTTTCCCTCGGCTTCCAAGCGCTGATGACCGCGTGCCTCGATCCCATGCAAGAAGTGCTGTTTGCTGGACAAGATGTCAAGATCAACCTTCATGTACTTGCCGGACCACACTTCTTCCGCGACGGTGCTCGCTACTCGTAATGCTGGGCTGCGTCGTGTTGATGTTGGCATGGGCTCATGGCAGCAGCAAGGTCTGACGCAACACTAGCTTTTTAATTTGTACATTTGACTCGCACAAGGCAGCAACAAGTGGTGGTTAGCAATAATCTGACATCAATATCTTTCGCAATAAATAATATAAATAAATAAATCTGACATCAATATGACAAAAATAAGTTGCTATTGAATGTTAACAAATAATATACAAACAAGAATTGTAAGCTGTAATGTCTAAAAAAATCGTTTTTTCGATTGTGTTAAACATTATATAGAGGGATGTGCGAGACTAGTACTCGGAGTGTAGAAGCTCATGTAGGCGATAACGCCGGAGAGTAAACTGTTGTCCTGATATATCTTGGAAGCCTGTCCGGACTTTAAATCGATGATGAAGAGACCGTCCGCACGGGACCATAAAAGAAGAACACCAATATGATCTGCAACTCCAAACACCTCAGTGGGACCTCCAATCACATTAGAATCGGTTGGGAAATCACTCTCAGGTAGCAGGTTCGTAAGTTCAATAACTCGGCACAGTGCCCATCCCTCATCCGCGTCATGACCATCTTCTCTTGACCATATATACAGCCTGAAGTTCATAATCATGGCCATCCCGAGTCCACCATCCTCTGCAACCATGAGGGCGATGCGTCTATAACAGCATAATGTTGGTCGGTGAATCATGGACATCTCTCGTGTGTCCAAATTGTACGTAACGATGAATTTGGAGCCCGAGATCACGAAGTAGAGCGTATTGCCCACAAGAGCACTACTAGATTCACTATTGCGTCTATATTGGACATCATCGGGACCAGCAGTGTAGGCCGGCTCGCTCCATGAGTCATCCTCTTCTGAGGAGTAGAGACGGACAAAGTTCTTGTCGTCGTCTCCGGTGCTCGCCACGAAGACTATGATGAAAGGTCCAAGGTGGCAGTCAATGTGGTCACAGCCGCCGCTCGTGCCGGAAGCACAGAGCACCGCCGCGTTCCAGCAAAGACACTGTGCATGTAGCCTTGGTATTTCCGTTCGCTCGTCCGTGATTGGGTCCCAGACCTCGAAGTCATGGTGCAAGATGGCGTCCGTCCGTTCAGCATAGACTGGCTTGTGGAGAAGGACACGGCCGTGGCGAGCGTCGACCGCGGCCCAGTCGTCGCGGACGGCGCAGGGTCGGCGGAACCAGGAGACGGTGGGCACGAACCGGGCCGTTGACATTCTGCGGCTGCGGCTGGTGTTGGAGCTCTCGATGTTACATAGGACGGCCAGCATGGCGGGTTTTCGGCGGAACGCACGCAATCTGCGGTGGAACTCGGGGTCTGAGACGAGACGGCGCCATCGTTTGCAGACGAGGAGCGTGGGGTCGTCGGCCGCCAAGCGGAAGAGGATCTCCTCCAGGAGCTCGTCCACCAGCGCCGGGACCATGCTCCTTACTTGCTGTGACGGTGGCAGAGCGAGGGGCTTGGTCACTGGGAGCACCGAAGCTGCGGAGCGAGAGGCAAAAAAAGGGACGGGCGATCCGACCTCGTTTGTATTTAAAGCGTGTTGTTGCTGGATTGCTCCTTGAATCCGATCCCCAATTGGTTGAACAGCAGAAAGCCATATGAACCAGTTAAGGTATCATGTTCGGAATCCATGTATACGCCGACTACATGGTAGAGCTCCAACTCCAAGCGTATAGTCAGGCAGTCTCGAACTCCAAGGCATGCATCTTAGCTTTCTGAGCTGCTCTGCTCAATAAACGAATAGCAGAGTAGCAAGTTTCGACGGAAACTCTGCTTTATCTCCTGACCAGGATCCCCTGTTTTGTCTGCAATGACAATGGTAAATGATCTCCATGAGCAGGTTAGTTATAAAGACCAAAATGGCACCAAGAGTTTCCTGCAGACAATGAAGCGGTGCAAGCGAACACCCGTAGACATCAGCACATCAATTGCCCATCAGCTGCTGCAGAATTAAATGGCTGAAGGACCGAGAAGGCGACCAGAGGGGGGGGGGGGGGGGGGGAATGGGAGCCGATAAAAATTCTTCACAAGAACTTAACCTATGTCCCAACCCACCTCAAGAACAACCACCAAGATCACACACACCAGGGGCGGGCCTACCTTGGTTCAAGGGTATTCAGTTGAATACCCATTATTTTTTGACATATAGTTTTGTTTATATAGTGTGTATTACTTATATGCTTGCAAAAAATCAGAAACACATACCCAGCCTAAAAAACAACCAGCTCACTCATTGAAAGGGAATTCTTCTTGCAAGTTAATGATCATTACTCATTTCAAAGCATGAAAGATCGAAAAGTTGTTATGTTTTACAAATTTTCTCCTCATTTCGTTGAGCAATTAGCGCTTTACTGCTTCTATGTGTTCAATTTCAAGTTTAGATCTATTATGCGATTGTTTTCAATATATTTTTAACGCAACTTTTAGGCTAGAATAATTTTTTTCCCGTCTTTAATTTTTTGAATACCCAAACTTCAAATCCTGGGCCCGCCACTGACACACACACATGGAACGTGGATGTGTTGACCCTAGGAATGATTGTGGAAGAGATACAAACACTTGCGGAAGCAAATCAAGCAAAGACACACTCAAAAAGATGATCTGAAAAAGTCAAAACAGAGACCTCCCACCGGATAATCCGACAAACTATCGGATACTCCGGACCTGGGAAAGTACCGGACACTCCAGAAACTTGTCGGACACTCCGGCCACCGGATACTCCGGCAACTTGCCGGATAATCCGGCCCTGTCAGGACAGCACGCGCGCAACCTCAAGAAAAATCTCGAAACCGGGTCAAACGACCTCCAAAAATCACGAAATTTGAACCATAGCTTCGTCTTGAGATGGAGAACATCATCCAACAAGAATCACACCAAAAACCCTAAGAAATCCATGCGGATTTTGGATTCTATCAAGAAGGGTAGGGTTTGGATGAACAAGAGAGGGAAACTTCACCAAATCTTCAAATCGAAGGTGCTCGTGCCATGGATTCGGTCAAGGACCTACCAAGGATTGTTCTAGCACATCCTAGCACCAAGATCCCCCAAGAAATCTGCCCAAAAACGCATCACAAAAAGCGAATCGAAAATCACCCGAAAATAGCCCGAAAATAGGGAAAATAAGAAATTCGGGATTCAAGATGAGGAGAACACTTTGAGGACGAATTGATGCTATGTATTGCTCAAAGATGTAGATGTCAAGCCACTCCCTAGCACACACAAACTAGAGATGACAAAAAGCTCAATCAAAGAGCCATCTCCTCTCTTCTCCCCTCTCTTCTCTCCTCTCTCTCAAGCCCTCTCCCAACAACTCAAATGAAAGGCTCAAGGGAGGGCAGCCAACCAGCCCCCTCACCTTATCCTCTTGGACATTTCCACATCCCGGAAATGCCCCTCACACTACAACACACCCATACAACACATAAGGGCGTTTCCGTCCAACTTTTTCTCCTTCGCCCGAACGCCGTCGTGGCCTTCACACCGTAGCTTCACCTCGAAGCCACCTCCACAATGGTGCCACATGCACCTCCATCCGTCACCGCCGGTTTTGAGGCCTAAACCGGGAAACCACCTTGCACGCTTCTCAAAGCGCGACTTCCACCACCGGTTTTGAGGCTCAAACCGGGAAACCGTCCACCGCCGGTTTTGAGGCATAAACCGGGAAACCACCCACCACCGGTTTTGAGGCCCAAACCGGGAAACCGTCCACCGCCGGTTTTGAGGCAAAACCGGGAAACCGTCGCCACCGGTTTTGAAGTCAAACCGGGAAACCATCCACCACCGGTTTTGAGGCCAAACCGGGAAACCATCTCGATGTCGACGCGTGTCACCTCGTCCCGCGAACCTCGCCGTCAAGTCTCCTCGGTCCCAGCCCGTCGGGACCCTTCACTTGCACCGGCCTCCTATTCGCCTCTTGACCTTGGTCAACACGCCGTCTTCATCACCTCCACGGTTTTGAGGCCAAACCGCGAAACCCTCCGTGCTTCTTGTCCGTCACGTGTACGGTGTGGATCACCCTTGACCTCACCCGGCCTCTCGATCGCCCGAACCCAAGCCTCCTCGGTCCCAGCCCGTCGGGACCCTTCGCTTGGTCCTCCCGATCCTCCTGCCGTTGACCATTAAGTTGACTCCATTGACCTACACATCATTAGACAAGCAAACACATTTCTCCATCTCCTCCATTCTTCCCATCACCTTCACCAACTCCGGTTAGCCATAAACATAATCAATATACATGCTCATGCAAACCTCAAATCCCGCAATTCAAACCCGAACCTCAAGTTCAACTCAAACTCGTTCGTTGTCAATTACTCATCACAATATGAACCATGGCACATCTCAACATGGTTCCTCAATGGCATTGAGCTGATGCAGAATTAACTGATCCCTGATCAGATTAGCTTCCAGGAACTGATGTGCTGGTCTGGTGCCCGGATAGCTAATTGGCTGTGGAACAGGTCTATTACAGATTAGCTGCTGCCCACGTAATTGACCACCAGTAAGCCATCTGAGGCATATATTGTGTATCTGCCTCCAGTTAGTACTATGCACAGTCTCCTGGTTCTGTTCATAGGAGATATGTCATCATCCTTCAGATTGAAGTCATCAGCTAAAGCTATAAAATACTCCTACATGTTAGTGTCATGAGGACATGACCTCGATACTTCCTGATGATGCTTCAAAATGCGTCGCTGCATGGAAGAGTGTTTTCATGCTAATGTTGCGAGCATCTCAGTTGGCTCTGTCAAGGAAGTGAAACAGTGCTCTTGCAAGTGGTGCTAGTTTAATTGCTGTGATCGATCTCAAATGATTAACTAATTGGTCCAGGCTAAAATTCAATTTCCAATCAACGATTATAGACTAACTAGTATGGCTGCCCTAGATTTACTATACTATTTAATATATTTTGTTATCATCGTAGAAAATGAACATAGATTATTATTATTTATTTATTTTATACTCTAAATTTATAATATAGAAGAAATAGATAGAAAAATTCTCACCATCCCTCATTTATTTATTTATTTATTTATTTTTAATTGTGTCTAAGCTAACACATTGTATTTGATTTATTTTCAAAGTGAGGTCGGTTCAAACGTGCCATGCTAAACAACTAACATATGTTAGGCTAGGAAAAAAGAACGAGTCGTG
The DNA here is from genome assembly GCA_012490785.1 of Eragrostis nindensis. Classification (NCBI taxonomy): domain Eukaryota; kingdom Viridiplantae; phylum Streptophyta; class Magnoliopsida; order Poales; family Poaceae; genus Eragrostis; species Eragrostis nindensis. Next base: position 203,173 of record JAAXCT010000544.1, on the reverse strand, counting down.
CTACAAATAATTTTTTTGAAGAAAATATGTTGCTAAAAATAAAAGAATGGGCCATGCTAGCTAAGCATATGGCGGTGCATTTAGAAATAGGAATCAAGTACATTTTGGATATTTATTATTACAAAATTAGCTATTTTGAACTCATTATAGAAATAGGTGTGACGGGTATTTTGGTTATTTTTATTATTCCGAATTTAGCTATTTTTTTACTCATAATGGCAAAGGTGGGTAATTTAAAAATAGGTGTGAGGGGTATTTTTGAATATTATTTTATTATTTCGAATTTAGCTATTTTTTTGCTCATAACGGCATGGTCGGTAATTTAGAAATAGGTGTGAGGGATATTTTTGAATATTTTTTTATTATTCCGAATTTAGCTATTTTTTTACCCATAATGGCATGGTGGGTAATTTAGAAATAGATGCGAGGGGTATTTTGGCTATTTTTATTATTCTGAATTTACATATTTTATAAATATTTATAGGGGGTTTTGTTGACTAATTGTTTCATAATGGCAATGGTGGGTACTTTTCTCTTCTTATTTTCTTCGATTAACGTGAGAATTTCTAGCATTTTAGAGCGAACGTGGTGGCTCCGTTCTGTGGTCAATTATATATACAATAGATGTTCCATACAAAAAAAAACAATTATCTACGGCCAACATACTAAGACACACCAATTCAGTAATATTGTAGTACTGTTCTGCTATAAAAGTCATACGGATTACCATTTCCATCACTAACCACCAAGTTTGGCATCGTCCGAGAAATCTCCACATGTGTGTCTTAAGTTTTTTGAGCACGCGAAGAACTCAAACTCGGCCCCTCACTTTTAGAGGTCAGACTTAGTACTGCACAAATACACAAATTTCAAAGTAATATGAGCTATTCGATGAATAAATATCCCTTTACTGAAATTTTTACAAGCTAGTGCAAGGGACCAACAAGTTGCTGCCAATGGCTACCTAAACAGAGCAACCAACATGTTATTTCTTTCTTTTTTTAAAGTAGGGCAGGAGCGCTGTCATTCATTAAGATAGAAGTGATAAAGGATACATCCTAAAAGTAAATAGACTAACCCAGCATTACAGCCAGGCCCGGCTAAGGTCATCACCCAACCCAAGAAATGAAAAGAACAACAGAAAAAAACTGGAGATGAAGTTGATAGTAGATGCTGAATTCGTAGATGCTTGATGCTTTAACAACCAAGGAGGCACCTGCACCAGGTTGTTCTGACAAAGCAACTAGAGTGTAGCAACTAGAAGTATTCCCTGAATACCACTGTGAATAAAAGTTTGACAACTGTTAACCGCTCCTAGAGAGCCTCTTTCATCTCGTTCTTATTGCAAAAACATGCTTGTGGTTGATTACCTTCTTTTTCTTCTTCGTCAACTCAAGTGCTTGTGCTAGCATTCCTTGCATGGGCATAGCCAATTTGATAGCTTCAATGTTGCCCGCCCTAGAGAGCTTCTTGTAGGTGTTTATGACTCGCCGTAAGGGCCAAGAACCCAATTTATTGTCCTCCTTAACGAAGATCCATTTCTTTGTTAGCATATCCCGAACCACCTTGACAGCTGTCTTCTGAAGTTTGATCTTAATTGCCAGATTTTGTCCACCACATTGGCTGCCCTCCTGGCTCACAATAGCATCTTTCTTCTCGGCTTAGGCTTGTGGTAGAAAGGGGGGTGATTGGTGGGGAGCCACATTCTGATCGAAGTTGCTCAAGGCTTTAATCAGCTCATGTCCAATTTGTTGGTCTGCTTTGCTTCTGATTGTCAATGGAGTCACACTAAGCTCGCTCTGCTTCATCCAATCTTTAGTCGAAAGGTTGATAATCAAGGGCGTAGAGCCTACAGTTGCAAGGTGAAAACGTCCCCGAGTTCATGTATCTGGTCTATGAGGCGGGCCTCAAGCACCATTGGGTCTATCGACTTCTGGTCAGTGGCTGATGTGCCATAAGTCCTGGGTATTCCCACGAATACCCAGCTCTGTTGCAAAAAAATCAAGTATTGTTCAACGCTGGCTTGTTGCCTATCCTGTTGGAATTCATGCGATGACCTGTTGTCCAAGAATACAACCAGCTCAATAGTCCAAGAAATAAAGACGAGACATAATTATGGCCATAGCTCACATCGTGGATACAGTTGGCAGAATACTATATTCTGATGCGAGATGAACGGTTCAGAAAAGTCAAAAATCTTGCAGAGCTCTCTGTTATGCTTGTTGAAACAAATTAGCATACAAGGCATCATGTTGTGTATAAACTTCTCAAGTTAGTGCTCATTTTTCTTGTTGCAACTGCTAGTGTGGAGAGGGTATTTTCTTCAATGAATTATGGGAAGAATAAACTAAGAAATAGAATGGGCGAAAAATATTTGAATAATTGTTTGGTTACATTTATCGAGCGTGAGTTTTTCCTTAAAGTGAAGGACATCGACATAATCAAGCGATTCCAAGCCATGAGAGCGCAAGATTAAATTGTAATTTTCTTTACATATTTTGTAACTTTTGTTATTAGATCTCTTGTGAGAACAATTAGTACTTAAATTTATGATGTGGTGAATTTCTTGCCTTTGTGACCGAACAATGCTTGGGAATACCCTGTCACCAAATCCTGGCTCCGCCACTGCTTCTGGTGGGCTGCTGGTGGCGGGTTACCCTCAAGGAATAACAAGCTATCTTCAACAACAACGGCACCAACACCTCTTGTGTTGTGGGATGGACCGTCTCTGAGGTAGAGACCCTCCTGTCTCCACTACTTTTGTGTAAAGCGGTGAGAAGGGCACACTTTGAGGAGATGTGGCCAAATCCACGTCAACGCAAACACCTTGTTGGGCCACGACATAACGCAACTTTGTGATCTCGAGCGAGGCAGTTAAAACAGACCTTTCATATTCCTGAAGAAGAGCGATTGCCGCTCATCTTGCTACCAAGGCGAGCCATCCAGTTGAGGCGTTATGCGAGGACGCTTGCGCTTTGTCTTCACAACTTGCGAGCCCTCAACATTGTTCTCTAGCTCGTGACCAGAGGAGGGGTACCGTTGGCATACCATAGCCGCAGCGACGTTGTTTTCAATGGTCCGCCGCTCTCCTTGAGCACTATATATGTCAATTCGCTTGAGCACGAGTCATACACCAACCTTCAGATCAAAATTAACTAGAAGCACAGATATAGATAATCTGCAATAATGACAATAATATATTTATCACATCATATAAAAATCGTTTGATCTCAATACAGGTTCCTGTGAATCTCACGGGCTTAAATCAAAATGGAAATTGCAGAAAGATTTGAAGGTACCACCACTTGATCTGTAAATCCACGGCAAACAAAAGAAAATCCTGCACTGCTGAAAAGAAAAGAACATCCAAACGCTAACTTCAAGCTGATTCAGCCCCATGCGGACCTCCGATTGTGCCCTTTGTCTAGCAGAATAGGACCAATATCGTGTAGCTTAGCCGCCCTTGTAAAACAGAGCAGTTAGTGTCACCTTAACAACGTCATTAATCAACATATCTGTTTTAGTGAGATTACTTCCACCGCAAAAAAGGAAATTATTAGACTACTTACGGTAGCCCGCGCAATCGTGCAGACCACTTGGTCTAGTTATTTAAAGGATTTATTGAGATGGTGACGGATAAGACACCGTGACGCACAACATGGCAGCCAATTCAATACTTATCCACCAGATATGTTGACGAGAAGAACCGTCGACTAGTCCCAGCTTAAATGCCAGGTAGCGATGGCCCAACAGCCCCCATTATACACGTCCACTTGACTACGTGCGTGGACCGGGTTGCTAGATATTGCTCTCTCTGCCCCTTAATATTGAGCATTTATCGTTTAATATACTCAGAGCGGATAATGGATACAGTATTGTTCATCTGGAAACGGGAAGGCTATCCGGGAAGGATGCCCGAACAGTAAAACGTCGTAAATCACGTTTCACAATGCTCGACTGCTCACGAATGCTAAAAGGTTGTTAATCACGATTTATAACGAATTTTTTATCACTAACAGCGGTTAGTGGCGCTTTAATAACCTCATTAATTCTAGTGAGACTACTACCACCGAAAAAAGAATTATCAGACTACTTACGCCGGCGCAATCGTGCAGACCACTTAGTCTAACTGTTTGAAGGATTGATTGAGATGGTGGCAGGTAAGACACCGTGACCCACAACATGACAACCAATTCAATTCTTATCTTCCAGATACGTTGACGGGAAGAACCGCCGACTAGTCACAGGTTAAATGCTAGGTAGCGATGGCCCAACGGCCCCAATTATTCACGTCCACATGACTACATGCGTGGACCGGGTCGCTAGATATTGCTCTCTCTGTCCTTAATATTGGGCATTTTAGGAGTTGGGAATTTATGGTTTAATATAGAGCACTTTAGAGATAGGACAAGCTTTAGAGTTACTTGTTGCGTTGGTGGGGAATATATTGGGATAAAATGAAGAGTGTAGTAGTTTTTAATGTAAGAAAACATTATATTTAGGGATGGTGTTAGAGTAATAGGAAGATGGGAACATGCCCAAATACAGATGTATTGTTAAATGAATTATTGAGATGGTGGCTGATACGACAGCTGCGGTGACAGCTCGACATGGCAGCCAAGTGGCCGGGAAGAACCGGCGACTAGTCGCCACTAGCCAGGTAAATGCACGGCGCAGTTGCACTACCGTCCCGTCCTAGTAGCTTCTACAGCTACGGCCCCGCGCTCGGCCATCGCACAGCTCATTCCGCCACCCACACAGGCCACCTCTAAAGTCCCACCTGCAATTAACCCTCCGACGCTACTAGCCGGTCCTAATAAGTCCGCCTCTCATCACCGCGTTAGACGACAAATGCCGACAGATGCACATGGCATTTGCCAGGGATAACGTTGCAACGACCGCGGGTGTGGATTCACGGGCGCTGCAGTTTCCCTATAGCAGTGGCGAAGACCTTGACTCACCCATGGACGACGACAAGTCGCTGGCTCGCTGCCTGTCTTGGTATAAACATCACGCCACCTTTACTTCTCGCTGCCCCATCATCTTCCTTGCGCCCCTAATCTGAGCACTGAGGACCCAAGGGTTCATTCGATTAGCTTCTTCCTCTCATCCCATCCAACTGCAGCCTCCGCCCTCTCGCCCACCGCACAGTCCAATCCACTGCGCCTGCCTCCACCTTCCACCGTTGGCGGCGGCGGCGAACCACAGCCCGCACACGCCGCCGCTTTGCAAACAGCACTACCAATAAACGCATGCATGGAGCTCGCTACGGCAGCTCTGGGGAGCCTCCTCCCCAAGCTGGGCACCCTTCTTAGCGATCAATACAAGCTGCAGAAGGGGGTGCGAGGGGAGATCAAGTTCCTGCAAGCCGAAATGGAGAGCATGCAGGCCGTCCTCCACATGTTGTCCAAGAAGCCAGCTCATCAAATCAGCGACCTTGACGAAATCTGGGCGAGGGACTTGAAGGAGCTCACCTACGACATTGAGGACAGCGTTGACACTTTCATGGTGCACATCGATGCTCCTGTACAAGCCAAGCCGCATAGCTTCAGAAGGTTCTTCAATAGGACCATGGGCTTGTTGACCAAGGCCAGAGTTCGTCATCATGTTGCCAATGACATCGAAGACATCAAGAAGCGCATTCATGAGGTTGCTGAGAGGCGACGAAGGTACCAGTTGGAAGGTGTTGCGGCAGGACCGGACACGGCAACAGTCGATCCTCGCGTGCTTGCTAGCTTTGAACAAGTAGCGAAGCTTGTCGGCACTGATGTACCGGTAGAGAAGATCTCCGACTTGCTAATGAAAGGGAAGGGTGCCCATCAACAGAAGCCAATGGTTGTCTCAATTGTTGGAGTCGGAGGCCTGGGCAAAACAACCATTGCCAATTTGGTGTATGAAAGGCTTGGGGGCCAGTTCGATTGTAAAGCTTTCGTCTCTGTATCTCTTCGGCCAAACATGAAGCAGATTCTCAGCAAAATACTACGGCAAATTAGTGAAGACAAGTGCACAAATGCTGGAGAAAAGGATCCGGAAGAACTTATAAGGACTATCAGGCAATATCTCAAGGACAAGAGGTACGTGTTGTATATCTATCATGTACCCCAAAGTTCCATTTTTTTTATTTTTCCTATTAGAGTTCGTGTTAAACTTTAAAAGTTCAGAGCATTTATGTTTTATTTGCTCATACCTGCGGCTTAACATGATGTATCTTTGTTTTAAGATTTTGTCCTAAAGAATATCCCTGGAAATTAAACAGATTGAGTTTTGTATGGACTTAGATTTTTAGAGCCGAAGGATTGTGGTTCCTCACACTTTCCCTGCGATAATCTTATGAATCAGAGGGGGGCTTAGAGCTTTTAATTAATATCTGTTATGAAGATTAAACAACTGTTTTTATTCATAATAAAAGTAAGATGTATTAGTCTAACACTGTCGATCAGCACTAAGCTCCAACACGATGAATTTCTAGTGCCAATGGCGACCAGCTCTAAATATGTTTGAAGCTGGAAAAATGACAATTAGGCATAGGCTAAAGTTGAAAGTGAGGGTGTTTGCAACTAGGGTCATGTTGAAGTTGCTTCCCGAGTGTGTTCACAGCTAATTAAAAAGCAGACAAGCGGTCTCGGAGAGGCCAGGGGTAAGCCATGTGACAAGGGGTTTCACTGCTAGGGAGTGGTAAATCTCAAGGGCCATCGCCTCAAACCTGCCTCTGGCCATGAGCCGCGGCTAGGGGAATGGATGACCCTGGGGGAGGTGGTGTGGCCATGGACAGGGTAGGCTGAGGCGCCCGCTATGGTCAGGACGTAGGGTGACTGGAGGATGCCTGTTTGCAGTGAGAGGTTAAGCTGGCACCAAGACGTGCGCCTCTTACATGATAGCCGGGGACATCGGCGATGCCAAGGGACAAGGTGGTCCTGATTTGGAGTGAGGGGCCACTGTAGCCATAGTGGTGTGACTAGCAAGTGCATAGGGGAGGGGGGAGGGCGGGTGGGCTTCTCGCTACTGGGAGGGGGTCGGGGTTTGGTGGACTCTCGACCATACCAGGCTTAATATTCTAGGAGGAACACTTCTCTGCTTGTGCTACATAAGTTTAAACAGGTTAATATCGTACTCAGTCTTTAAAAGAGGGGGAAATTCAAACTCCAGCTATAGTTTTACGGAAATGGATAGAACTTTTACTTTTAGAACCTAGTACATTAAGGAGATCCCATGGACCATGATGGCCGAGCCGTGGCTCTACCGGTAATTATGTGAACCGCCAAAAATCAAGGCCATTAATTTCTTGAAGCGACCAACATAATATGTCGGTTGGAAAAATGTTCATTCTAGAAATATCTATTTCTACAGACTCACCGACCTAACTGGATGACTAGTATGCATATACATACCAACTGACTCAAACCCCTTCTCCAATCACCTCTCTCAAGTGTGCACTCTATCTCTCTCCCTCTCTCTCTCTCTCTCTCTCTCTCTCTCTCTCTCTCTCTCTCTCTCTCTCTCTCTCTCTCTCTCTCTCTCTCTCTCTCTCTCAGATCTACAACCAGCTACCACAGATCTGACACCAACACTCTTTTTCTCCCTCTTTCGCACAAGCGTGCGGCGGTGGGTGGCTCGACGGTCTAGGCTAGCTCGTGTGTGGCAGTGAATGACTTAATGACCAAGCCGAGTACTTTGCAGTAGGTGGCTCCACGGCCTAAGGGCCCCTTTGTTTTAGGTTCAGATTGTGGGTTCTAGATTCTATAAGCTGAAGCTGAAATAAAAGGCTAGCTTTTGGAGTTTGGTTCCACAATCTATTCCTCTAGGTTCCATAATCAAGGAATTTGCCAATGTTAGCTTTTGCCAAATTATGAAACATATATTTACCAGTATGCCATTGAGACCCACAAAAAGTGACTAGCGTTGGATTGTAGAATTTAGCTAGATAAACAAAGAGCTCTCAGCTTTTATATGTTTAGATTCTACAATCTCAGATTCCACAGTCTACAATCCAAAAGATAGATTCCACAATCTAAAGCTGAAACAATAGGTCTTAAGTCCCGGGCGAGCATGTGGTGGCTGTTGGCTCGACAGCCAATGTTCGGTTCAATGACACTAGGTGGCCTGGCGCACTCCGCCGCGCCCGGATAAGAACGGGCATTTGTAAACGCTGAGTCCAACAGGCCACCTCACTCCTGATGGAACCAAAGGGACACCATAGACGGCCCAGAGGACACCAAAAATTTGGTCGGGCACGGGTCGGGAGGGCTCGCGGCATCTTAGGCAATATATATAAAACGGGCCACCGAGACAACATATTCGAGTTAGGCCTGTAGAAAAGAGCCTACATAATCAAAAGTCCTGTCGAAATCGGACAAAGCCCACCGAGACAGCTCAAAAAAAAAGAGGGGTGACATGTCGACACGAGAAGCATCCACATAGACCAAAATGTTGTGAGGAGCCCAAAGCTTTGTGCTATCAACATATAGTTACACCGAGACAGCCCACAAAAAAACAGGGGTGACATGTCGACACGAGAAGCAGCCACATAGGCCAAAATGTTGTGAGAAGCCCAAAGCTTTGTGCTATCAACATAACACCGAGACAGCCCACAAAAAAAGAGGGGTGACATGTCGACACGAGAAGCAGCCACATAGGCCAAAATGTTGTGAGAAGCCCAAAGCTTTGTGCTATCAACATATAGTTATGCACGAGCGAGTGAGAAGGTAGCAGGGCACTAGCAAAGGCCATGGGATCTCAAAAAAAAAAAAAAAACCTAGCAAAGGCCATGGGCCATAGGTGGATACCTTTTTGTTTCTGGTTTGGAATTATTTGTAGGCGCCTGTATAAATGGTTAGGGTTGTCTTAAAAAAAGAATTTTTGCAGTAGCATTTAACTAATAATATCATATTTATAAAATTTCCCTGTTTCATCTGAGATACTTGGAAATTGGAATAATTTAGTCATCTTAAGTGGCCTCTAGCGAAGAAAGAAAAAAAAAACAAACACCACGGATTTAACTTACTTATGACAAATTAACCACGTGCGCGTGGCTGCTCTTTGATTTAGTATAGACTAAAAGTCATAATCACGTTGACTGGAGAATCAAAGAAACGAAGCATTCTTGTCAGACACCTCATGGTCCGATCATCTCAACTCCCGCTAAACAGTTTGCTGCCTAACCACTTAACTGCGACCGTATCAGCTCAGACCCTAGCTTGCCTCAGACACTTCTTCTAAACGCAAAAAGGAGAAACAATGCAGAGGCAGAATAGTGCAGTTGATATTTGGAGCTCGCCCCCGTGGGATTATTTGCCGGAGCAGTCATCATAATCAATGGTTTGCCGGAACGTGTTGCTCTGTCTGCATCTTATGGTGTAGAATGTGGTGAAATACGCGTGGTCAAATAGGAAAAATAGGTTCATGTGTTTTATTACTCTAAAAATTTGTTTAAATACATCTTATAATTTCATTATTTCACATCAGAGATGTTTTAATATGTTCAACCATGAATTAAAACATTTTGGGATGTGATGTTAATTTTTTTTTGGTGTTTTGTGCTGTACCTCTATTACAATTGTGTGGCTTTTATTTCCACAATTGCATCTTACGCTCTTAAAAAACTATAGGTATTTCATTGTAATTGATGATGTATGGAGTGAAGAAGCATGGAAAACCATTGAAGGTGCTCTGATTGACAATAATCTTGGGAGCAAAGTTATCATTACAACCCGCAATGTTGGTGTGGCTGAGTTCTCTTCTGTTGATGGAGATATGTATGAACTAAATCCTCTCTTTGATAAGGACTCCAAAAGGTTGCTTTCCAAAAGAATATTCAATGAAGAAGATGGAATTCCTTCTGAATTAGAGGAGGTAACAACGAAACTTTTGAAGAAGTGTGGTGGGATACCATTAGCTATAATAACTATAGCTAGTATGTTGGCCAGTATACCGAATAAATCAAAGTATGAGTGGTATCGTGTTTACAAATCAATGGGTTCTGGACTTGAAAAAGATAGAAGTCTAGGGAACATGCGAGGTATACTATATCTTAGCTATAATGATCTGCCATCCTATCTAAAGCCTTGCCTTTTGCATTTTAGCATCTTTCCCGAGGATTATGAGATTGCAAAAATTGATTTGATACGCCTTTGGGTAGCAGAAGGTTTTGTTGATCAAGATCAGGGGGCCAATTTGAATGATCTTGGAGAAAGGTATTTCAATGAGCTTGTTAATAGGAGCATGATTCAACCAATAGATATAGATAAACTCGGTAGTGCATGGTCTTGTAAAGTACATGATATGATACTTGATCTCATCATTTCCATTTCGGATCGAGAAAATTTTGTGACCATACTAGGAGATCCAAAACACATATCTCCAACAAGCAAGATCCGTCGATTGTCACTGCAAGGAAGCAAGGTAGATAGCAATATAGAAGCTAGCAAGGATGAGAAAATGATGCTGCCAACGACGGTGGATGTGTCCCATGTAAGAACACTCGTTGCACTAGGTGACGCTTTTGAGTGGATGCTTCCTCTTTCAAGATTTTCAGCTCTCCGTGCACTAGTTTTGGAATGCATTTCCAGTAAGCATAATAATCTTAAGGATCTTGGGAGTTTGCATCACTTGAGATATCTGAAAATAAGGGGACAGATCGAAGCAGAGCTCCTAGAACAAATTGCAAACCTTAAGCATCTGAATACATTGGAATTGTCGGAGGCATCCATAGAAGAACTTCCAGCAAGTATTCTTCAGTTAAGAGAACTTGAATGTCTGATTACGGGTGTCGCAGTCAAGTTTCCAGATGGAACTGGGAGTCTAGTGTCGCTGCAACTGCTTATGCTTGATGTGACAGAATCACCACAGATGCTGGCTGAGCTCGGTAATCTTACTGGACTGCGGTTGTTGATTATATCTGGGTTATCTGATGACAGTGAGAGTAGCGTGAAGACTTTTCTCCAGAGCCTATCCAATCTACACAACCTTCATTGTTTATTTATGGCTGACGATCAAGAGATATGTTCGCTAGATTGCATACCAGATCAATTTAGAAGACCTCTACATCTACAATTTTTTTATGGAAAATCTTTAGTCATCCCAAAGTTGCCACGGTGGTTTTCCTCCCTCTCCGAACTCTCTATCTTATCCATCCAGGTCAACATGATAAGGCATGATGATCTTCAACTGCTTGGAGCATTACCCGTGCTATGTTTTCTTCATATTAAAGTAAGTGTCCATGGTACCACTGAAGAACGACTGATGATTGGTGCGGATCAGCCCTTTCGCTCTCTAAAAGATTTTAAGTTTAAGCACTACGCAAGATGTTGGCTTGTGTTTGCTCAAGGAGTGATGCCAAAGCTTCAAAAGCTCCAGTTGTACTTCCAAGTACAGAAGAGAGAAGGTGGTGACTTCGATGTTGGCTTGGAGAACCTGACTTCCCTTAAACAAGTCAAGGTTATAGTTGACTGCGATGGTGCCAGGGTCACTGAGGTGGAGGATGCAGAGGCCAAGTGTAGGGATACGATTGACAAGCACCCAAACCGTCCAACTCTTGAGCTGTCAAGGAAATGTGAAACATACATAATAAAGGATGAGAACAAGGTAGATAGGGAGGCTTTGGAACAGCCGAGGTAAAAAAAATCGTCCGCCCGTTGACTTGAAAAGCTAGTACACTTGCTCGTTTCTATGGTGCTTGCTGACTTATTTGTGCTTTTGCACACGTTGTCATGCCTGTTGGTCAGTTCGAATTTGCGGGCCACAGTTGGTGAAAGCGACAACGGTAATGAGGCTTCAGAGAAAAGGTAATAATTTCGTCTCCCTAAATCAACCATGTAGACGCGCTTCTGTGGTTTGCTGACGTGTCCTTGGCTTTCCCTGTGCACTCATCGTCGATCAGCTGCTCTGATATGGTTCGCCCCGATGATAGCAACCATGGTCGTGAGGCTTCAGATCAAGGGTAACAAATTTGTCTCCCTTCATTTTATCATGTGTACCGACTTCTTTCTTTTTCCTTCAGTTTGATATTTCGTTGATTTTCCGTTTATCTTGAAAATGGATGGGGCCAGCAGGCTTTTGTTTTATTTCATTTCCAATTCAAAACTAGTTGTCCCTTATTATCTGCCGTCCTCCCCTGTTTCCATTGCTCCAGCGTGTGCCTGATAATCTTCGTGAACTTCACTTCCACCGTCAGCTCATTGTTTTTTGTTCCACTTTGTTTACTACTACTATTCCATTTTTTAGGCACATCTTCCAATTCTATTTTTTTTCTGGCACCAACCAGCTTGATCTTTTGATATAAAAAACTCAATCGAAAAACATTATGTCCCTTGTTATCCTTTCAATATATCTGCACGAAAAAACCCCCCAAAAAAATCCTATCCTTTGTTATGCATCTAAATATGATGTCCATTATCGTTTATGCCACAAAAAAAAGGTTTCTTTCACATGGAAAAAACCAATCCCCTCCCCTATTATCCAAAGGCTCCTTAGTTATGCTTCATAATATTTGTCCACCGTCATAAACCCACCCCTTTGTTGTCCATCAAAACATCTGTCCTCTGCTATTATTTATGCCAAAAAATAACCTTTTCCATGACCAGAAAATAATCCCATCCCCTTTTATCCTTTTAAAACAAAAGATTTCCCTATTATCCTTCAAATGAGTCATTCCATTGCCCTTTTTTTGTCCGAAAAATAAAGTCCTTTCATTTTCTCTAAACAATTAGAAAAATCTCCTGTCTTTTGGTACTCTCTGGCCGTCTGGCGTCCATTCTTTGTTGTCCTTCACAAAGAAAAAAAAAATATTGTTTTTATGGTGCTCCAACATACCCCTATCCAACAAATCCACACATGCACGTTCAGCCGATTCCTTGGTCTGACACAGTAAGTTTGCCACATTCTCCCATAATATTGTTACATTGTCAACATAGTACTTTTATGATAATTTTTGCCATTGATTATAAGTTAGCTGTCTTAAGTTAGCAGTTAGTTGTAACTTGTTTTTTTTTGGGGGACGTTAGTTGTAACTTGTTGGTCGGTGTGAATGATAAGCAAAAATGTTAATTTGAGAAAATTATCAAATTATTCCATATCCATCTGATGTCATTATCAAATTTCTTTGTTTCTGTAGTGCTCATACTTGCCGCTACAAGCGCGAGATGAAGACATGATGCTTACACCGGTGGTGACCCAGGGCAATATCCTTCTATCTTTGTGCCCCTGAACTTGAGCCTGCAATCAGATCCGGGAACGAATAAAACTCTGTTTACTTGCTGAAAGTACTGTTGCTCAATATGGATGATACTGTAGTGTCAAGTATGTTAAGTTATTCAAATGGTTTGTTTCAACTTCTTGGGGCTTGAAATTGGCTGGGTAAAAATTGAAATTCTTTTACTGAACCCACATTCAGTCTTGTACTTTTAGCATGACAAATCTGTATGATAAATAAGGGAATGCTGCATCCAATCAGGCAACTGGTGAGTCATGCTTGATTATTACCTCATTCGTTTGCTTGGTTACATGTATGTTCTGGGAATTAAACGCAAGAAATGTGTTTCCAGATATACTGCAGCACTTAGCTTATGCCCTTATTAACAGAAAACAAACGAGCAGAAGATGACAAGTGACTACATAAAAGATTAGTGGTGAATGATATTTTGTTACAATGAAAAAATGCGAGTATCGTAGTGGTTTCAACTATAGTAGTACGATCCATTCCAACAGGTATGGGGCCAAAGCAAGTTGAGTTATACACTGCTGCACTGGCTCCATCATATCTCACAAGGTTGAGTCGGCAGGGTTGGACGTTCTCATGGCTCGGGAGTGTTCCTCATCAGCAACGACTGGACCCTGATGTTGATGTTGACATGCATGGTAGGTGTTACGGCTTACGCGGACAACAGGTTACTGATAGCAGAGCAGCTAAGTATTGTCGCATACTCTGCTTCGTCCTGGTAAATTTGCTTGTCTGCAAAAGGATCTCTGTCCAGGCCTTATGGTAGTTTGTCAGGAAATATCATTACAGTTCGCTGCATAATTATACCTTAAATCCTAAATTGAACAGGAAATTTCTCGCAGAGAAAAGGGACTCTTTGATTGAGTCATTGACCCTTGCTCATGCAACAGAGCATACCTGTTAACTGAAACTGAACCGCAGAGCCAATTTTGGTGGAGAAAAGTTGGAATGTGGAAAACGTGATCGTTGATAATGGTTCGTGGCCACGTTCGACAAGACGAACCATGGTCGGCCACAAAGACCTGTTACCAAGCAAACCTTGGTCCATTTTTGTTTGTTCTCGAACAGGCAGCTCTGCTGGGTATCTTTGTATTGCAGGGAAAGAACCTTGGTCCATGCAGACAGGGAAAGAACAATACTGACGAATTATTCAAGCAAGGAAGAGAAACAGAGGAATGTGTGGCGTCGCGTGACGTGAGCTTTACCAGGAAACACTGTGAGGTCACCATCTCAGTTGTTAGCGCGGCAATTGAGGAATAAAATTGTGAATAAGCAAAGTTGTTTTGTCTGAAACGTTATATTGATGGATGTGTGAGACTAGTGCCTGGAGTGTAGAAGCTCATGTAGGCTAAACCGCCGGAGAGTAAATGTTTGTCCTGATATATCTTGGTGGCCCGTCCGGACTTCAAATCAATGGTGAAGAGCCCATCACGACGAGACCACAAAAGTATAACGCCACTATGATCTGCAACACACCAAACACCTCAGTCGGACCTCCAATCACAGTAGAATCGGTTGGGAAAGCGCTCTCAGGAAGCAGGTTCGTGAGTTCAACGACTCGGCCCAGTGCCCATCCCTCATCCGCGTCATGACCATCTTCTCTCGACCATATATACAGCCTGAAAGGATCATGGCCATGCCGAGCCCACCATCCTCTGCAACCATGAGAGCGATGCGCCTATAACAGCATAACGTCGGTCGGTGGATCATGGACATCTCTCGCGTGTCCAAATTGTACGCAACGATGAATTTGGAGCCCGAGGTCACGAAGTAGAGCGTATTGCCCACTAGAGCAGTACTACTGGGTGCACTATTGCTTCTACTATATTGGACATCGTCGGGCCCAGCAGTGTAGGCCGGCTCGCTCCATGAGCGATCCTCTTCTGAGGAGTAGAGACGGACGAAGTTCTTGTCGTCGTCTTCGGTGCTCGCCACGAAGACGATCATGAACGGTCCACGGTGGCAGTCAATGTGGTCACAGCCGCCGCTCGTTCCGGCAGCGCGGCAGAGCACTGCCGCGTTCCAACACTTGGGCCCAGCAGGTAGGCTAGCAATCGCCTTCCGCTCGTCCGTGACTTGGTCCCAGACCTCGAAGTCATGGTGGGAGACGACGTCCGTCCAGTCGTCGAGGTAGACCGGCTTGTGGAGAAGGACGCGGCCGTGGCGAGCGTCGATTGCGGCCCACTGGTCGCCGCGGACGGTGCGGGGTCGGCGGAACCAGGAGACGGTTGGCACGAACCTGGTCGTTGACGTACTGCGTCTGATGGAGCTCTTGACGTTGCATAGGACGCCCAGCATGGCCGGTGTATGGCGGAACGCACGGAACTTTCGGTGGAACCCGGGGTCTGACACGAGACGGCGCCATCGCTTGCAGACGAGGGCGGCGTGGACGAGGCGCGCGGGATCGTCGGCCGCCAAGCGGAAGAGGATCTCTTCCAGGAGTTCATCTGTCAGCGCCGGCACCATGCTGCTTCCTTTCTGTGGCGGCGGCAGAGCGAGGGAGGGGCTTGGTCGCCGGAAGCACCGAAGCTGCGGAGCGAGAGTAAAGAAAAAAAAAAAAAGGGACCGAGGATCCGACCTCGTTTGTCTGCCTCTTTGCATTTATTAGCGAGTGTTCTTGTTGGATTGCACTTTGAATCCGATCCCCAGTAGTTGAACGGAACAGAACGCAATACGCACAAGTCAAGGTATCAAGTTCGGACTCCATCAAGGTATCAAGTTCGGACTCCATGTTGATGTCGACTATACATGGCAAAGTTCCACGCGCATGCATCAAGGTTCGGGTACCTTATCTAGTCATCTTAGTTTTCTGAACTGGTCTGCTCAATAAACGAGTAGCAGAGTAGCAAGTTTCGACGCATACTCTGCTTCATCTCCCGTCCAGGTGCACCTGTTTTGTCTGCGACGATCTCCATGAGCAGGTTAAGAATAAACACCAAAATGGCACCAAGAATTTTCTGTAGATAAAGGAGCCAAGCAAGCGAACACCCGTAGACATCATCATATCACTTGCCCATCTTATGTTCGTTCCTAGTCTAAATCATATCTGGGACTGGGAGTATTCAGCTGCCACAGAATTAGCTGATCCCTGATCAGATTAGCTTCGAGGAACTGATGTACTGGTGTCCAAATAGCAAATTAACACTGTAAAATGGTATTCAGATGCCCTATTAATTGAACACCTGTAAGCCATCTGAGGCATCCAGTTACTACTATACACTGTTTTTTTTTTTTTGAAAGAACAGGAGAGGCTCACGCCTCTACTGATTAGATATATTATAAAAAGACAAATAAGAGTTGCATACAGATCTTAAGGAGGAAAAAAAGGAAGTAAAGGAAAATTAAAAACAGAAAAGTTACAAGTGCTCTATCCATTGGATAATATGGGGTAAGTATTTTTCTTTGCACGATGGACAACCATCTGCATCTCTATCTTGAAAATATTTCTGCATCTCTCCAGAGTTGGATCAATGTTCTTGAAAATCCAATCATTTCTCACTGTCCATATGCTCCATGCCATAAGTATGATGATTTCCATGTAAAAAGGGACATTCAATTGCCTCCTCAGCCTCTTGATAGTATCTGTGGGCATAGCCGCTACTGGGATTTGCAAGCCAATGAGGTTCCAGCATGCTCCAGCAAAAGAGCATCTCATGAACAAGTGCCTTAAAGTCTCTTCTCTCTGAATGATACACAAATCACAAGTATAGGAATCAAGAGCCATATTCCTCCTACGTAGCATGCCTCTGGTGCTGAGTCTATTATTTAGGAGAAGCCAAAAAAGATTTTATGCTTCATTTGACATGAGGACTTCCATATCCACTTAATGGGAGCTGGCACATGAACATGACCCATGAGGTGCTTATAGGCTTTGGAGCAAGAATACTCGGCTGATCCCCAGATATATGTCCAAATATCTTTGTCTTGATTGAAATCTAGAGTTTGAAGCAACCCTTCCATCTCCTGGTATTGAGCATAAGCCTCTTCAGTCAGTGGCAGTTGAAACATCTGATGAAGGGGATCCAAACTAGCTGCACCTTGTAAGCAAATTTGAGGTTTGATTGTGAAGGAGTATAATTGTTGAAATTGATGAATGGGGACTACATTGGCCCACATATCTTCCCAAAACATGACTGTTCTTCCATCTCTAACAGTCACCCTTGATATTCCCTTGTATAGGTCTAGAAGCTTTAGTACATCCTTCCACCAAAAGGACCCCCTCTTTCTTGCAGTAGGCAGCTGGCCATTTGCATAGTGGTTATTCCAGATTAATTCCACCCAGGGTACTGGTGCTCTATTAAAAAATTTATGCAGATACTTCATAAGCAGAGCATCATTATGCACTGTTAGCTTTCTTATTCCCAGTCCACCCTCGCTCTTAGGTCGAGTGATCATGTCCCAAGCCGCCAGTGGAGGCCTTTTGGCATTGATATCAGAACCCCTCCAGATGCAGTGCCTTAAGTATTTTTCAATCTGTTTAATCACTGTCTTATGAACTCTGATTGTGCACATGACAAAGACTGGCATGGACAGAAGAACTGACTTTACCATTTCGACCATCACAGCCGTCTCAAGCACACGGCACCCCCAATTTATTTGGGATCTTTCTTCCTCTTTCTGCAGCAGCGCCCAGAATCGAATCCAGTATGTTCCTCTGAAAACCACCTGCATAGAAGTAGAAGCTCGTGTCTTGTTAAAAACCTCATCATTGCGACTTAACCAAATCGCCCAACATATGGCACATGCTCCCACCAAAGCTTGATACATACTTCTTTTTTCTACCCCTTGCAGCCACCCATTAAACAAATGATGAACGCTTCTAGGGGGAGATAAATTAAAAGAAAACTGTATCAACCTCCAAATAAACCTAGCACTTTGGCAATCAAAAAAGAGGTGTTGTATTGATTCATTCAAATTACAAAAACAACACTTAGGGCTTCCCTTCCATCGCCTCCTAGCTAAGTTATCCTTGGTTAAGGTAACCCCTTTAATCATGTACCACATGAAAACTTTTATCTTGAGCGGAATTTTAAGCTTCCAAATAATGTGATTATGAGGTACAACATTGGTAACAGCTAACGCTCTATACATAGAACGGACTGTAAAAGAACCTTGCTGATTTAAGGACCACACGAAGACATCTTTTTGATCAGTTAATTGAGTATTTATGACTCTACCAACCAGATGGTACCAAGAAGTCAAATTATTACCCACAAGAGATCTTCTAAAAGATACATTCAAAGGTCTTGATCGCAAAACCACATTAACAGAAGCGCTTTTCTTTCTAACAATATTATAAAGATTGGGGTAATGTGTTGCGGCCATTCTGCTCAACTGAAACGCCATATTAATTCGTTACTCTCTTCTGACAGACTTATTTGTAAAGAGGAAAGGAAAGACAACTGAGAGCATTGTCGACAACTCAAAATGGAAACCCAAACTAAGTGTTCCCATTACTAGTACGTGTGGTACGGCATTGCAATTTGTCAAGTAGATGTGCAGAGTAAGCGTCAGCATCTCAGCATGGTATGCGTGCGCGTAGCTTGCATAAGAAGTAAAAAGGAAAGGTTTTCGTAAAACTAGAAAATAAATCCCGGTTGTTCATTGTCCTATTCATCAGACGGCTGAAAGCCCATAAGCATGAGTTACGGGCCTGCTACAAAACTATGCCAGTCACCATTCAGTATGCAACTCTCTATCCACTTGTAGAATTTGCACCTCTGCTGCTCACATCATCACAAAACACCAACAATTAAACAATCTTGGATTTTATGCGGTTCTATAATACGAACAAAAAACTGAAATGTTTTCTGTCAAAAATAAACTGGAATAATTTACGTGAAGTATTGATGTGTCTTCAAACAATCTTGAGGATGTAGCGGCCACACCACCGCGTATATACTGGCGGAGCTCATTAGAGTCATGGGCATTCATATGAATACCCAAATTTTCTGGACAAAAAAAAATTACTTGTATTCTGTATACGTGCTTGGGCCAGAAACCTGCTTCTCTCGGTATTCATTCACCAGCAGCCCAATCAGCAGGAGGCAACGGCCCACAAGTTAGTGCGCACAACAATCAGCAGGAGGCAACGCACTTCGTTCGTTTTGCATCGAGAAGGCGGCAGCGGCAACTTTTCCCCAGAACGCCTTGCCTCCAAATCCCTAAATCCGCAAAATCTTTCGTCGACTCGTGCGATTCCATCGAGAGCCAGCCTGCCCTGTCCGACCGATTGGCGCGCCGTCCGCCGCGTCTGCCGTGCCCACTAGCCGTCGCGCTGGGCTAGCACCGCCCGCCCCCGCCGGCCATCGACATCGAGCCACAGCACTGCGCCACCATCGTTGGAGCAGAAAGGATCTTTTGGTAAGGAGTTCTCTCTTCTATGTGCATTGTTTTGCCCATCAACTTCAGTTGACACTTGTTGCTGTTGCCAAGGAGAATCAAGCTTGTATTGGTTTCTTTGAACAACTTAGATTTCTGTTGAGTGTTATTGGGATTTCTTGCAAAAAGATTCAGATGCTTCGGGTGGCTCAAGCACAACAGGTTTTGGATGCATTAGACTTGGGTGAAGTGGAAACCGGTACAGGTTTGAACCAAGAGATGGGCCTAGGAAGGCCATGTGATACACGTTGGAACTCTCACTACAAGACTGTTATGCATGTTGTCTTATTATATCCTACCATACGAAATGTTCTCTTTATGGTTGGTGATGACCACTCTCAAAGCACCGAGGCTGTAAATGCTCAAACAATGCTAGGATATTTTGAATCATTTGAGTTTGTTTTCATGGCACATCTCTTATTGGCCATATTTGGGTACACAAACAACTTGAGCAATGCTTTACAAAGGAAGGATCAGAACATTGTTAATGCTATTGATCTTCTTTATTTGACAAAGGCTGAATTGGGTGACTTGCGAGAGGATGCTGGCTGGAACAAATTTCTTGAAGAAGTCATTGCATTTTGTGTCAAGCATGGGGTTGATGTCCCTAACATGGACAGTTGCTATGAGCCAATTGTAAAATCAAAGAGATACATGAGGAAAATCAGTTATCTTCATCGCTTCCGTGTTGAGATTTTCTTAAGTGTCATTGATCGGCAACTTCAAGAGCTCAACGACCGCTTTGATGAGGTAAACACAGAGCTGCTCATTTGCATGCAGCATTCAATCCTGCTAATTCATTTGCTGCCTATGATGAGAAACACTTGCTGAAACTTGCTGAGTTTTATCCTTTGGATTTCTCAATTGATGATCTTCACAAGCTTAGCTTTGAATTGAAGCTCTATATTCGTGAAATGCGTACAAATGAAAGGTTCAGAAATATAAAAAGCCTTGGAGATCTTTCAGTTACACTTGTTAAAACAGAGAGAAACACCATGTACCCTTATGTCTACAAGCTTCTCAAGTTAGTTTTACTTCTCCCTGTTGCAACTGCTAGTGTGGAGAGGGTCTTTTCGGCGATGAATTATATAAAGAATAAGCTAAGAAACAAGATGGGAGATCAATTATTGAATGACTGATTGATTACATTTATTGAGCGGGAGTTTTTCAAACAAGTTAAAGATGAGGCTGTGATAGCAAGGTTTCAAGCCATGAAGGAGCGTGTAGTTAAATTGTACTAGCTATTATGTAATTTTGCCAAACTATTTTATTTTACCTTAGATTTGAACAATTCGTAATGTATTATTGAGTTTGGCACTTTTCATTTCAAGTTTCGTACTGTTTTCGAATTTTTTTTGTCGCCGTCGTCCAAAAATGAATACCCAGCAAAGAAATCTCAGCTCCGCCACTGAATACGCACAAGTCAAGGTATCAAGTTCGGACTCCATCAAGGTATCAAGTTCGGACTCCATGTGATGTCGACTATACATGGCAAAGTTCCACGCGCATGCATCAAGGTTCGGGTACCTTATCTAGTCATCTTAGTTTTCTGAACTGGTCTGCTCAATAAACGAGTAGCAGAGTAGCAAGTTTCGACGCATACTCTGCTTCATCTCCCGTCCAGGTGCACCTGTTTTGTCTGCGACGATCTCCATGAGCAGGTTAAGAATAAACACCAAAATGGCACCAAGAATTTTCTGTAGATAAAGGAGCCAAGCAAGCGAACACCCGTAGACATCATCATATCACTTGCCCATCTTATGTTCGTTCCTAGTCTAAATCATATCTGGGACTGGGAGTATTCAGCTGCCACAGAATTAGCTGATCCCTGATCAGATTAGCTTCGAGGAACTGATGTACTGGTGTCCAAATAGCAAATTAACACTGTAAAATGGTATTCAGATGCCCTATTAATTGAACACCTGTAAGCCATCTGAGGCATCCAGTTACTACTATACACTTTTTTTTTTTTTTGAAAGAACAGGAGAGGCTCACGCCTCTACTGATTAGATATATTATAAAAAGACAAATAAGAGTTGCATACAGATCTTAAGGAGGAAAAAAAAGGAAGTAAAGGAAAATTAAAAACAGAAAAGTTACAAGTGCTCTATCCATTGGATAATATGGGGTAAGTATTTTTTCTTTGCACGATGGACAACCATCTGCATCTCTATCTTGAAAATATTTCTGCATCTCTCCAGAGTTGGATCAATGTTCTTGAAAATCCAATCATTTCTCACTGTCCATATGCTCCATGCCATAAGTATGATGATTTCCATGTAAAAAGGGACATTCAATTGCCTCCTCAGCCTCTTGATAGTATCTGTGGGCATAGCCGCTACTGGGATTTGCAAGCCAATGAGGTTCCAGCATGCTCCAGCAAAAGAGCATCTCATGAACAAGTGCCTTAAAGTCTCTTCTCTCTGAATGATACACAAATCACAAGTATAGGAATCAAGAGCCATATTCCTCCTACGTAGCATGCCTCTGGTGCTGAGTCTATTATTTAGGAGAAGCCAAAAAAAGATTTTATGCTTCATTTGACATGAGGACTTCCATATCCACTTAATGGGAGCTGGCACATGAACATGACCCATGAGGTGCTTATAGGCTTTGGAGCAAGAATACTCGGCTGATCCCCAGATATATGTCCAAATATCTTTGTCTTGATTGAAATCTAGAGTTTGAAGCAACCCTTCCATCTCCTGGTATTGAGCATAAGCCTCTTCAGTCAGTGGCAGTTGAAACATCTGATGAAGGGGATCCAAACTAGCTGCACCTTGTAAGCAAATTTGAGGTTTGATTGTGAAGGAGTATAATTGTTGAAATTGATGAATGGGGACTACATTGGCCCACATATCTTCCCAAAACATGACTGTTCTTCCATCTCTAACAGTCACCCTTGATATTCCCTTGTATAGGTCTAGAAGCTTTAGTACATCCTTCCACCAAAAGGACCCCCTCTTTCTTGCAGTAGGCAGCTGGCCATTTGCATAGTGGTTATTCCAGATTAATTCCACCCAGGGTACTGGTGCTCTATTAAAAAATTTATGCAGATACTTCATAAGCAGAGCATCATTATGCACTGTTAGCTTTCTTATTCCCAGTCCACCCTCGCTCTTAGGTCGAGTGATCATGTCCCAAGCCGCCAGTGGAGGCCTTTTGGCATTGATATCAGAACCCCTCCAGATGCAGTGCCTTAAGTATTTTTCAATCTGTTTAATCACTGTCTTATGAACTCTGATTGTGCACATGACAAAGACTGGCATGGACAGAAGAACTGACTTTACCATTTCAAGCTTCCCCCCTGACTAAGGAAGATAGAAGTGGAAATCAGGCGGCGCTCAACCTTTTGCACTAGAGGCAGGAAATCCTCTACCCTTGGCTTGGTAAGTCCTAGGGGCAAACCCAGGTAAGTGAAAGGGAAAGTGCCTTGTTGGCAGCCAAAGGTGCCTGCCAGGATTTGCATTTTCTCATTACTGACATTAATCGGGACAATCATGGATTTTTGATAATTGACTTTCAATCCTGTAGATGAGGCAAAGGTGTTTAGCAGTGCCTTTAAGATGAAAAGTTGCCTAGGACAAGCCTCCATAACCAGAAGAGTGTCATCAGCATATTGTATTATGGGGAAGTCAGCGCCTGCTCTAGAGATAGGCAGTCTTAGCAGCCCTTGATCCTTGGCTTTATTCACAATTGACTGGAGCAGATCTGCAGCTAGTACAAACAGGAGAGGGGAAAGAGGATCTCCTTGTCTTACTCCCCTCTTACAGTGAATTGTTTTCCCAGGGACACCATTCAACAAAATAGATGACGTACCAGATTTGAGAATACCCTGAATCCATGAAATCCATCTATCTCCAAAGCCCTTATGCCTAAGTATATCAATGATTACTTGATGCTCCAATTTATCAAAAGCTTTCTCAAAATCCAGTTTTAAGATCACAATCTCCTTTTTTGACTTATGGCAGAGGTGAAGATATTCAAACGACCAGGCAAGACAATCCTGAATTGTTCTTGTTTTAATAAAACCATATTGATTCTGATGGATGGTACTCATGATTACAATTTGTAGTCTATCAGCCAGGAGCTTGGTGAGAAGCTTCACACATGAATTCAGCAGAGAGATAGGGCAAAAATCATTGACCCCTTCTGGAGTGTCTTTCTTTGGGACTAGGGTGATATAAGATCCATTTATACTTTTCAAGCATATGTCGCCATTATAAAATGCCTCACATAGAGCATAAAAATCAGGTGCTATTGTAGCCCAGCATTTTTTGAGGAAGTCACCATTAAAACCATCTGGCCCTGGAGATTTATTGGATGGCAGATTAGATATGACTTTGTCTATTTCATCCTTACTGAAAGGTTCATCAAGCCACCCCAGATTGTCACCTTGTTGCTAGCAATGTTGACAGATCAAATTGCATGCCTTGAAACTCAGAAGTGCCAAGCCTTTCCTTATATGCCCCCCAAAGCAAATTAGCTTTAGCCTCATGATCTGTCAGAATGTGTCCAGTCTCATCCTTCAAACTTGAGATTAAATTTCTGTTATGTCTGATGGAAGCATTTGCATGAAAGAAACTTGTTGGCTCATCCCCAAATTTAACCCATTTAATGGTGCCTCTTTGCTTCCAATATAGATTCTGTTGCTTCAGGAGAACTTCAAGATGATTCTGAAGGATATTCCTGAAATTCCATTCCTCTAGCATAAGGTCTCTTGATTCTTCAAACATGTCCAGGAGAGAGATGACTAATTTCACATTAAAATTGTTGAGTTGAGGTTTGGCAACTGAGCATGCCAAGCTCTAAAAACTCTCCTAGAGTTTTTCAGCTTGGCCACCAGGTTCTTGGCTTTATCTATTTGATTTGTAGGTAGAGACCATGCATGGTAAACACTTGCTGGAATTGCTCATGTTCCAACCAGTAATTCTCAAAT
This sequence comes from Eragrostis nindensis, assembly GCA_012490785.1. Taxonomy (NCBI): domain Eukaryota; kingdom Viridiplantae; phylum Streptophyta; class Magnoliopsida; order Poales; family Poaceae; genus Eragrostis; species Eragrostis nindensis. The sequence continues at coordinate 178,640 of JAAXCT010000544.1, read as the reverse complement.
CTGAATACTTTTGGCTTTGGCACTGATGTTGTAACAGAGATAATACAGGGAACATGGTCAGATGTGTCCCTAGTAAGAGTTCTTGCAATTGTTCCAGGATACTGAATGCTCCAATTTGCAGAGGTAAAAAACCAGTCAAGTCTTTCCAGCAATGGATTCTCCTGTTTATTACTCCATGTGAATTTTTGTCCTCTCAAGGGTATCTCTACCAGCCTTAAGTTACTGATTGCAGCATTGAAAGCTAACATTTCCCCTGTATTAGCACCAGGTTTATTCCTATTTCTGGGTGATCTGATGAGATTGAAGTCTCCAACGATTAGCCAATCTATTGAGTCATCCATTTCCACATTTTCAAACCAGTTGAGAAACAATTCTTTGCCTTCTGGGGTACAGGGTGCATATATATTTGTGAGAACCCATTCTTCAGAGGTCAAGAGATTAATAAATTGGACTGACTGTGCATATTCATTCTGAAAGATGAGATGCCCATTGAATTTAGTGCTCTGCCAGATAATAATAGAGCCACCAGAAGCCCCTATTGAGGGAATGTATTCAAACATATCATATCTAGCAGGACAAAACTTTTAATGTAACCTGTATCGAAATGCTCTCTTTTTGTCTCTTGGATACAAATAATATCACATTTGGTTTGCTGCACAGTATTTCTGATGGCATTCCATTTAACATCCGAATTAATCCCCCGAATATTCCAACATAGGACTCTCCAGTCCCTCATCATGCTATTATTTTGTATATCCATAAAAAACTGCTATGAAAAGACTGCAAAGAGGCCCCATAACAATATGAAGGCCGAACAGTAACAAGCATTTGCTGCAGACAAATCATTGTCCCAAGGCATTCTTCACTATCACAAGCATGACAGGTAAAAATCACAGACACCATGAAGGCTGGAGAGGGACCAGCCTGCCTGCAAACCAGAATTCTGGAGAAGGACCAGAAATCACAAGGTCTGGATATGGACCAGATGCATAATATCCATTGATAATTAAAGATCAAGAAGAAGTCCAAGAACAGACAATTCCATAGCCAAATAGAACCAGGTTCAAGTAGCATACGACAGCTAACATTCAAAATAAACAAGTCCATGTGACTTCTGATAAGAGATAAAAGCATAAAGGACAGAAACCATTTCTGCCATAAAAAGCAGACCATTATTAAAGGGATTAAGAGCAGTTCCCTTCTACTGCTTTGACTTCTTCTTGGTCTTGGATTCATTGGAGTCACCATTTTCTGTTCCAGCCTTACCATTCTTCTTCCCTGCTCTTGTCTGCTTACTCTCAGGCTTCTTGATTGGAGCAGGTTTCTTCTTCTTCTTGGTTAAGGCTTCATCAGATAGAGCACCAGGCGCCACCTTGCAGAACTTGTGCCCTAGGTCTCGAATTATGGATGGGGAAAGAGGAGGTGGAGAAGCATTACAGGCAAGGCAATTTTTGCCAACACATGCAGTTTTGAAACCCTTATGTATATTCTTCAGTCTCAGGCTCCTCCTAAGATCTGAGCTGACCAATGGAACAGTAGTCCCCCTTCTTTTCTTCAAAGGTTCAGACCTGTCAGGTTGATCCACTTTATCTGGAGTAGTTTCAGTGTCAGACAATTCTGTGATAGAACAACTAGAACTGTCCTTTGTCTGAAAATCTTCAGAGCTCCAGTTACAGCACTGCACTGGTTCTGTAGTAGGACACTTCCTTGGGATCATGAAATCTAATCCAGCTGTACCAGACAGATGATTGCTGAGAAATTCCCAGGCTTTAGAGGCCAAGAATCTTTTTGCCCATTCAAAATGCATTGGGGAGAGAAGAAGAGCTGTGAAAAAAGGAGACCAGTCCTTAGGAATTGTGACAGTTGCAGAGCTATTACCTGCAGGAGCCAGAAACTTTGCCCAAAGTCTATACATATCAGCTGGCAGCTTAACCTGGTCATGCTCATGACTATGGAGGTTGTTAGCCACAGAAGAGAGAGAACCAAAGACAGGGTCCACCGAGCTATTAGCACCAAAAAGCATCATCCCAACATGGAGATGCTCAATCCTGTTCTGATTACCAGCACCCTGGTCATCATCTCGATCAATGTGAGAGCCTTGTCCTGGATTGTGGTGGGGTTCCCCATCCGCAGTATGGGATCCATGAGCTTCAATCTCCATGTGTTCAGGCTCATCAGGAGGATGATTGCCTATCTGCTCTAAGTCTCGGTCACCATCTTCAGCCATGGCCTGCAGTTCATCTTCATTCATGAGATCATCTTCATTGAGCTCCAGAGGTAAGAAGTTAGGCACTTCAGCATGGGGAACAACAGCTGGGAGAGCCAGAATAACCCCTCCTTCCACTTCTGCAGCTTCTTGAGCTGCATTGAGGTCAGGTAATGGCATGCCTTCAGCTTGGGGTTCTGCTGCATCATTCATATTGTTGTCTTCCACAATCACATTAATTATGGGAGGATTCTCCTGCACATCCTGTTGCACATCAGCTATGTCTGCATCCACTACTTGCCCAGGGTTATCATCCTCAACAAACATTTCACCTGAAGCATTGAGGTCCAACTGCAAGTTTGCTGCAGGGAGGATCTGGACTTCCTGTAACTGAGGTTCAGGCCATAGGCCCCATTGTTGAGCTTCCACATTAGCTTCCTGTTGTGGCTGCTCCTCCTCTTCCTGATCAGGTGCAGGCATATTATGCTGAGGACCTTGCACAGGTTGGCCAAAACCAAAGAAATCAAAAGGTGGCTCTCCACCATCAGGATTGTCAGGTAAATCTTCATCAGCTGGCTGGCCACCCAGCATGTCCTCATCCAGAATTTCACATTGCACCGTCCATGAGAACCCATGAAAGCCTTCTCCATCTGTGACTACAATCCAGCGAGGTACATCTTGCAAGTCTGTCACTCTAGCTCTAACAATAATACGAGCTAGATTAGATGGATCTCTCTCCCAAGCCATCAGTCGTCCAAATGAAGTGATTGCATTCTCAATGTATGACTGCTCCCAGTAATCCAAAGGAAAATTCATGAGCATAAGCCAACATTCCCTATTGAAATTTAAGGCTCTATGGTTTCTTCCCCTATCATGACGCAAAACACGAAAACGAACATCTCCATATTGATGAGGGCTTGAGTTGATCAGGAAATCTCTGTCATAAACATGAACAAATCTAACATAAGCTTGTCCCAAAGGGCATGGTTGAACATCCCTGATCCTAACTCTTTTGTGCTCAACAAAGAACTCTCTCACTACATCGCTGATGTTTGCGAAGTGCATCTGACCTTGTGGAAGAGGATCAATGGTGACAATGGCGATGTCATCATTCCTTGGCTGGGGCCGAGCCATCACTGCTCGAACCATGTCAACTCTGTCATCGACCTGAAGAACATTGGCCCATCGTGGCTTGAAGGGGGCAGGATCCGCTCTCTGATACGCCATTGCAGCGATCGTCTCCTCGTCGCTCTGAGAGGAAGACAGAGCAAGTTGGAGGGGCGTGTGGTCTGGCAAGGTATGAGGAGTACGTGCTTTGGAAGCCCAAGAGTCATTCCAGTCAAGGAGAGGAATCTCCAATACCTGATACATTTCCTTAAAACTAGTAAACACCGGCGGCCCACTCGGTCCTGCTTCCCCTGTTGATTCCTGTAGCTTTAGAAACCAAGGCTGGAACTTTCCTTTTCCCCAGTCCTTACTAAAATTATCCTGCACCTTCCTTGCAATCGTGAAGCCGGATTGATTGGACACAACAGTGCAATGGTAGGAATAATGACCTTCCTTCATGCATTTTCTGCATCTCAACTTCCCTCTGCATTGCAACCGAGAGTGCCCAGATTGAAGACAAAAGGAACACTGTAAGATTGACGGCCCAGCAGAAAAAGCCCGGTTCTGGAGCTGGACCTGTCCGACCCGTCTCTGTACTGAGGCCTTCCCGTTATTTTCTAATTTGCCATGAGCATGAGACCTGAAAATCCCGATGGCAACTTCGTGGAGACAAAAGCTTTATCAGAATGCTGATGGACTGTGAGCCTGTCAAAAACTGACTGACGAGGGATGGATATTCTATCAAACACTGAGGATTTACGTCTCCAGGCTTGGTTCTGCCCAACCGGTTGAGTTCTGTTACCTAGCCTTACTGTATTGGCTCCAGTCAAGAACTGTTGAGCTCTCACCTTGTCAGCATAGGTAGCCAACTTCTTTTTCTTATGAGAGACAGTAGTCCAGCTGCTCTCCTCTTCTTTCTCAAAAGCCATCGATTCTTGAACCCAAGGAGCACCCCCCTGGCTCCAAAGATTAAAATGGAGCTTATACTGAGAACATTCAAAAGATTTCAACTTGTATATGTAGAAACCCACAGCTTTACAAGAGACCACGAATTTGAAAACTCGATCACTGATCTGCTCTGGCCTAAAATCAGCCGAAGCACCTCCAATTGTGGCCTTGAGGATAAGCCCAACCGATTCAACAGTCAATCTATATTTGCATCTCCCAAAAGATACTAGCAGGAAAAAACTCTTGAAATCTGATCTTCCCACCGGAGTGATCGGACAACCAAGACGATCCCAGACAGCCTTTTGAACACCAAGGCCCGGACGAAAATTAAGATCCGGGAGATCCAGGGAGGGGGAGAGATTGGGAGCATACCTGGTATTTGCTTGACCAACAATTGAACGAGACTGGGATGGTACTGAAGCGAGAGACCCCCATCCCGGACCCGTTTCCATCAGAAACGAGAAAAGGAAATCACACCAAGGTCAAGAGGAGGTGGAAGGAGCACTGAGGTGGAGATCGAGGCATGACGAAGAGAATGCACCGATCAGAAGAGAGAATTAGTGGCTAGATCGGGCCATCGCCGGCGATCGCCATTTTCTCCGATCCGGGAATTCCGGAAATTCAAATCCCGCCTTGCGATTTCGGCAAGAACTGTGACTATACACTGTTCTGGTGCTGTTCATATGAGATGTCAGCCTTCAGATTGAAGTCATCAGCTCAAGCTGCAGAAAATATGCTACTGTCATGAGTACTTGATCTCAATTCTTCATGATGCTTCTTCAAAATGCATCGCTCCATGGAAGTGTTCTCATGCTAATGCTGCTCTTGCAAGTGATGCAAGTTTTATTGCAGTGATCAATCTCAAATGATTAACTAATTGGTCCAGTCTAAAATTCAATTTCCAATGTATGATTATAGACTAATGTTGCATACATGAAGTAATTATGAAAATAAACAGTGGATGCATCATGTAAAACATGGCATATACCTTATGAGGTCAACAGAGCAAATATACAAGGATCCATAAAAGAAAAAAGAAAAGCCAGCAGAGATATAAACTTAACCTAAAAAACATCATCACCTTCCATCATTTTCACAAATTTTGCTGCAGCCAACTCAGCTGAGCTGAGATTTGCAGTGTAGAACTGACATAAACATCATGCCCGTTCCCCAGGCTTGTTTTCCGGTGTGTATATGAAAGCAAATGGGCTTGATTTAACTTTCTAAATGCAGTCTGCGTAATAGTCAGAGCTCATTGCTACAATACGTTTTGACCTAACTGTAACCAACCCTGAGACTCCCTGATGAGGACTAGGCCCGATCTTCCGAGAGGTAGAGGTAAACTCGATAATTGGAGAACTCGACGTTGACGATCCGATTTCCAATCAACCCGATTCGAACCCTGCAACCGCTACACCACTGCTCCGTTGGTTATCAACCAAGCACAACTTGATTGACCTCGCCGATAAGGCTTTTCCTGCAGACGAATCGAGAACGCAAGCAAGAAAGTGTAAACACGCAATCTGAAATTGCAAATATGAATTTGAAGGGAATCACAAGAGAGGTTCAAACACTCGATTCGAAAGGACTAATCGACACAGTCGAGGAGAGTAAGAACAGGGGCCCTGGATCAATGTATAAGGACTTGTCGCCACAGATACAACGATGAACTCAAGTTTCTCGATGGAAAACTCAACTAAACAAAACCCAAATCCTAATGTGGCGGCGGCTACTGATAATATAGAGTTTAGGGGCGTGCAAACCCTAAGGACGTGCCCCTAATGGGCTAAGACACGATACATGGCCCAAAGGCCAAAAACGGTGACGCAGCACCGAAACAATTTCTGGACGCGGACTTATTTCGACGATTCCCGTCGACTCAGATGGAATTTAGATGTGCGACTGGATCCGTTGGAAAGCTTATCTTCTTAGCTTTCCATCCATATGAAGAACGTCCCAATCCGAGTCCGTATGTGACGGGGCGCCCGTTTTAGTGGAAGGTACTCCTGGAATCCGAATCCAACTCGAAGGGCAACTTGATGACGACTTGAAACTCGGTGGTGAGGCCGGTTCGTGCGTGTCTAGCATGGTGATGTCCTCATCACACCCAGTCCCAAAAAAAAAATCAAATTCACCATCTTGTAAAGTGAGCTGAACTTGATAAAAAAAGAGATTTTATTCCATCCAAATTGGATTCACAGTAAATACACAGTTCCATGCCAATGATAACAGCATTCTAATGTCCACACTGGACTCCCTATATAGTCGAACATAATCGCACTCATGGAGAGGTATGCACCATTTTTGAAAGTTATGGACAAATATGAGATCCGCTAAAAGTTTAAGGACCTGTGGTGCATTTGATTCGAATTTTAGTAACCACACTCAGATTACATTAGGGTAACACAATGAATATGAAATTACAGTGTTGTAGATGACAGCAGAGCAGACAAATACCCAAAAAACTGCCTAAAACAAAATGCGATTATCAATTGCCAACATACTAAGACAGACACCAAACTCACTAATATTGTAATGCTGTTCCACTATAAAGCTCATACTGATTACTGAAGCGCCCCGGTTATCCCAGGAGCTAAAACACTTTATTATACCAGTCCCTGGATCAGTCGCTGGTACAATCAAGTCTTACAACAGGTGATATTACAAGTCGCGGCCTGGCAGGGGTCGATTGAGAAGCAACAAGAACACTAGTAGATAGACAACAGTAAACACAAAGCTAAACCAGAACATGACTTCTAGGTCATCAAACGGCATAGCGGAAGCAACTAAGCGGTATAGACTACTGCCACAGGCAGCTCGGGTGCGGACGAGACTAAGCTTAATCGTCTTCCTCACCGTCGGCGTCGACGAAGTCTGGATCTTCCTCTGTAATCAGCAAGCAAGAATGAGTACAAAAGTACTCAGCAAGTCGCAACCCTTACCCTACCATCAATGGATAAATGTATGCATTTGGCGGTAGCAAGGTAAAGGCCATCAGGTTTAACATTGCAATAAAGCAAATTTTACACATGCAAGGGTTCAGTATAAAGCATTTTAGCAAAAGCATCAAATTAAGATATTAAGGGGTTGGTCAAGTTTTACGTTGCCGGACACCCCGTCCACGACAACCTTCGGCGGAAGGCCGGACCTATTCTCAAAACAACTCACACATCAAGGAGATAAGCACCCATCCCATGCTAGTTCTTGGACCGAACCAAAGCCATGTCCGTGACCGTGGACTCGGCTATTCGAATAGATTTTAACACTCTGCAGAGGTTGTACGCTGTACCCACAATCTGAGTGCATCACAAGCCACTGCGCGGGTGGTGTGAAGACTCACAAAGCCATTACCCATCACAGCATCGTCCCGACTAATCGCCATGGGAGTTATCCAGGGGTCTATCCTCTGATCTAGGTCTTCGCCCGGGTCGCACACGTCTGCATCACGTCCACCTGCTCCATGGGCTCCCATTGCATCTCCAGCCTCCAGGCGATTAACAGATAGCTGGCGGGGTTTAGACTAAGCCGTGCCGCATACACGGTAGTGTGGTCGCACTGAATAAACGGCTAGGTAGGATGTCACAAGCAACTCGGTCCTTATACGAGCCAAGGCAATCATCTCCACATATATGAACCCACCACAGAGGCGGCATTCATCTCCCATATCACTTGTCATAAGCACACCACAGAGGCGACGCTTAATCTTCCATAAATATCATCAGGATCACCTCAGCTCTAACCCAAGTTCATTCATTCATCTTTCTTAAGTTATCACCCAACCTTACTACTACCACACAACACCAATCACGGTTTTCACATTTGCAAAAGCTAAGTATAAGTAGAGCACTTAGTGATACACAGTCCTAAGCATTTCTATAACAAGGAAATCATCCATGCGTAAATAATAGTCATACATGGATATCCTAGGTTTAACAGGGAATAATTTAGGACAGATAATATAAGGCTCAGTGGTCTTGGTCACACTAAACAAAGGTCTTGTAATCATCAGGATAATCATTTCATGCAATAAAATGGCTTCTATGGGTTGTGTTTATAAAACATAGGAGCAGTATGATCAAAGGGAAAACGGATTGTGACTTGCCTTCGTTGACGTCCTCGGGAAGCTCCTGCTCGAAGTCTCCGGCTCCTGGTTCCTGCTCCTCCTCCTCCTCGTACTCGTGCTCGTACACTCCGTCAGCTACGGTACGCGAAACCGGCACACAAACAAACAAGCAAACAAACACATAAATACAACAGAAATAGAAGATGAGCTCTATAAAAGATGAAACTGGTAGAAATGGATAGAGCTCGATTTTAGATGAATTTAGGAGGAAGAATCGGGTCAATCGGAGCTTGGATGGTGGAGATATCGATTTTATAGTGGAGGCTATGGATTAATTCCGAAAATGAATTCGGAATAAATAACAGGCTGGGCTGCTGGCGTTGCTCAGTTTTATGGAAAAGCCTTACTGGTGGAGTCTGATTCACAGAGGAGAGGGAAGGTGGCAGCTAGGCGGGCTAGTGCTCACCTGAACGACGGCTTCGGCGGGGCTGCGATGAGGCGGGCCTCAAGGGTGCCTTTTATAGGCGCGCGACGAAGCGGAAACTCGCCGGCAAGGATTGGACGGCGGGGCCGATGGCGTGGCGTGCAGCTTTGGAGCGATGGGACGCGAGCTCTCAGGCAACTTGGCCACTAGTGGCGTGCATGCGCAGGGGCGGTGCATCGCGTAGCAGCGTGCGCGGCGCAGAGCGACGGGATGGCGGGGCCGACAGCGTGGCGCGTGGTTTTGGGTCGACGAGACGGATCACGAGTGACGAGACGATTCAGGATGACTTTGGCGTGTGGTTTTAGGTTGACGAGACGACTCGAGATGACTTAGGAGTTGGTGTGTGGATTTGGGCTGATGAGACAATGACGAGACGCGACGAGATGGCTCAGGAGTGAAGAGCGGCAGCTAGGTAGCTCAAGAGTGATGGCATGTCTGGCGGTAGGTGTGCGATTTATGGCGACGAGACTTGAGCTCGTGGGCAAGTGGGTACGGGCAGCGTTGTGCGCGGGTCGTCGCTGCTGTTTGTGCGCGTGGAGCAAGGCATGGGCAGGGGCAGCAGCAAGGCGTGCGCTGCATAAAGGGATGTGAGAGGCGGTCAGACGAATTGACGAGGCGGTCACGCGGGCTGCAGATGGGCAACTGGGGAGTAAAGACGATGTTCTGTTGCAGAGCGCGAGGTGGAAGAAAGAGAGAGGGAGTGGGCTGGGTAGGTGGATATGAATTGATGTGACGACGCGACGTGACAACACAAGCATAGTGTATAGTGTCGTCACGTGGTTTGAGATGACGAGACGACTCAAGCATAGTGCATAGTGTCGTCAGGTCATTCGAGATAATTAATGTGACGAGATGTGGAGTGCTCAGGCAAGTTGCCCACTAGCGGCGTGGGCAGAGCAGTGCGGCGCGTCGCGTAGCTGCTGGACGGCAATTTAGCGCGCGAGGATGGAGAAGGGAAAGAAATAGACCAGACCGGAAAATCCAGTTGGTGTGGTCCAGAACAAGAGAGGGATTTTTGAAAAGTTTTGAAAACTTCCGATTTAAGTTTCGATTTTTATTTAAAATTTTTAGGGTCGATTTTCAGGGCGTTACAAACCTACCCCCCTTAAAGGAATCTCGTCCTCGAGATTCAGGCTCACCTTCAAAAAGATGAGGGTACTCCTTCCTCAGAGCATCTTCTCGTTCCCAAGTGGCTTCTGCCTCTGTGTGCCGACTCCACTGAACACGGTACAGACGAACTGTTGATCCTCTGGTCTGACGGGTTGTTACATCCAAAATCTTAATTGGCACTTCCCGATATCGGAGGTCATCTTGCAGATCCAAAGTCTCCACAGAGACATGTTCTTCCGGTATCCTCAAGCACTTCTTGAGTTGGGACACATGAAAAACGTTGTGCACATCTACCAACTCTGGTGGTAGCTCAATCCTGTATGCCACTGTACCGATCTTCTTCAACACTCGGTAAGGTCCGATGTAGCGTGGTGCTAACTTGCTACGGACTTGGAAACGACGTGTACCTCTAATTGGGGAAACTTTAAGGTACACATAGTCTCCAACTTGGAAACTTACATCCCTTCTTCTCTTGTCTGAATAACTCTTTTGGCGAGACTGTGCTTCTTTCAGCTTTTTCTGATTTCTGCAACCTTTTCTTCTGCTTCTTTAACAATGGAGGGTCCTGTAAGGGAACGCTCTCCAACTTCAGACCACATCAGAGGGGTTCTGCATTTTCTGCCATACAACACTTCAAAAGGTGACATCTTGAGGCTAGCTTGGTAACTGTTGTTGTATGAGAACTCAGCATAAGCTAGACTCTTCTCCCAGTCTTTGCCATAGGTCAGTGCACAGGCTCTCAACATGTCCTCAAGAATTTGGTTGATCCTTTCTGTCTGACCATCTGTCTGAGGGTGATATGCAGTGCTGAAATCCAACTTAGTTCCCAGAGCAGCGTGTAAGCTTTTCCAAAACCTAGAGGTAAATTGGGTACCTCTATCAGAGACAATTCTGCTCGGTACTCCATGTAGCTTCACTATGTTGTCAATGTACAACTGGGCTAACTTGTCTCCTCCATAGTTGGTTCGTACAGGAATAAATTGAGCGACCTTGGTGAGTCGGTCCACTATTACCCATACAGAGTTGTATCCCTTCTTTGTCTTAGGAAAACCAACTATAAAATCCATACCTACTTCATCCCATTTCCACACAGGGATTGGTAAGGGCTGGAGCAATCCTGCAGGCTTCTGGTGTTCTGCCTTGACTCTCTGACAAATCACATTCTGCAACAAACTTGGCTATATCTGCCTTCATTCCATTCCACCAATACTTTTCCTTTAAATCAAGATACATCTTGGTAGATCCTGGGTGGATGGAATAAGCTGAGTTGTGGGCTTCATCCATGATTATCTCTCGAAACTTTCCTTCTTGCGGTACACAGATTCTGTCTTTATACCACAGAGTTCCTTTATCATCTACTTTGAAGTTTGGTGCTTTGTTTTCTCCAGTGTGGCTACGGATCTTCATTAACTCTTGATCCTTGAGCTGGGCTTGTCTGATCTGTTCATCCAATGTTGGTTGCACACTTAGATTATTCACACAAGCTCGAGGCACTATCTCCAGATTAAGCTTCTTCATCTCGGTCAACAGGTGATCATTGTGGGTCATGAGGTAGTTGCAGTAGGCTTTTCTGCTTAAGGCATCTGCTACAACATTTGCTTTTCCGGGATGGTAGTGGATTTCCAAATCATAGTCCTTGATTAACTCTAACCATCTTCGTTGTCTCAGATTCAGGTCTGGCTGAGTAAAGATGTACTTCAAACTCTTATGATCCGTATAGATCTCACACTTATTTCCAATTAAGTAGTGCCTCCAAATCTTGAGGGCATGCACTACTGCTGCTAACTCCAGATCATGAGTGGGATAATTCTGCTCATGAGTCTTCAATTGCCTTGATGCATAGGCAAGAACTCTACCATCTTGCATTAGGACACATCTCAAGCCTTGTCTTGATGCATCACAGTAGACAACAAAATCTCTGTGAATGTCAGGCAAGACTAACACTGGTGCTGTTGTCAGTCTTCTCTTCAACTCTTGAAAGCTTCTTTCACAAGACTGGGTCCATTCAAACTTCTTGTCTTTCCTGAGAAGTTCTGTCATGGGTCTGGCTATCTTGGAAAATCCTTCAATGAATCGGCGGTAATAACCCGCTAATCCAAGAAAGCTTCTGATTTCTGACACATTTGTCGGCTGGGGCCAATGTGTGACTGCTTCAACTTTCTCTGGGTCTACCGCAACTCCTTCTGCTGTCAGAATGTGGCCAAGGAAGGCAACTTTCTCAAGCCAAAATTCACACTTACTGAACTTGGCATACAACTTGTGGGCTCTGAGCTTTTCCAAAATTACTCTCAGATGTTGCTCGTGCTCTTCGGCACTCTTTGAATAGATCAGTATGTCGTCAATGAAGACAACGACAAACTTATCTAATTCTTCCATAAACACCTTGTTCATGAGATTCATGAAGTATGCAGGTGCATTGGTTAGTCCAAAAGACATAACTGTGAACTCATACTGACCATATCTGGACACAAAAGCTGTCTTTGGGATATCTGCTTCTCTGATCTTCAGCTGATAATACCCGGACCTCAAGTCAATCTTGGAGAAGTATTTGGCTCCTTTTAACTGATCAAACAGGTCATCAATCCTGGGCAGAGGGTACTTGTTCTTGATGGTCACTTCATTCAGGGATCTGTAGTCCACACCATCCTCATACTTCCATCCTTCTTCTTGACAAACAGAACTGGTGCTCCCCATGGGGAAGAGCTGGGTCTGATATATCCTTTTTCTTGGAGTTCTCTTAACTGTTCCTTGAGTTCTGCTAACTCTGCGGCTGCCATGCGATAGGGTCGCTTGGCTATTGGGGCTGTTCCAGGGATAAGGTCAATGATGAACTCAATATCCCTATCTGGTGGCATTCCAGGTAACTCTTCAGGGAACACATCTGGATACTCATTCACCACTGGTACTTCTTCTACAGTCTTGGTTTCCATGGTAAACACCATCGAGTCAGGTTTACTTCTAAGGGCTTGGCAAACTACTCGGGTTCCCTCATGGTTGGTCACTGTAACTGTTCTGTCTGAACATGCTATGACACCATTATGCTTGGTTAACCAATCCATTCCGAGGATTAGATCTATCCCCTTGGATTTTAGTACCACTGGACTAGCTAGGAAGGCTACCCCACTTAGGGTGATTCTTATCCGCGAACAACCCAAGTGACACTTGATGTCAGCTCCGGGCGATCGGGTTATTAAGGGGGTTTTAAGCAGTACTGTAGGTACTTTATGCTTTTCCACAAAACTTGATGATATGAAAGAGTGCGATGCTCCAGAATCAAACAAAACTGTTGCAAGAACTGATTCAACAAGAAACTCACCAAGCACAACTCCGGGTGCGTCCTGAGCTTCCTGAGCATGGATGTGGTTGACGCGGGCACGTCCGAAGGACTGCTGTGTCTTTGCTGGTTGGTTGGAGACTTGGTTGGTTCCACGAGTGGCTCCAGACATCCTTGGTCCATTCACAGTGTTGGACTGAATGGAAGCAGCTGGCTTGTTCTTGTGGGGACAGTTGGCAATGAAGTGGCTAAGGTCACCACAGTTGAAGCAGGCCTTGGGTTGGTTGGTCACTTGACCACTGTTGTACTGCTGAGTCTTAGAGTTGTTCTGACTCTTCTGTGGAAAGCTGGGCTGACGAGAGACATTGGATGGAGTCCTGAACTGCATTGGGGCTTGACTCTTCTGACCTTGGAAGTTGGAGTTCCTCGGCCTCTGGAATCTTTCCTGCTGACGGACTTCATGAATTGCGAACTTGCGCTTCTTCTCCTTGGACATTTCCATCATTCTTTCTTCAGTCAGGATAGTCTGGTTCATCAGGGTGTTGAAGTCAGGATAGATGTGAGGAGTCATCTGAGTTCCTAACTCTCCCGATAACCCTTTCTTGAACTTGTTCTGCTTCTTCTTGTCAGTTGAAACTTCCTCGGGAGCATAACGAGACAGTTCAATGAACTTGCGGATGTACTGATTCACAGACATGCTTCCTTGCTTCAGCCTACGAAACTCATCTGCCTTGAGTTGCATGGTACCTTCTGGAACATGATAGTGGCGGAATTCTTCCACAAATTCTTCCCAAGTGATAGTTGTGGGATCATCAGTGGCTTCACAGTAGTTCTCCCACCAGGCTAAGGCTGTCCCAGTGAGTTGATGGGATGCCAGGAGAACTCTGTCTCTTCCTTCACAGTTGATAGCATCAAGCTTCCTTTGGATGTTCCTTAACCAGTCATCAGCTTCGAGTGGGTCCTCAGATCCTCCAAAGGTTGGTGGCTTAATTCTGACAAACTCAGCCATCTTACTCTGGAAACCATGTGCTTGCTGCTGACGGCGTTGATTGTTGTTGTTGTTGTTCTGCACAAGAGCTTCCAAGAGACGGGTCTGTTGTGCCATAACTTCCGCCAAGGTGGTGAGCGGAGGGTTAGGCAACTGTCCATGGTTGGAGTTCTCAGCTTGAACTTCAGCATCTTGGTTCACTTCTTCTTCCCTACGGTTGTTGCGCTGGCGCCGTTGGCGCTGCTGGATCCTTGCAGAGCGCTTTGGCGGCATCTGTTTGAGGATAAAGGGGAAGAGCATAAGATGAGAGAAGAACCTAAGATCTTCTTCATGTTATCATTTAATTCTCTTTGTTATTATATTTTTCTTTTTATAAAAGGATGCAAGGCACAAGGGCCTCGCTGGCACACACAACAAGCAATTCACACAAACAAGCAACACTCATGGATTCAATAAAACAGCGGGGGCACAACACTAGCGAAGAGCTACTAGCGGTTACACTGCGACTACAAGGGACAACTAAGACTTCGGGGGTACAGACTTCCACAGACACTTCCTTGAACTCGGACCGGTAGCTTCATCCCATGATGATTGGATCTTCATCTCGGTAGACACTCAGGGGTCCTAGGCATCCATGAGGTTGGAGGCATCTTCCAGGCCTCTAACTGGGGAATCTTCATCCGAAGCGGTGGGGAGGCGGTCTTCATTCTCCCTTGGAAAAGGCTGGGTCAAAGGGAGGGGCTCTTCTTCTTCTTCTTCTTTACCCTCAGCTTCAGAGGGCGGTGGTGCAGGAAGATCTTCTGCGTACTTCCTCTTGATGTTGCTTCCCGCAGAGCAGATAGGAGTCCCATCCAAAACGGGACGTTCTCCTACTCCGGGGATATGCAGAGTCCTGCAGTGGGCACGCCCAGTGAGATAGGCAGTGCCAACTAGCTTGTTGTAGCGGTCTTCTGCTGACTTCAAGGCTTCTGCGGCAGCAACAGCACGGCTTTCTGCTTCTGCTTCACGAGCTTTGGCTTCAGCTAGCTGAACACGTAGGGTCCTAACTCGTGTCTCAGCTTCTTCAGCTCGAGTGATGCACCTTCGCAGTCTGGCTGCGGTTCCGTCATACAGCTCATCCAAGGCGAGCAGATAACGGGTCATGGCAACCACTGTGGGGTCTCTTTCAGCCATTCTGAGGCCTTCTATTGTCCTCATTCTTGCAAGCCACGTGGGGCGGTTTCTCTCCATGGGAGGGAAAAACCTCATTGACGAGCGACCGATAGGCCTCTCATACATCTGGCACAAGTACCGAAGGGCCTTGCGTGCCACAGCTTGGTAGGTGTCTGGGAATCGTGACCCAGTGGTAGTCACGTTCCAGGGCTTCATCTCTGGGTGGTCACCACTGGCTCCAATGTGAATGGTGACTTCACAGCGCTCAGTGCCAAACTCTTCATATTCTCTTCCGACATACTCGGCAGGCTCCATAATGCCAAGTCTGACCATGGCATCACGTAGCACCTTTGGGAAGCCAGGGGTCTCCAAGCAGTAGTCGGTCACCCATCCATCTTCTTCCATCTGTAGAGAAGGGATTAAATAAGAGTTTTGCAAAAGATGGGGAAAGAGCTAAGGAGTTTTCCAAAATAGTTTTTGCAAACAAATTTTTAGCGTCCAAGCCTAGGGTCACGTCCTACAGCCAAGCACGGCTCTGATACCACCTGAAGCGCCCCGGTTATCCCAGGAGCTAAACACTTTATTATACCAGTCCCTGGATCAGTCGCTGGTACAATCAAGTCTTACAACAGGTGATATTACAAGTCGCGACCTGGCAGGGGTCGATTGAGAAGCAACAAGAACACTAGTAGATAGACAACAGTAAACACAAAGCTAAACCAGAAGATGACTTCTAGGTCATCAAACGGCATAGCGGAAGCAACTAAGCGGTAGACTAATGCCACAGGCAGCTCGGGTGCGGACGAGACCAAGCTTAATCGTCTTCCTCACCGTCGGCGTCGACGAAGTCTGGATCTTCCTCTGTAATCAGCAAGCAAGAATGAGTACAAAAGTACTCAGCAAGTCGCAACCCTTACCCTACCATCAATGGATAAATGTATGCATTTGGCGGTAGCAAGGTAAAGGCCATCAGGTTTAACATTGCAATAAAGCAAATTTTACACATGCAAGGGTTCAGTTTATAAAGCATTTTAGCAAAAGCATCAAATTAAGATATTAAGGGGTTGGTCAAGTTTTACGTTGCCGGACACCCCGTCCACGACGAACCTTCGGCGGAAGGCCGGACCTATTCTCAAAACAACTCACACATCAAAGAGATAAGCACCCATCCCATGCTAGTTCTTGGACCGAACCAAAGCCATGTCCGTGACCGTGGACTCGGCTATTCGAATAGATTTTAACACTCTGCAGAGGTTGTACGCTGTACCCACAATCTGAGTGCATCACAAGCCACTGCGCGGTGGTGTGAAGACTCACAAAGCCATTACCCATCACAGCATCGTCCCGACTAATCGCCATGGGAGTTATCCAGGGGTCTATCCTCTGATCTAGGTCTTCGCCCGGGTCGCACACGTCTGCATCACGTCCACCTGCTCCATGGGCTCCCATTGCATCTCCAGCCTCCAGGCGATTAACAGACTAGCTGGCGGGGTTTAGACTAAGCCGTGCCGCATACACGGTAGTGTGGTCGCACTGAATAAACGGCTAGGTAGGATGTCACAAGCAACTCGGTCCTTATACGAGCCAAGGCAATCATCTCCACATATATGAACCCACCACAGAGGCGGCATTCATCTCCCATATCACTTGTCATAAGCACACCACAGAGGCGACGCTTAATCTTCCATAAATATCATCAGGATCACCTCAGCTCTAACCCAAGTTCATTCATTCATCTTTCTTAAGTTATCACCCAACCTTACTACTACCACACAACACCAATCACGGTTTTCACATTTGCAAAAGCTAAGTATAAGTAGAGCACTTAGTGATACACAGTCCTAAGCATTTCTATAACAAGGAAATCATCCATGCGTAAATAATAGTCATACATGGATATCCTAGGTTTAACAGGGAATAATTTAGGACAGATAATATAAGGCTCAGTGGTCTTGGTCATACTACACAAAGGTTTTGCAATCATCAGGACAATCATTTCATGCAATAAAATGGCTTCTACGGTTGTGTTTATAAAACATAGGAGCAGTATGATCAAAGGGAAAACGGATTGTGACTTGCCTTCGTTGACGTCCTCGGGAAGCTCCTGCTCGAAGTCTCCGGCTCCTGGTTCCTGCTCCTCCTCCTCCTCGTACTCGTGCTCGTACACTCCGTCAGCTACGGTACGCGAAACCGGCACACAAACAAACAAGCAAACAAACACAAATAAATACAAAAGAAATAGAAGATGAGCTCTACAAAAGATGAAACTGGTAGGAATGGATAGAGCTCGATTTTAGATGAATTTAGGAGGAAGAATCGGGTCAATCGGAGCTTGGATGGTGGAGATATCGATTTTATAGTGGAGGCTATGGATTAATTCCGAAAATGAATTCGGAAATAAATAACAGGCTGGGCTGCTGGCGTTGCTCAGTTTTATGGAAAAGCCTTACTGGTGGAGTCTGATTCACAGAGGAGAGGGAAGGTGGCAGCTAGGCGGGCTAGTGCTCACCTGAACGACGGCTTCGGCGGGGCTGCGATGAGGCGGGGCTCAAGGGTGCCTTTTATAGGCGCGCGACGAAGCGGAAACTCGCCGGCAAGGATTGGACGGCGGGGCCGATGGCGTGGCGTGCAGCTTTGGAGCGATGGGACGCGAGCTCTCAGGCAACTTGGCCACTAGTGGCGTGCATGCGCAGGGGCGGTGCATCGCGTAGCGGCGTGCGCGGCGCGGAGCGACGGGATGGCGGGGCCGACAGCGTGGCGTGTGGTTTTGGGTCGACGAGACGACTCACGAGTGATGAGACGATTCAGGATGACTTTGGCGTGTGGTTTTAGGTTGACGAGACGACTCGAGATGACTTGGCGTGTGGATTTGGGCTGATGAGACAACGACGAGACGCGACGAGATGGCTCAGGAGTGAAGAGCAGCAGCTAGGTAGCTCAAGAGTGATGGCATGTCTGGCGGTAGGTGTGCGATTTATGGCGACGAGACTTGAGCTCGTGGGCAAGTGGGTACGGGCAGCGTTGTGCGCGGGTCGTCGCTGCTGTTTGTGCGCGTGGAGCAAGGCATGGGCAGGGGCAGCAGCAAGGCGTGCGCTGCAAAAAGGATGTGAGAGGCGGTCAGATGAATTGACGAGGCGGTCACGCGGGCTGCAGATGGGCAACTGGGGAGTAAGACGATGTTCTGTTGCAGAGCGTGAGGTGGAAGAAAGAGAGAGGGAGTGGGCTGGGTAGGTGGATATGAATTGATGTGACGACGCGACGTGACAACACAAGCATAGTGTATAGTGTCGTCACGTGGTTTTGAGATGACGAGACGACTCAAGCATAGTGCATAGTGTCGTCAGGTCATTCGAGATAATTAATGTGACGAGATGTGGAGTGCTCAGGCAAGTTGCCCACTAGCGGCGTGGGCAGAGCAGTGCGGCGCGTCGCGTAGCTGCTGGACGGCAATTTAGCGCGCGAGGATGGAGAAGGGAAAGAAATAGACCAGACCGGAAATCCAGTTGGTGTGGTCCAGAACAAGAGAGGGATTTTTGAAAGTTTTGAAAACTTCCGATTTAAGTTTCGATTTTTATTTAAAATTTTTAGGGTCGATTTGCAGGGCGTTACATTACCATTGCCTTGACAAACCAAGTTTCGCGTTGTCCGAGAAATCTCTACATGAGCATCTTAAGTTTTTCAAGCACGTGAAGAACTCAAACTCGGCCCTCACTTTGAGATGTCAGACTTAGTACTGCAGAAATACACAAATTTTAAAAATAATATGAGCTAGTCGATTAATCGATATCCCCTCAATGATTCTTTTTTAATAACCAAGTGCAAGGGACCAACAAGTTGCTGCTAATGGCTACGTAAACAGTGCAAACAACAAGTTATATGGAAAGGTGAACAAGCACAGTTTGTCACACAAACATAATGGAAAGGTGATAGCATATACCCACCTATCATTTTTTTAGCATAGTTGAACATTAAGACAGCACGGAAACAAACTGTTGATCCTAAGAGAACATGGAACGATGTAAAGGGTTAAAGGAAGGTGGGAGCTGATATCTAGTGTAGTGAGGTATAGAATGAAGGTCATATGCAGGTAATGGTTTTCTGTGGGATCCTTACACGACACAAACCACTGTCCCATAATCGGCATAACAGATGAATTGTTACATACATATGACACCAATTGAATGACTCTAGAGTGGAGTAAAAGTGGTTCACCTATGCAATGGGCTAGTGAAAGATGGAGGTTGATATCTGGAGTACGTCTGTAGGTAATGACTTTTCTGCTGGGTACCTTACTGATCTACCTTACCCATCAATAAATTCCTAGACACATATATATTTAGTCATTTTTAATTTCAAGAATGATCCACATTGAGGCACATTATCTTAAAAAAACACTTCAAGGCAGAAGTAACAGAGTTTCTTTTATCAGATTCTCATTTTATACTGCATTTATATATGAGAACTTTCTAGATCATGTACTTTATAACTTTTAATATGAAAACGTCATTGTTCCCGATCAGTGGCGGACGCAGCACAAGATTTTAGGGGGGGGGGGGGGGGGGGGCTCGACAAACTATGCCGACATATATACTATTGTTCAAAAGCCACATCTTAAGCAGAAAAGAAAGGGAAAAAAAGGAGGAAAATGAAAAACGCAGCAAGAAGAAAGAACTAAAGTTAGATAGGCGTAGGCAAACATGGTGTTACCAAACTGATGAAAGTTGTGTAACAGTACCCCATTAATCTTCATCATTAGGTGCGATCTGCACACAAAAGTTCATATAAATTAGTGGTGTAACAATGATCTTTTGAGCAATTATGAAATTTGGAAGGCAGCAAACATGACTTACCGATGAATTAGTACGAGGCAATAACATTTTGCGTTCTTTCATTTTTTTCAAAGCGTTTCATGATTTTCTCATTACTGATGCTTCTAAATATCTCCTTCTCAGTATAGCATATCATCAGATCATTGAGCCAATCATCTCCCATTTTATTCCGCGCATCTGTCTTTATAACTGTCATAGCTGAAAAGATCCTCTCAACTGTTGCCGTTGCCACCGGAAGGATCAATGTTAGTTCAATGAGGCGATAAACTAATGGGAAAGTTCTATTCTTTCCTGTATGAACCATCTTTTCAGCAACCTTTGCAAGATCACGACATCCACGAAAATCCTCACTTCTCCTGATATTGAGAATGAAGTTTTGAAGTTGTTTTGTCTTAACATCAAAAGATCCGCAATCGTGAAATCTTCAGCATAAATTTCAGCAAGCCTCACAAGCTTATCCACATAAAACTTAGAGAATGAATTCCTTGGATCAAGAGCAGACATGCATACTAGTAACTCTGAACTAGTTTCATTGAAGCGATGGTTCATCTCTGACATAATGGAATCAATTGCAGTTATGAAGATCTCGACATTATAGAACTGCAGATTTGATACCTTTTTCCCTCGACGTGTTGACATCCCTCTAGCTGAACTTCCTTGTCCATTTTTGGAACCTTAATCTTTTTTGCATCACAGAAGGACTTAACTCTTGTGAATAATGGCTCCCATCCATTGTCTCTCATATCTTGCAGTCTCTCTTTCACATCTATGATCAAACCATTGCTTCAACAATGTCTTGATCTTTCCTTTGCAAAGCACGCGATAGATCACACTACGTCAGGTCAGGCTTTTAGTAACACCTTTATGTGTTACTAAAGCTAAAGAAAAATGTTGCGGAGACCTGTAGTAACACATATAATAAGTGATACATATGCTGGTGTTACTAGAGCAAGTTTTATTGTAACACATATATGTGTTACTGCTTGTCAAAAAATATGTTACAATAATAATATAGAAACACATGTAAGTGTGTTACTATGTCTAAAAAATGTGTTACTAGTAACATAAAAAACTTTGCAAAAAATTAATGGTTGCTAGGATTTGATCCTAAGACCTCACCATCACTAGTTATTGAGTTTCCACTACACTACACATGCACATGTGATAAGTAGTTATGCTTAATTAGTTTTGACTTAAAAATTATTTGAATATATGTTACTATAGCCTAAGAAAAGTGTTACTACGGTTTGTAGTAATACATAACAGTAACATTTGTTTGTGTTACTATGAGTTCAAGGCTTGCTATGCTTAGAACATATTGCTTTCCATGTAACACTATAGTTGTAACACTATTTTTGTGTTACTAGAATAATTATCTGTAACACATTTTTACGAAACAAGCATTTGTGTTACAAAGACACTGAGTAACACAAATCGTTGTGTTACTGCGAAATATTTATGTAACACATTCTTACTTCTGTTACAGATATCTGTTACAAAAGCTATGTTTTGTAGTAGTGTCATCTGTGATGCTCAACAAGTCTATCATCAAATGCATGATCAGTACAAAATCAAAGCTTTCCATTTTTCCAATTAAACCAAATGCACTGCCGTTACTTTCTTGGTTACGAGAATCTGCGCGTACGATCTCAAGAACATCAATGATAGCATCCCACATTTGGAATATACGAAGTAATGTTTTCAGATGTGAACCCCATCTAGTATCTCCAGGCCTAGCTAAACTACATTCCTGATTCAATCCTCTTCCGGAGCTTATCTCACCATTTTCCAATTTCTCTAACAAGTCATTTCGATGCTTCTCAAGCAAGGCATCTTTTCTCATACAAGATGCTCCCACTGTGTTTACTATAGAAGGAACATAGTTAAAGAAATCCGATATAGCTGCACTGCAAGTTGCAACTTTAACAATCACTAGTTGCAATTGATGGGCAAAGCAGTGGATGTAGAAAGCATAAGGATTTTCATCCCGAATCAGCTTTTGGACACTATTAAATTCTCCTCTCATATTTGAAGCTCCATCATAACCCTGCCCACGGAGCCTCGAGACAGATAACTTATGCTTTGAAAGCCTTTTAACCAAAGCTTTTTTCAGTTCAACAGCTGTACACTTTTTGACATGTTCAAGTCCAAGAAACCTCTCTATAACCTTTCCTTCATCGTTCACAAATCTGCAATGCATATTTTATTATAAGTTAGTACTACTGAAATCATGTAAGTAAATAATGAAAAATACAAAGTTCGCGCTAACCTCAGAACCACAGCCATTTGCTCCTTTATTGATACATCTCGAGACTCGTCAATAAGCACAGAGAAGTTCCTACTTCCAAGCTCAGTCAATATCACTGTTGTGACTTCCTCCGCACAAGCTTTTGCTAGGTCTTTCTGAATATGATGTGATATCATTTTACACCTTTTAGAACTGTCATATGCCTTCTTTACTTTTTTTTTTCTTGTCTTTGTACCAGTCAACCATCTCTCTAAAGTTACCCTTTGAGAGAAGTTTCGGATTCATCATGTCCGCGGAAAGAAGCACCTTGTTCATTAAAAATCTTGCAATATCTAAGGAAGCAGTCAAGCGAATCTTGTACAGAATGTCACTCTCTTTGCTGTGA
Organism: Eragrostis nindensis; assembly: GCA_012490785.1. NCBI lineage: Eukaryota > Viridiplantae > Streptophyta > Magnoliopsida > Poales > Poaceae > Eragrostis > Eragrostis nindensis. Next base: position 155,846 of record JAAXCT010000544.1, on the reverse strand, counting down.
TTAGAAAAATTTTGAGCCACACTTGTTCTTTGATTCATAAAGTCATCACACTTCTGCCTCGCAACACTGTGAGCAATGGAATCACCATGTTTTTCAAATTTTTCCAAGGCCTTCTTCCATTTTTCATATCCAGTCTTTGCAAATACATCGCTGCCAAATTTTTCAGGTTTCCCAGGCTCAAAAAAAAGATAACAGTACAAGCAATATGCCGCATCCTTTGAAACACTATACTCCAACCAGTCAAATTTCTCGAACCAATGTTGCTGGAAGGATCTCCATTCTCCTTGCTGCCATTTGCGAGGAAATGTGTGACCAATTGGCTGAGTTGGACCATTCAAAGCATATGCCCTCTTTACTTGATCTCTAATTTCAAATGGATACTCACTAATTGGTTTACGATCCCCTGGGTCTCCAACAATATCTGACAAACTAAACTCCACCCTGGCCTTCTTTGGTTGATTTGTGGTGTCATTAGTTTGTGGAGTGCGAGTACTACCAGTACTATTTGAATAATACTCTAGCAGTGTTCTTTTCTGCATCTTTTGGAAACGAGCAAACCTAGGGATGCATAATCAAATTGCAAGATTATTTTAAAATGATCAAGCCGACATAAGAAAAACTGAAAAAAGCAAAGCTATGGATGCACGATCCAAGTTTCATTCATTAGTTTAGACCTTTTACCTGCTTCTCGATTGGATTGCCGGTGCCTAGCTGCCTGCTTCCCCTGCGCCGCGCCGACAAAATGAAAGGGGTTTAGGAATTGCGTTAATGGCAAGTGGCCGGATGGATTTTTTTTTTTTTTTTGAGATTACACAGTACAACTCAGACACTCACAACGCACGCACACTCACCCCTATGAACACACGTACGCAAACCCTACCCCTATGAGCATCTTTGAAGACTGAGCCGGCAAAACCAGAGATACGAAGTCACCACTGGCGCCTCGCTGTCGACGGAGCGTCGCCTACCACTGAAAGCACAAATGCCGTTAAATCCTTGGAAATTCGCTCCCACGGAGTCGAACCCAGGACCTGAGAGGTGTTACTCGGATGCCTTAACCACTAGGCTAAGACCCCTTTCACAAGTGGCCGGATGGATGGACTTGATCAATTAGAGGCAGGACACCTTTGCGGGCTTGCCTTATGGGCTGACTAGAAAATCTTGCCCGGTTGGCCCAATTGGCTCTTTTGTTTCAAGCAGCCCAGAACACAAACAGTGTCTTTCTTCAACCTCCGACTTCCTCTCTTTCTCATCCATGGCTGCCAAATGCTCCAAAAAATCAAGGGGGGGATTAGGAGGGGCTCCCTTGTTCGGTGGGCAGTAGGGGGGGCTCGAGCCCCCCCTGCCCCCCCCCCCCCCCCCCCCCCCCCCCGCGCTGGATCCGCCACTCGCAGGCACCGGTCGTGATGCTATTGGTGGCGCAGAGCACCGTGGCGTTCCAGCTATAGCACTTGACAGCCCGGGCAGTTCCCTCCGCTCGTCCGTGGCGAGGTCCCAGACCATGAAGACATGGTGCATGACGTCGCCCCCGTGGAGGAGGACGCGGCCGTGGCGGGCGTGGATCTATCGCCCCAGTCGCGAAGGAGAAGGCTGGCGCGGGGCGGGCGGAAGGAAGAGGCGGGGATGAATCGGGCCTTCCGCGAGAGGACGACGCCGTTGGGGTTGTCGGTGTTGCAGAGGAGGCCGAGCAGCGGGGCCAACGCGCCGTGGAGCTCGCGGTAGCGGCGGCGGAATTCGTGGCCGGCGATGAGGCGGCTCCAGGGCTTGCAGACGAGCGCGGCGTGGACAAGCCCCGCGGGGTCGTCGGGGAGGAGGCGCAGGAAGATATCTTCGAGGATATCGTCCATCAGCTCCGGCGGCGGCGCCATGCTGCTTGCTGCTGCGGCGGCGGAGATGGGGTTTGGGTCGGTCTCTCTGCACCTGGTCAAGGGGCGCTCCTGAGTACTAACCGATGGGTCCCGGAAGGCAGCTTCACGATTACTGCCTTGGAGCCACACTGCTATCTTCTTTTTTTATTTTCTAGAGAGAGGAAGCCACACTTATCTGGGGGGATTATTATATGGGAAAAATTTCAGTGCCAAAGCAATTTGGTGCAACCAGATGCTGTTGATCACTGGATCCCGGCCGATCTGACCGCGTGCGTTTCCCACCGATTCCACCTGTTAGTCGTTCTTTCCTCCAGAAAAACAATCGGAGAGGATTGTCCATCCAGGCTGCGGGAACGGGCGAGGTGAATGAGAGGAAGGCGATCAAGGAGAAAAGAGGAGTGCATCTGCCGCCGCAATCTCCGGTGCTATTAATACCTGGTGAACAAATGATTCGACCGGCGTCCAGGAGTCCCGTCCGTCAATCTCTGCATCAACGTCGATGTCGCTGGAGGCCAAGCCGTCTGCGCCAACGTCATCCAAGGCCGCACCATCTTCTTGCATCAGCGCCAACACCAACTATGCCAATTCGGTTTGATTTGACACTGTTGAAGAACATCGAGAATTGAACTTGATGGAAGACAATGCGTACCCACACAAATCCTGTACTGAAGACGGGTACCACAAGCAGAAACCCAATCCATCACCGTCTGAGCGCGGCTCCGTGGCACACATGCATATCTTTGTTGTGACCCGAAGCTAGGGCCAACCAAACTACTCCCTCCGTCCATAAAAGAGTGTCGCCGTTGACTTTTAGTTCTCATGTTTGACTGCTCGTCTTATTCAAAATTTTTATGCAATATCAAAAACGATATGTCATGATTAAAATATCTTCAACAATAAAACAAGTTATTAAAAAATAAATAGTATTTGTATAAAAAAATTGAATAAGACGAGCTGTCAAACACGGTGTCTAAAAGTCAACAGCGACAGTTTTTTGGGGACGGAGGGAGTAATTAGCTCCAGAAATTAGTAATAAATAGTGGCCAACCAATCCTCAAGGGTGCCCATCCCATCACCCTGGATCGGTTGTGTGGCTGGACGAAAGAACGACATGAACAGATCGAAGGAGGAAGAAGCTTCATCGAGTTAATGAGGAAGCTTCATCGAGTTGTATAGACTATCGAGGGACGTTTCCGCAAGAAGGGAGATTTTTTTTTGCGGGTGCAAGAAGGGAGATTTTGTTTGAGGGGTTTCCGCAAAACTGTTTATGTGGAGTTGAGGAGGGAACGCAGCCTGATCCTGGGCAGTCGGATCGCGATCCGACAAATCGGAGTGGTAGTTTGCACCATTGCACTCTATTCACATTTGCACCAAAAGTTTCCCGTATTATGTGTCGACCACCGGGCTTCATAAACTTCGTTCGACCACCGGTTTTTGCTAACGAATTTCGTCCTTCGTTGTTGCGGCCCAGTCCACTTCTTTCTTTCTTCGTTATCAGACGTCCCGCACAACATTTTCTCCGTCTCGCTCTCGACTATCAACCAGGGGACTTCCAGCCACCGTGGTGAGCAGAAGGCAAACAGCCATGGCGGCGAAGCAAATGAGGAGATCCGTGCTCGCCTACCATCGCGCACAGTCCCTCATTAACTCGAGACCCCTCCTCCCACACACACAAACACACGTCCTGATGTCCTCCATTGGAGGTCGAAACGATGGGCTACTAGCCACCTGGTCTACATATAAGAGCTCCCCTTATCAAGACCCAACTGTTCATTAACTAAGAGCAACTCCAGCGGAGTCGCTAGCTGAGTCCCCAGATGGGAATGTAGGGGCTTTGCCTCCAAAAAACAACTCCAGCGGAGTCGCTAGCCGAGCCCGTAGCCAAGGGGCCTCGCTACATTCGGCTCCAAGGTCGCCAGATGTGGCGACCCTCTACGGGGTCGCTAGACGCGTCGCCCTCTCCCGCGCAGCGCTCCCGCCCCGCCTCCTCTCTCCCGCGCAGCGCTCCCGCCCCGCCTCCTCTCTCCCGGTCGCTGCTGCCGCCCCTCTTCTCGCCGTCCGGCGCCGCCCCCCACCAAGAAATGGTCGGCGAGGCCCAGCCGCCGCGCCGCCCCCCAAGAAACGGGCGCGCCCAGCCGCGCGAGATCGCGCTCAGCCGCGCCGGCGAGGCAGCGCCATGGCCCGCCTCCACCGCACATCGACGGGCGCAGGGCGAGCTCGGGCCCGTGCCTTGCCCAGACGACGCCGAGGCTGCGCTCCATCGATTCGAGCTTGATTCGTCGATTCGAGCTTCACTCCATCGATTCAAGCTGCACTCCGTCGATCCGTCCCCACCCGGCATCGATTCGTCCGCCGCCGCCTCCGTGCTTCGGGCCGAATCGACGCCGGCGCCAAATCGCCGCCAAATCGACGCCGCCTCCATGGCTCCTACAGCCCCCGCGCGCGCCAGCGACGGCCGCCTCCGTGCTGCGGGCCTCCGCGCCGGCAGCTGCGCACGCCTCCACGCCGGCCAGCGACGGCCGCCCTCCTTGCTGCGGGCCTCCACGCCGGCCAGCGCCGAGCCTAGCCGCGCCTTGTGCGCGTCGCCTCGCCGAGCAGAGGAAGAGGTCGAGAGGGGAAAAAAAAAGAGGAAGAGAGGCTGACTAGTGGGACCCGCAAATGTAGGGGCTTGGAGTGTAGGAGGTGCTGCTGGAGTTGGATGCATTTTGTAGGGACTCAATTGTAGGGGCCGGCCCCTAGATGGCATGTAGGGACTTGGTTTTAGGGGCTTCTGCTGGAGTTGCTCTAAGCAAGGCTTGGCCCTTTCAAATTCGGACTGCAGGGCCAATATAAAAAGCCCAACACCTGAAGGTGGTTCAGCAGTAAAAATTTTTCCCTCAAAAGTAAACTAAACTTTTCTTTTTTCAAAATAGTTTAGCACTAAGCTGCTCTGCTCCTCTAGCATACATACATTTCCCCTTCCTCCACATCAGGGGGTCCCATATGCTGGTGTGGCGCATAGGAAACAGGGTCAGATGGAACAGGAGAGGGATACACAAAGACATCCGTTGAGAAGTGAGAATGATGTCTTTTTTCGACAGTGATGGAGCTTGAGAAAAAGTTCAGAGGTGACTAATCAAAGAATTATTATTTTTATGATTCATTAGTGCAAACAATTTATATTGCACATATTCCATTTATTAGAGCAAATGACTAATTAATTACTATGATGGGAAAAGATGCACATGGAAATCATCTCCAATGCACTCACTTGAACAGGAGGAGTACCCGACAGTATGCTTCAATGAGAATTCTACGTTAATCAAAATTAACATCTATGTACAGTTATTCATATACGGTTCGATTGTTCACCCCATTATCTACAGTCTGTTGGTGATTATACTAAACAGTGCCGTAATTATAGCGTCCTTTTAGAGCAACTCCAAGAGAATAGCTAAAATGTACTATAAACTTCTTGATTTAGATTATCTCTAAAATAAAACAACAACGACGACAACAACAACAACAAAGCTTTTTTATCCCAAGCAAGTTGAGGTAGGCTAGAGATGAAACATGAGGAGCCAACAAAACAGACAGAACCAACAAGATATGCAAACCAACAAGAGAAACAGACCAGGCAAATAGAAAGGACAAACAGAGTAGAAAGAGAAAAAAAGAGAGAAAAGCTTGTTAAAGACCAGAGGGGGGAATCATGCCGGCACGTAGATTGATTGCTTCCACTCTCTCCTATCCATGGCTAGCTCCTCAGCACTATTCCAATCCTTCAGATCCCTCTTCACCGACTCTGCCCATATCAAAGTTGGTCGACATCTGCCTCTCTTCACATTTGTATCATCCCACTACGTACAGGCGCCTCCTTCGGTCTTTGTTGCATATGTTCAAACCATCTCAAGCGATGTTGTACAATCTTTTTCTCAATTGGTGCTACCCTAATCTCTCACGTATGTCGTCATTCCTGACTCGATCCTTTCTTGTGTGGCCACATATCCATCGCAACATACGCATCTCTGCTACACTTATTTGCTGGATATGCCGTCTTTTAGTTGGCCAGCATTCTACTCCATATAGCATAGGAGGTCGGATTGCTGTCCTGTAGAATTTGCCTTTAAGTTTTTGTGGCACTTTAGTGTCGCAAAGGACACCTAACGCTTGACACACTTTAGCCATCCAGCTTTAATTCTGTGGCTGACATCTTCATCGATATTTCCAACCCTATGTAGCATCGATCCCAATTAACGAAAAGTGTCTTTCTTAGGTACTACTTGACCATCGAGGCTGATATCTCCATCCTCATGCCCCGTAGCACTGAAATTACACATCATGTACTCTGTTTTAAACCTACTTAGTCTAAAACCTTTTGACTCCAAAGTGTGCCTCCACAGATCCAACTTCTGAGTAACACCCCTCCTGCTCTCGTCAGCTAGCACCACGTCATCTGCGAAGAGCATACACCAAGGGATATCACCTTGTATATCTCTTGTGACTTCATCCATCACCAAAGCAAAGAGATAAGGACTCACAACCGACTCTTGGTGTAGTCCTACCTGAATCGGAAAGTCATATGTGTCTCATCACTTGTTCGAACACTTGTCACAACATTATTGTACATATCTTTAATGAGAATAATGTATTTAGTTGAGACTTTGTGTTTTTTCAGGGCCCACCACATGACATTCCTAGGCACTTTGTCATATGCTTTTTCCAGGTCAATGAAGACCATATGTAGGTCTTTCTTTTGTTTCCTGTATCTCTCCATAAGTTGCCTTAAGAGGAAAATTGCCTCCATAGTTGATCTTCCAGGCATGAAACCAAACTGATTTTTGGTTACACTCGTCATCTTCCTCAGGCGCTGCTCGATGATTCTCTCCTATAGCTTCATTGTATAGCTCATCAGCTTAATTCCACGGTAATTAGTACAACTTTGAATATCTCCTTTATTCTTGAAGATTGGTACTAATATACTGTGCCTCCACTCTTCAGGCATTTTGTTTGCCCGAAAGATAAGGTTGAAGAGCTTAGTCAGCCATACTATCGCTATGTCTCCGAGACATCTCCATACCTCAATGGGGATACTATCTGGGCCTATCGCCTTACCTACCTTCATCCTTTTTAAGGCCTCTTTTACCTCATATTGTTGGATCCTTCGTACGAAACCTCTGTTGTTATCATCGAAGGACTCGTCCAACTCTAAGGCAGAGCTCTTATTCTCTCCATTGAACAGTTTGTCAAAGTACTCTCTCCATCTGTTCTTAATCTCCTCATCCTTCACTAAGAGCTGATCCGCTTCATCCTTGATGCACTTGACTTGGTTGATATCCTCGTCTTCCTCTCACGAAACTTGGCCATCTTATAGATATCCTTCTCTCCCTCCTTTGTGTTCAACCGATGGTATAGGCCCTCGTATGCCCGACCCCGAGCTTTACTGACAGCTTGCTTTGCAGTCTTCTTTGCTACCTTGTACTTCTCTATGTTGTCTGCGGTCTTATCACGATGTAGACGTTTGTAGCATTCGTTCTTCTCCTCTATAGCCTTCTGCACCTCTTCATTCCACCACCAAGTATCTTTAGCTTCATTTTTGTTTCCTCTAGTCGTCCCAAACTCTTCTAAGGCCACCTTCCGAATGCAAGTTGCCATCTTCAACCACATGGTGTTTGCGTCCCCTTCTTCCGCTCAAGAGCCCTCCTTACTGACCCTCTCCTTGAAGGTTTGTGCCGTATCTCTTTTAAGCTTCCACCACTTTGTTCTAGCGACTTTGGCATGTTTATTCCGTTGGAGATGAATTCTAAAACGGAAATCAGCTACCACCAACTTATGCTGGGAGACTACACACTCTCCAGGTATCACCATGCAATCTAAGCAAGCATGTATGTCTTCTCTTGTAGAGAGGACAAAATCGATCTGGCTAGTGTGGTGGCCACTACTAAACGTCACTAGGTGGGATTCTCTTTTCTGAAAGAAGGTGTTTGCTACAAACATGTCGTAGGCTACGGCAAAGTTCAGGATCTCCTTCCCTTCTTGATTCCTGGTACAAAACCGAAGCCTCCATGCACACCCTCGAAGCTCGCGTTAGATGTACCTACATGGCCATTTAGATCTCCTCCTATGAAGAGCTTCTCGCCAATTGGTACACTTCTAACTATGTCCTCTAGGCCTTCCCAAAACTCCCTTTCAGAGTTTTCATTATGGCCTACTTGAGGAGCATATACGCTGATAACATTGAGAACTAAATCCCTAACGACCAGCTTGACTAGGATAATTCTGTCCCCTAGTCTTTTGACGTCTACCACCCCATCCTTCAGACTCTTGTCGACCAAAACATCGACTCCATTTTTGTTTGCGGTTGTCCCTATATACCACAACTTGAAACCTGTACCTTCTACCTCCTTGGCCTTCTGTCCTTTCCACTTAGCTTATTGAACGCAAAGGATATTTACCCGTCTCCTGATCGCAACGTCGACTATCTCTCGTAACTTACCGGTTATGGACCCTACGTTCCAGCTACCCAAACGAAACCTACGTGGCTCGGCTAGCTTCCTTTCCCTTCGCACCCGTCGAGGGAGGTGCAAAGACCTTGCTCATTTTTCACTACACCCGGGCGCCGATGTGTAGCGCGCCACTACGGATGCGACGACCCGATCCTTACTCACTTATCACCGTACCCGAATCAAGATACGACGCGTCACTTAAATGGTGACGGCCCGGCCCTTGCCCATTTAACACCATACCCGGTTTCGATATGACGCGTCGCTAAGAGGGTTACGCCCCAACGAGTTCCTTTGTTGTTTCATCTCCATAAGATTGGCTAAAAATTGGTTGTTGACTAGCCAAGCCTAACGCAACCCCCTCTACTTTTCTCATCCTTGGCTTGGTACCGGCAATGGCAGTGTTATCTCTAAAATAAAACATCCAAAAAAACTACTCTAATCCAATAGCCTTTGAAAATTTGCTAACAAGACTAGCTAGTAACACTGGCTCTCCAAATGTACCTAGCGAGAATTCCGGAATGGAGAGCCACTAAACTTAGAGAGTGAGTTAGACAATCTGTTAGAGGTACCTTTTACTAAATAATAGCTATATTTGACTCTATAATCCTTTTTGCTCTGAACACGTTAGAGAGTGAGTTGACAATCTCTTGGAATCGCTCTTACAATGCATCATCGCGTTGGTTAAATTATTGAGTTGGTGGCGGACTAGTACATGTTACATAGTTATTGCTGAGTTGGAAGACAGTAAGGCTAGTCTCAATGATCAATATCATTTTGTTGTTTTCAACATGCCACATCATCTAAAATTATTTATAATCATTAAAAACAACTCCCTCTAATGGTAAGTTTCATTTTTGTTGTTTCATAGGCAACTAATAGTATTTAACTCTTGTATCATGATTGAGTGGAGAGCTCACGAAATGAAACTTAATAGCTTCAATGATGGTGTCGATGAGTTTTAAAGTTTTAAAAAATTAATGCAACACTTGTTTTATCTAGATGCAACAAGTTTTCTCTCTCTCTTCATAAATCTCATGCCACATCATCATCTTTACCTATGTGATATTTATTAAAAATAAAACTTTCAGTGCAAGTAGCTTAAGAGCAGGGTTTATAGTACGCCCGCTTGCTGGCGTTTGCGAATCCAGCTCAGCCGAGCGCTGCCGAGCGGTACTGGCGGGCCCCATGATTTCTCGCACTGCAGCTCGCGCTACAGTGCAGTGCGTCACCCAGGTTTCGAACCCGGGCGGGAGCGCTGCAGGCCAGTGGCGCCGCTCCGCGCTGAGTAAGAGGAAGGAACTACCTAAGTAATTTATCCTGTAGTAGTGCCTTCCTGTACTTCCTACTCTGCTTTTACCTATTACTAGTACCAATGCACGTGCGCCACGCACGTGTTTAAAAGGCTGAAATGATATCTATAATAAAGCTAATAATTAAACAGTAAGAATATATTTCCTCTGATTTTTGAGAATTGATACATCAAGTGGATTATCTATATATACAATCCCACCACAGAGAAGAAAAACTAATTGAAACAAAGGTATTGACCAGCTGTTCATAAAGTCAATACGTCATAAAAGCTTGAACACATGATAAGTAGAAGCAACAGCTACCGTATTTGACTTGGGAGCCCACAATTCAGTTCCTTTATAATTGGTAACCTCACATCCTTAACCACAAAGTTGAGACCTACATTGAGCAAAGAGACTGGACTAATAAATGGACAAATCATTAAAAATCCACCATGCAAGCCTAAAGAGAAAGGTTATGATTATACATGAAAGGAAAAAAAGTTTCCACACACCTATTGTTAGGAGTATTTTCCCCAAACTATTATGTATATACCTGGGCCATCATTCATGATTACATCGCATTGATATAAAGAAATAATATGCACATATAGAGCACACTCACCTTTTTGCATTACCAAGCTCGACATTGCTGCTAGCCATGCTATTTTATATTCAACAAGTTGCTTCGCTTCACTTCGTATTGTTCTGTACAACACAAATCCCCAATGAAAACAAGCCAAACACATGGCATCAGGACAGAATTTCAGATACCCTGCTAAATTATTTAACCACATATTACTCTAATGCATTGGCACATGCATTTATTTATCAAACATATTAGTTTGAAACTTCCGTGGTCTGAACTTTTCAGTCCCCAATATGCACACCATATCAGATATATACAAAAAGGCAATATTTTGTATAAAGAATTACAATCCCATGGTAGCTACAGTTTAGAAAAGGTATCTACTAATATTCCTGGGTCCTACAACAGCCAGATCCCACAATACCTATAAATTTTAAACCCATGCGAGAGAAGAATAAATATGCATCACTCGGTAGGATTTACCTCTCAAGAACTGGTGATGCTTAAGGAAGGTTGCGCCCCTTCTTGAGAGTTTTGTTGGAGACAGGAACTTTGAGGTTTCGGGTATCCCATATTTTCACGTCACTGGCATATATTTATAAGATCAAACGTATCATAAGAAATATTTAGGGGCTAGTAATTCTACAAAATGTGGTGTATTGTGATCAAAGCAGCATCACAGACTACACATGAAGAATGAAAAGATCAGAGAACAGCTTACTTGTGTGCAGCTCCAGATGTAGCAATGGAGATATAATCTTTCAGGTAAAGAAGCAGCATACACATCACCAATATCACAAGTGATGACTGAGAGAATGCACAATCATGCCAACCAAACATGATAAGTAAATACGAAGAAGGAACTTTTATATTCAAGCAGCAGAAAATAAGTGAGTAAAACCAAAATGAATTTGCTACAGTGGATAAAGTGTGTAGAACAGCACTTCACCAGATAGAGGATAAAGTATATGATTAGCCATGGAGCCTAATAATAAAGAAAATTATAGTGTTAGCGAAATAAACTGGAAAAACACGTTTAACCTTCTTGCAGAATGTTTTGAAAATAAACCGGAAAAGCTTTTGAGTAGAAATTTGAAAACATATGGTATAGGCCTCGTCAGCGAGAGGGAAAACGATCGGGGAGATCCAGGGAATGAGAGGATGCCTACTACTGGCTACTCCTTGGCCGTGAGCCCAGCCGTCGTGGCCCTCCATCATGGTCGTGCGCTCTCAGCCGCCGTCACCCTCCATTGTGGCCGTGGGCTCTCAGCCGCCATTGCAATCTTTAAGACAAATTTGGAGCGATTGAGTACTCCCATATATGTTAACAACTACAGTCTAGTAACACAGGAACAAAACAAAACCACCTTCTCAGGGATGAGCATACCTACAAATCAAGCCAAATTCACAAGCCCCCTTTTCACATAGTACAGAAGAAAAAAATGAAGAATGTTAACCAGTCTCCAACACATCACAGTGATCAAAATCTCATTATATTTCGACACCTCCACACTGACAACTAAAAAGAGTTTAGAACCAATTTAATTACCTTCAGAGTGGCTACCCCTGCTGCTCAATCTGATACTCCACAGTGCTTGTGGTTCTTCCAGCTCTATTAAGCTAGCGTTCAGAATTCACATAGCGCTTTTCCATAAGCATTGACTGGAACTCAACATGAGCTGAAGTACAAATTCTTCTTGCAGTACTAATCATCATAATACCAGGTACATCTTTTTTGAGGACTATTTCACCCAAAAATTGGAAAAAAAACTGAAAATTCAAGTATGTTAGTTGCAGTATATATACTATCTAAACAAAATACTGAACTAAAATATTTACAGATTCCAGACAAACTGTGCACAAGAACAAACCATGAAAAGAATGGCGTGGCACAGAAGAGAAACAAAACCTGCAACTTCAATGTTCATGCGGTTACCTAGAGGAACTTTTGAAGAATTTGACAGTCCTCTGCGCACACCTTGATCGTGGGCCATATCCTCAAGTTTTCTGTTCGTCCTGAAAAACAATTAATGAGTAAGGAAGGAGTTCAAAGGATTCAGAGTGTACTGAACATCCAGGTAAACAAACATCAGAGACCATGTAGTCCCCAAACTATAGCAGAGTATAGCGGAGATACAAAGTGCACCTCAATGCTTACCTTCAGAGACTTCCCGGAGTCAATGACCCTAAAGCAGAGAGGATCACGTTGTTGTCCAGAAAATGAAATCGTAAACTGCCGTCTCCAATTTGTTGCTCCGCCGACAGAAGATAAACTGAACATAAAACATAATCAAATCAAATCAAATCAAATTGGGGCAGGACAGAATGAGATGGGCGCAAGCTTGTTGAATCAAATCAAACCTGGAAAACGAGATGGGCGCAAGGACGCCACCGCCGTCTAGGCGTGGCTTCCCGATGACCTCCTCCTCGACGTGCTCGTCCGCGTGCTCACCCTCCTCCTATTCCGCCTCCAATCGATAATGGGGAGGGGGGAAGAGAGACCAGCCGCCATCACGGTGACCAAGATGACCACGTCGTGCGGAGGAAGGAGCTGCCGTAGCTGTGGCAGGCCGGAGCTGGGTGGCGGCGCTCGTCGGCGGAGCTGGTTGGCCGCTTGGGCACGGGAGCAACTCCTCTAGATCCGATCGCAGCTGCGGGCGCGATCACGCGTGAAAAAGGAAAGCAATACAACTATTTGCGGACCTCGCCGACGGATCCTGAGTCAATTTAGAAACATCAATCGCGTAGGAATGTAAGGCAATCTAAGAGGAGGGAAATCTGGGAGGTGGGAAACTCGGCGGGGTAGAATGAACCGTGGGGTGAAAAAAGTCATCGTCGCGTCATACGAAATGAACTGAAAATGACACCGGCGTAACGCGATCCTCGCTGGGCCCACTGTCCGCATTTCTTACGGCAGGATCTGATGGTATTTGATTTGGGTTCCATTTAGATCAACGGTTGATATGCAGATGGGTAAAATCTGGCAAGTCAAAATTATTTTTCTCATAACTGGTTCTTTATTGGTTTAGATTACTGGCGACAAATGCACATGGCATCGCTGTTGTCCCGGGCGAGAGGGAGATATCTTTGGTTGTTTTTGTTTCCTTTTTGTTTGCTTCGGCATTTATTTTTAAAACGATCGGTGTCTTGCTCTTCTAGTATAATTGTGGGCCTATAAAAAACCATGAGTAAATGACGGAGTGGGTGGCGGGTAAGACCGATACATGGAGTAGGAATGCACTCACCTAGTCGTCTGGTTCTTCGAATCGTAGGTAAGAGCTGAGCAGACGTAGTAGGTAGAGGCACTGGGCATTACCCGGTGAAATATATTCTGCATCCAATTCGCATCTGCCAGCGATAACGTTACGATGACCGCGGCTGATGGTGATTGATGGGACCTGCCGTTTCGCAATTGTTTTTAGAACGCCAATGACACCTATTGCTGGTCCTTGACCCTCATTCTACTTCATAGCGCAACAGCGCTAACACTCCAACGCACTCCATTGCCAAACTTTTCTAGCTAGGCGGTAGCCAACAAACACAGCAAGGCATCCATGGAGCTCGCGACGGCAGCTCTGGGCAGCCTCCTCCCCAAGCTCGGCACCCTCCTCAGCCATGAATACAAGCTGCACAAGAGGATGCGAGGGGAGATACAATTCCTGCAGACCGAAATGGAGACCATGCAGGCCGTCCTCCACATGTTGTCCAACAAGCCAGCTCATCAAATTAGCGAGCTTGACGAGATCTGGGCGAGGGAGTTGAAGGAGCTGACCTATGACATTGAGGACAGCGTTGACACTTTCATGGTGCACATCGATGCTCCTGTGCAAGCCAAGCCGCATAGCTTCAGAAGCTTCTTCAATAGGACCATGGGTTTGTTGACCAAGGCCAGAGTTCGTCATCATGTTGCCAAAGACATCGAAGGCATCAAGAAGCGCATTAATGAGGTTGCTGAGAGGCGACGAAGGTACCAGTTGGACGGTGTTGCAACAGGATCTGACATGAAAACTGTCGATCCTCGCGTTCTTGCTAGCTTTGAACAAGTAGGGAAGCTTATTGGTACTGATGTACCTGTAGAGAAGATCTCCAACTTGCTAAATAAAGGGAAGGGTGCCCACCAACAGAAGCCAACGGTTGTCTCTATTGTTGGAGTCGGAGGCCTTGGCAAAACAACCATTGCCAGTTTGGTGTACCAAACCTTGGTGGCCAATTTGACTGTAAGGCTTTTGTCTCTGTATCTCTTCGACCAAACATGCAGCAGATTCTTAGCAGCATACTACGGCAAATTAGCAAAGACGAGTGCAGAAATGCTGGAGAAAAAGATCCACAAGATCTTATAACGACTATCAGACAATTCCTCGAGGACAAGAGGTATATATCTATGAAGTACCGCTGCGGTTCGTTTTTATTTGTCCTACTAGAGTTCTTCGTGTCCAACTTCAAAAGTTCATGACTTTATGTTTTGAACCGAAATATTAGCTATAAGAAACTTACATTGCTGGATTTATACCTAGAAATGTACTGTTTGTTAACTTGTATTGCCAATAATATTTTCCTTTAGAAAAGCTATTGTTTGCAAAGGTATTATAGAAAATATTAAATATTGAAAAAAAATCATTTCAGTCTTCGAAACAATTGACTTTATTTGTTTTACCCTTTAAAGAAATTTGGACTCGATTTATTCCACCAACAATTGAAGTTGGTTCAATGTACCCCCTATTGTGATTTGTCGATTTTGTTTCTCATTGTACAAGTTGAATTTGAAGCTCAAATTTTAGGTGATGATAGCTCACGTAATAACTTATGTTAAGTAATCATAGCATATATTCTGATTTCATTTGTATGATGTGTTGCTAATTGCTATTAGACTATGTAAAAAGTATTCAATAAATATACTATAATTAGTTTAACATAAGTTGTTGTGTCAACTATCATCATGCAAAATTTGTGATTCAATTGAACTTGTACAATGAGAAATAAAGAAAGAAAAACTTTAATAATTAAGGGAATATTGTAGCAACTTGAATTGGATTACATTAAGCCATGATTTAGTTTAGGACATAAAAAACAAAGTCAATTGTTCGGGGGAGTAAAAGAAACTTTTGTATCTAGTAAGTTTATAGATGTTATCAGCGCAACATAGGATCGAGCCTCCCAAACTAAATATCTTGTGGTGGCACTAGGACTGCGCGAAAAGTTCTTTGCTCGCAAGCTAGCTCAGCTCATTCCAAGCTTGGCTTATTGGCTTGGACGTAAATTTTAACAAGACAAGCTAAAGATTTAGCTCGTTCCCTTAACGAGAAAGTTGCTCGCGATCCTGACAAGCCAATAAAGATCAATTACCAGGTCCTATTTTTTCAATAATCTTAGCTCACAATGCTATTGCGCCAAAGTCACATGTACTAGAGTGCGACATATATCTCTGTTGTAAGCATAACTATGATTATTAGCATCTTAGCCTCTAGAGATTTATATTTACTTTATGTGGACTATTTTCAATGTCCAGCTCATGAGAAAAACAAAGCTAGCTCGTATGCCTAACGAGCCGAGGCAAGCTAGGTTTTCAGCTTGTTACGATAATAACCAAGCCAAGCCAAATCGTTAGACAAACAAGATAGACCAAGGCAAATAGAGGGCCGCCCATGTTAGTGGCCTCGAGCTTGAGCCGTTGAGCTGTGGCCACCTACTCTGCTTCTTTGCTGGCGGCAATATTCACACGTTTTGTTTGAATCAAATTAAACCCTTAGGTTTAATTCCATAACTCTAATTATGCCAGAAATGGAATGGCATTATTCATGCATTTCCTCCCTTTGAAAGCCTCATTTGGATAACCACGCACCGCATACATTCAGTGTGCATTTCCTCCCTTTGAAAGCCTCATTTACATATCTATAACCACGCACCGCATGTGTTTTCATGTTGGATTATAGAATGCTATTGGCTTATAACCACACACCGCATGTGTTACATTCTATAACATGCCAGAAATGGAATGGCATTATTCATGCATTTCCTCCCTTTGAAAGCCTCATTTACATTCTATAACACGCACCACATGTGTTTTCATGTTGTCTTATAGAATGCTTTTCATTGTTCTGACGCCCACTAAAATGTTCTCTGCCTAAACCACTTCACCAGCCTAGGAATCCGCAGAGTGTTGCTTTGGCATCGCGCGACAATAGTTTAATTTGTTTGAATATAATGAAATTAAACTGTTTGGTTTTTTTCCATAACTCTAATTACGCCACAAATGCAATGGCATTATTCATGCGTTTATTCCCATTGAAAGCCTCGTTTGGTTGTGTTTTTCTATTGGCTTATAAATGCTACATTATTCTAACGTCCACTAAGAAGTTCCCCATCGGCGCGACCACGAGCCAAAAGTCGTGCGCGAACTCGGGAGCCATTGCCCGCAGCAGCACTGGCTCCACCATCACCACCCTAGCTTGCCTTAAGTATTTGTCCTCTTCTAGACGTGGAAAGGGGAGCTACAGCAACAGAGACAGGACAGAGCGGGTGATGAGAGCGGGTGAGCAGCAGCAGTGGTCCGCTAGTAGCCGCCGGGTTTAATGTTGATGTGTTGCTCCATATGCATCTGACGGTGCATAATGTGGTAAGATATGTGGGATTTTCACTGTAAAATTGAAATAATGTGTTTCCCATTTTAACGCCATTTTAAGCGTGTTCAGGTCCATTGTCCCTCCATATTTGCATATCAGATATTTTTTAATCCATTCAGTTATAAAAATAGAATATTTAGTGATGCACGTTACTTTTTTTTATATTAGGTACTAAAGCACTATCACAATTGTAAGCTTGTATTACCACACATGCATCTTATTCTCTTGCAAAACAACAGGTATTTTATTGTAATCGATGATGTATGGAGTGTGGAAGCATGGAAAACCATTAAAGGTGCTCTGCTTGACAACAATCTTGGGAGCAAAGTTATTGTCACTACCCGCAATGTTGATGTGGCTAATTTATCTTCAGTCGATGGAGCTATGTATGAACTAGATCCTCTCTCTGACGAGGACTCCAAAAAGTTGCTTTCCAAAAGGATATTCAATGAAGAAAAGGGTATTATTTCT
Organism: Eragrostis nindensis; assembly: GCA_012490785.1. Taxonomy (NCBI): domain Eukaryota; kingdom Viridiplantae; phylum Streptophyta; class Magnoliopsida; order Poales; family Poaceae; genus Eragrostis; species Eragrostis nindensis. Next base: position 138,524 of record JAAXCT010000544.1, on the reverse strand, counting down.
GAATTAGAGGAGGTAACAAGGAAAATTGTGAAGAAGTGCGGTGGGATACCATTAGCTATAATAACTATAGCTAGTATGTTGGCCAGTATACCCAACAAATCAAAGTATGAATGGTACGGTGTTTACAAATCAATGGGTTCTGGACTTGAAAAAGATAAGAGTCTAGGGAATATGCGAGAGATATTAAATCTGAGCTATAACGATCTGCCATCCTATCTAAAGCCTTGTCTATTGCATTTAAGCATTTTTCCTGAGGATTCTGATATTGACAAAGTTATGTTGATATGGCTTTGGATAGCAGAAGGTTTTGTGGATCATGATAGGGGGATTAATGTGTATGATCTTGGAGAGAGGTATTTCAATGAGCTTGTTAATAGAAGCATGATTCAACCAAAGGATATTGATATAAATGGTAATGCATGGGCTTGCCGAGTACATGATATGATACTAGATCTAACCATTTCCCTTTCGGGTGGAGAAAATTTTGTGACTATATTAGAAGATCGGCACCTCATATCTCCAAAGTGTAAGATCCGTAGATTGTTTCTTCAAGGAAGAGAGTTAGACATGGACGGAGAAGCTAGTAAGGTCGAGAAAGTGATGCTGCTGCCTACAATGGTGGATGTGTCCCATGTAAGAACACTCGTTGCACTAGGTGATGCTTTTGAGTGGATGCCTCCTCTGTCAAGATTTTCAGTTCTCCGTGTACTAGTTTTGAAATGTTTTCCTACTAATAATAATAATCTTAAGGGTCTTGGGAGTTTGCATCACTTGAGATATCTGGAAATACGAGGTGATTTTGAAACAGAGGTCCTGGAAGAAATTGGAAACCTCAAGTATCTGAAGACTTTAAATCTATGGTTGACACCCATAAAAGAACTTCCAGCAAGTATTGTTCAGTTAAGGCAACTCGAGAGTCTGATTGTGTCTGATGGAGTTAAGTTGCCTGATGGGACTGGGAGTCTAGTGTCCCTGCAACAGCTTAGGTTTGATGTGACAAAATCACCAGAGACTCTGGCTGAGCTCGGTAACCTTACTGGATTGCGGTTGTTGGTAGTATATGGGTTATCTGATGACAGTCAGAGTTGCGTGAAGACTTTTCTCCAGAGCCTATCCAATCTACACAATATTGACACTTTATTTATGATTAATAATGAAGAGATATGTTCCCTAGATTGCATCCCAGATCAATGGAGCGCCCCTGCTCATCTACGTTGCTTTTATGGACAAACTTCAATCATCTCAAAGTTGCCACGGTGGTTTTCCACCCTCTACGAACTCTCCTCCTTATCCATCCATGTCGACATGCTAAGACAGGATGATCTTCAACTGTTTGGAGCATTACCCGTGTTACGTTTCTTGATCTAAAAGTAGCTTCCGGTGGTTCCACTGAAGAACGGCTGGTGATTGGTGCTGGTCAGCCCTTCCACTCTCTATCAGATTTTAAGTTTGAGCACATCGCAGGATGCTGGCTTGTGTTCGCTCCAGGAGCGATGCCAAAGCTTCAGAGGCTTGAGTTGTACTTCGAAGTATCGAAGAGAGAAGGTGGTGACTTCGATGTTGGCTTGGGGAACCTGACTTCCCTTAAACAAGTCAAGGTTAATGTTGACTGCTGTGGTGCCAGGGTCACTGATGTGGAGGATGCAGAGGCCCAGTGCAGGGATGCGATTGACAAGCACCCGAACCATTCAACTCTTGAGCTTTCAAGGAAATTTGAAAAAGACATAGTAAAGGATGAGAACAAAACTGACACTGAGGCTTGGAAACAGAAGCAAAGGTAAGAAAATCGTCCGCCCGTTGACTTGACAAACTAGTACACTTTCTTGTTTCTATCGAGCTTGCTGACTTACTAGTGCTTTTGCCCATGCTGTCATGCCGGTTGGTCAGTTCGGATTTGCTGGCTACAATCGGTGAAAGCGGCATTGATATTGAGGCTTCAGAGCAAAGGTAACAAACTTATCTACCTTTATTTTTTGTGTGCATGCTTCTCTCGTTTGCTGACGTGTCCTTGGCTTTCCCTGTGCGTTCGTCATACTACGATGTCGATCAGTTGTTCGGACTTTCTGGTTCTCCACGATGAGAACAACGATGGTCGTGAGGTTTCAGAGCAAAGGTAACGAATTTGTCTGCCTTTATTTTACATGTATACGCACTTCTTTCTTTTTCCTTCAGTTTGAAATTTCGTTGCTTTTCCTTTCGCAGTCAAGCATGAAAATGGATGGGCCAGCAGGCTTTTATTTTATTTCATTTCCAAATCGGAACTGGTTTTCCCTTATTTTCTGCTGTCCTCCCCTGTTTTTATTGCTCCAGCGTGTGCCTGCTTATCTCCGTGAACTTTCCTTCCACCATTAGCACATTGTTTTCTGCTCCACTTTATTTTGAAGCACATTTCACTTCATCTCAATATTTTCTCCTCTTCCATTTCATGTTTTGTTCTGGCGCCAATCAACTTGATAATTCGATTGAAAAACATCTCCTTTCATTACCTGCACAAAAAATCCAAAAAAAAAAATCCTCAACTTTGTTATGCATCAAAAATATATTGCTCATTATCATTAAGCCAAAAAAGTTTCTTTCACATGACAAAAAACCAATCCCCTCCCTTATTATCTAAAGGCTCCTAGTTACGCTTCAAAATATTTGTCCGCCGTAAACATCATTTATGTAAAAACCAAAAATCCACCCTTTGCTAATAAGAATACAAAAAAAAAGAGTTTCTCCTTTGTTGTTCGTCAAACATTTGTCATCTGCTATCATTTATGCAAAAAAAAAAAGCCTCTCCCATGATCAGAAAATAATCCCGTCCCCTTTTATCCTTTTAATTAAAAGATTCCCTATTATCATTGGAATAAGTCATTCTATTCCCTTGTTCTTATGACTGAAAAAATGAAGATCTTTCATTTCCTCTAGAAAAAAAAAGCTCCTGTCTTTTGGTACTCCGCATTCATCCTTTGTTGTCCTTAAAAAAAAGTTATTCTTGTTATGGTGCTCCAACATATCTCTATCCAACAAATCAAGACGAGCATGTTCAGCTGGTTCCTTGGCGTGACACAGTAAGTTTGCCACATTCTTCATACTTTGTTACATTGTTAACATAATACCTTCGTGATAATTTCTGCCATAAGTTAGTTGTCATAAGTTAGCAGTTAGCTGTTACTTATTGGTCATTGTGAATGATAAGAAAATATGTTAATAATTTGGAAAATATTATTCATCTGATGTTATTATCAAATTTCTATTTTTTGTAGTGTTCATACTTGCCGCTAGAAGTGCGGGATGAAGACATGATGCTTACACTGGATGGTGGCCCCCGCAATATACTTCTATCTGTGTGACCCCGGCAATATCTTTCTATCTGTGTGCCACTGAACTTAAGCCTATATCAACCGGGGAATGAATAAAACTGTTTACTTTCTGAAAGTGTTAACAATTTGAACCTTTTTTTTACTGAACCCACAATTCAGTATTGTACTTTTAGCGTGACAAATTCATATGATAAATCACAGAATACTGTATCCAATCAGCCAACTGTATATTTATGCTTGATTATTACCTCATTCGTTTGATTGGTTATATATATATATATATATATATATATATATATATATATATATATATATACAGACCGGTTATTTTATAGCCAGCTATAGAATAGCTTATTCTGTGGCCACTTATGTATCGTAATTTACGACATTTGTGCATAGTGATTTACAATATTTACTACGTGATTTACTACACTTTTACCATGGTTCATTTTTCAAAACGTGTGTGAACGCTGATGTCGTAAATTTGTCTGAATTAATCGTAAATTCGTGATAAATTTATCATAAAACTGAAGTGGCTATAGAATAAGCTATTCTATAGCCGGCTATAGAATATACTCTCCGTATATACATATATATATATATACATATATATATATACATTATATATATATATATATGTATATACGGAGAGTATATTCTATAGCCGGCTATAGAATAGCTTATTCTATAGCCACTTCAGTTTTACAATAAATTTATCACGAATTTACGATAAATTTAGACAAATTTACGACATCAGCGTTCACACATGTTTTGAAAAATGAACCATGGTAAAAGTGTAGTAAATCACGTAGTAAATATCGTAAATCACTATGCACAAATGTCGTAAATTACGATACATAAGTGGCCACAGAATGAGCTATTCTATAGCTGGCTATAAAATATTCTATAGCCGGCTATAGAATAGCTTATTCTATAGCCACTTCAGTTTTACAATAAATTTATCACGAATTTACGATAAATTTAGACAAATTTACGACATCAGCGTTCACACACGTTTTGAAAGATGAACCATGGTAAAAGTGTAGTAAATCACGTAGCAAAATATCGTAAATCACTATACACAAATGTCGTAAATTACGATACATAAGTGGCCATAGAATAAGCTATTCTATGGCTGGCTATAAAATAACCGATCTGTATATATATATATATATATATATATATATATATATATATATATATATATATATATATATATATATGTGTGTGTGTTTTGAGATTTGAATGCATGATAAGTGTTTCGATATATATGTGAGCGGTTCATCCTATGCCCTTATTAACAGCAAAAGCACGAGCAGAATGATGACAGGTGTCAACGTAAAAGGCTAGTGGTGCATTATATCTTATATTTGGTACAATGAAAATATGAGAGTATCGTAGAAGTTTCAGCTATAGTAGACAGTAGTATGATCCATTTTATGGACTGCAGCGCCTTCTCCAAAATATCTCACAAGCAAGTTGTCCACATCGATGTCGGCAGGGTTGGACGTTCTCATGTCTCAGGAGTGCTGTTCATCGGGCAACGACTGGACACATATACTCTGCTTCGTCCTGACATCGTGAGCATGCTTGTCTGCAGTGACCATGTCAAAGGATTTCTGTCCATGTTATACTTATCAACGAGGCAGGACAAGTTTTCTGCAGACTGCATGTAATCACCATCTCAAAGTTATCTCCGCGCCAATGCATGGTCACGTAGCTAGGCTTCGGTCTGCGAGTAATTTGACATGACCGGGAAATATCCCAACTGAACAGGAACTTTCTCGCAATGAAAAGAGACTCCTCGAGACATTGATCCTTGCTCATGCAATAGAATTTATTCACGACACACGCATACCTGTTTACTGAAACTGAACCGGGGAGCCAATATTTGTGGAGACGAACAGAATGTGTGCTTTGGTAAAAAAAAAAAAAAAAAAAAATCTGAATATCATCAGCATAACACGGTCAATAACCTCAAAGCGGAAAAAGTAAACGTTGTCGACAAGACGAACCATGGTTGTCCACGAAGACCTGTTACAGGAGCAAACCTTGGTCCATTCAGACCGGGACTTACTCGAAGTGCAGAACCGTACTGATGAAATGTACAGGGGAGAGAAGGAGAGCAATGTGTGGCGTGGCGTGAGCGTGAATGAGACTGCGTGGCATGGTGTGAGCGTGAGGAATGGGTTCAACGTCTCAGTTGTTAGAGCGGCACTTGCCTTCCATTCCTTATGTCGTGGGAGTCGGCGAGCTGGCATAGATGCCAGCCGGCGAGGAGCACTGGACGTGGAGGAGGACCCATTTGTCTCAAACAGCTCGGCCCAAGCCACGGATTTCCCTGATGGTTCACGCTTCACGCGGTGACTGTTACAAATAAACTTGGCCTTGGTCCGTTCCTGGTCTGTTCGTGTGTATCGGGCCTGATCGTGAACGTGTGGGTGTGTCAGTGATTAGCACGTTCGTGCGTTGGTTGCTCGATCTGTTCCGCGTTGTACGCAGGCGCCAGGAGCAGAACACGGTCAGCATGGTTCACAGCTCCAAACAGGCCGGCGCCACGCAGTGCCAGAAGCTCTACGACGCCGTCGGGTTCGCCTTCGACCCGATCAAGGCGTGCCGCTACGCCGCCAGGAAGAGGAAGGTGGCGGAGGAGGTGTCCCTCGCGCCGTCCCGTCGCCGCTCGGCAAATACGGTTCTTACTCCGCCGTCTAAGATTGCCGCCATCTGCACGGCCATCACTAACCTCATCGAGTGAAGTGGGGCAATGAGCTGGAGTAAACCCAAGCTCAGCCGATCTGTCGGCTATTCAAGCTTGTACCTTGGAAACTTCGAGACAATAAATTGTTTCGTCGAATCAATTGCTCTGTTCACGGAGTATACTAGGGATGCGCGGCCTCATTCACGCGTGGCGTTTTTCAGTCACCTACGTTCTTTTTGCGAGGAGTCATCATGTGTTTTGCAGTCATCATGTGTTTTTCAGTCACCTACGTTCTTTTTGCGATCAAATCATCATGTGCTTTCACGGTGAGAAACTGAAATCTCGCCCATATCAACACATCATTCGTTCAGTTTCAGCACCAGCACCAGTAAAGTGGCAAAGTTAAGGCAAGGAAAATGTTTTCTTTTGGCTTTTTCTTTATGATCACTTGAATACAAAGAAATGCTTTATGGTAATAGAGGGTTTGGTGTCAACAGTGAACTGCCCTCTGTTCGTTATCAAGTGGAAACTGTTATGAATAGCACTTGTATTTACTATGGAAGTACTAGGCTTAAATATATACATGTACAGGTGTGGGTAAATATGCATAAAACCCCTTATATAATGGGAAACTACAAACATACATATTGTGAGATCATGTGATGAAAAATTGGCTTTTATAGTGAACTTGGCATTGCAAAGTGACTTGTTAATTGTGTGGATTGATATCCTTGTGATAGCATGATATTTTGGTTTACGCGCGACATGCTCATGAGAGTAGTGTTGTGGACTGATATTGAGTCAAGTCGTGGACTTGTGCTCGTACTCAATTGGTTGCTTGTTCATGTGCAGGCGTTGCTTGAGGCGGAGCGTGGTCGATGACGGACTGGAACTAGGTTTGGGTTGAACTGAGGTTTCGGGACTAGGTTCATGGAGGAACTGAGGTCTTATCGGTCGAGGATGTCATGCGAGACGTTCGGGCTAGAGAACGGTGTACGTGTAGACTTGTCGATATGCGGGTTGTGACTCGATGTCGACGTCGGCGATGTGATCGCGGGAGGGATATAGAGGCTTGTGAAGTCTCAGTCCGGAGCTGCGGCTACAAAGGGCACTGGACACCTGAGCATGGTCTGGTGTGTGGTGCATGCGTGTGCAAGGAGATATTGCCTTGGCTCGATGCTTGGGTGCAGGCAATACGGCCAGCAGGGATGTCCAAGTTGTGCAATGCTGCAATGCATGTGCGTGTGCACTTGACCGAATAGGAAAAGGAACCATATCTTCAACCCAGCACCTGACTTGAGTCACCATATCTCCTCCACGTGAAATCAATCTTCGACCCAGCACCTGTAATGGTATCTGAAGAACAGAAGTATCAGCCGGTAACTCAGAAGTGACTGTTACCTTTGGACCCAGTGCAGGTTTAAGCTGGGACACATGGAAGACAGGGTGGATTGCACTTGTAGATGGTAGCTTCAGTTTATATGCAACTGTACCCACTCGTGCTAAGATTTCATAAGGCCCAAAATACTTGAATGCCAATTTATGATTAGCTCTAGTTGCCACTGAAGTCTGGACATAAGGTTGAAGTTTCAAGAACACCTTGTCACCCACGTGGAACACACGGTCAGACCTCTTCTTGTCCGCTTGATGTTTCATGCGTTGTTGAGCTCTGAGCAAATGCTGACGAACCAACTTCTGCATCATTTCACGTTCCTGGAGCCAAGTATTCAAATCTCCCACCGGACTGGCAGTAGCAGAATCAACACCAAAATGGCGAGGTGTATAGCCATAGAGCACTTCAAATGGTGATTTCCCCAGAGCTGAATGATAACTTGTATTGTACCAAAATTCAGCAGTAGCCAACCAATCCTTCCACTTTCTGGGACAAGCTTGAACAAAACATCTCAAGAATGTTTCCAGACATTGATTGACCCTTTCCGTTTGACCATCAGATTGAGGGTGATAAGAAGCACTCATTCTCAACTGAACATCAGCTAAGTCAAACAAATTTTGCCAGAAACTACTTGTGAAAATTTTGTCTCTGTCAGAAATGATGGATTCTGGCATACCATGCAATTTGTAAATGTTATCCAAGAATACTCTAGCAACCTTAGCAGCATTGAAGGGATGATGTAAAGGGATAAAATGAGCATACTTGGAAAACTTATCTACCACCACTAAAATGCAGTTAGCAGATCCAGAAGGAGGCAAACCTTCTATAAAATCCATGGAGACCATCTGCCATGCTTGGTCAGGAACTGGCAATGGTTGCAGCAGACCATGGTATCTAGATCTGTCAGGCTTGGTTTGTTGACAAGTAGGACATTCTTTGACAAACTGATGTACAGCTGTCTTCATGCCCATCCAATAAAAATACTGCTTGATGCGTTTATAAGTAACAGGAACTCCTGAATGACCACCTACCGCCGAAGAGTGAAAAGCAGTAATAATTTTGGACTGCAGAGCTTTATCAGAAGGAATCCATATCTTGCCTTTATAGCGCAGACGGCCATTACTGAAAGTATAGTGTTCTTTAGCAGTTGGGTTGATAGTGAGTTTAACAATCATGTTAGAAGCTACTGCATCCTTCTGGTAAGCAGAAACTACCTCCTCCAGCCAAGATGCATTGACAGAAGAGAAACTGAAGCATTGAACATCATTGTGTTGCAATCTCGATAAAGCATCAGCAGCACCATTTTCAGAACCCTTCTTATATATCACTCTATACTGAAGACCAAGTAACTTGGTGTACACCTTCTGTTGCCAAGTAGTATTCAGTCTCTGTTCATTAAGTTGAGCTAGACTTTTATGGTCAGTGTAAATCAGAAATTCAGCATGCTGTAAATAGGATCGCCACTGATTGATAGCCATGATAATAGCTAAATATTCTTTCTCATAGGTCGACAACCCTTGATTCTTGGGTCCCAAAGCTTTGCTAAGAAATGCTATTGGATGCCCTTCCTGAAGTAACACAGCTCCTACACCTGTAGCACAGGCATCAGTTTGAATACTGAATGGTTTAGAGAAATCAGGTATTGCCAGGACAGGTGAATTTGCTAAGAGCTTCTTTGAGAGCATTAAAGGCTTGCTGATGTGTATCAGTCCACACAAACAGAACATGCTTCTTAAGTAATTCAGTTAATGACTTGCTAATAACTCCAAAATGTCTAACAAACTTTCTATAGTAACCTGCTAGACCCAAGAAGCTCCTGAGTTCCTTCACATTAGTAGGAACAGGCCATTTCTGAATGATTTCTATCTTGGAGGGATCTGTGGTAACTCCCTGATCACTGACCACATGTCCCAGATAATGCACTTTGTTTTGTGCAAACACACATTTAGATAATTTGACTTTCCACTGATCTTTAGCCAGCAACTGCAGTACTTCTTTGAGATGGACCAGGTGCTCCTCTAAGGTAGCACTATAGACCAAAATATCATCAAAGAAGACCAATGCACACTTCCTCAATACTGGTTGCAATGTCTCATTCATGGCTCCCAGAAAAGTTCCAGGTGCTCCTGTCAGTCCAAAAGCCATAACCCTGAATTCAAAATGTCCAATATGAGTCTGAAATGCAGTCTTATATTCTTCACCAGTTTGCAACAATATTTGATGATACCCTGAGGCCAGATCCAAAATACTAAACCATTTGGCCTTAGCCAGCTCATCCATCAACTCATCAAAAATTGGCACTGGATATTTGAATTTTAGTGTCAAAGCATTCAAATATATGTAATCAACACAAAACCTCCAAGAAAGATCCTTCTTCTTGACCAACAATACAGGAGAAGAAAATAGGCTGGTACTTTTCTGTATCACACCTTGAGCTAACATTTCTTTCACTTGCCTCTCCTCATCTTTGAGAGCAGGTGTGTACCTGTAGGGTCTGATGTTAACAGGTTTGGCACCGATGACTAAAGGTTCGTCGCCGCCTCGAACTGCACCCAGCGCTCGGTCGCCGTCGCGTCGATGGCCGCCATGTGCGCGGCGACGGTGTTGTGAATCTCCGCCGCCACAGCGGCCGCGTCGTTCACCGCGGGCAGCGCGTTGAGAGCGACCACCCGCTCCTCCAGCGCCGCGACCCGCGGCACCAACTTCTCCTCATGCTTGGCGAAGCGCTTGTCCATCTCGTCGATGAAGAACTTCGCCTGCGCGTCGAGGGCGAGCTTGAGGTTGGGGTCGATTGCTCCGGCCATCTTCGCTAACCTTGTGTAGTGGTGGTGCGACGCCTCCAGGTCGAGAGATCGGTGTCTCTGATACCACTTGTTAGCAACCAGCTACCACTTGGAATTAACAACCGATGATACAGTAGTCTGGTTACAGATTCGATCGAGTTCCCTGATCTAGCAGCTAAGAACAGAGAAGGGGAAACTTGGAGGAGAAGAAGATAGTATATTGTTTGATACAATGATTGATTGATACTCTCTCTCACGCGCCTCCGGCATAAGTAGAGAAAGCAGACGTGCTGGGCTTCGCCATCCTTCAGGCCCATTCCGGCCCAGAGACGCGCGGGTTGGGCTGCCGCGCGCGCTGGCTTCTCTTCTCTTGGTGCTTCACTGCCGTATCGTCCACAGTCCGTCCCGGCACAGGAGAGGTGCTAACAGCAGGCAGGCTGGTTGGTTTTTGTTTCGTGATTGGTTTATGTCGTATTTGACAAGGACTCGGTCAGGAAGCAGGCAGGCTTCGACTTGCCAGGAGATAAATAGGAAACCGGACAGGCTGTAGTATATGAGCCAGAAGCCGCCGGTTTCCAGAGAGAAAAATAGAGGAACCCATCTAGGGTTTTAGAGATTTCGTGGAAATCTTTTAGGGATGATTTTGTGCAGCATCTTGTTAACTCGATCAATCAATAAAGCTCAGCAAATTCGTCAGGTTTTGTCTTCTATGGTTGATTGATCTTCTGTGAGTTTTCGTTCAGTTTTCTGGTTGATCTTATATTCTTATATTGCTCACAGCTCTCAATTTAGCCATCGGGTTTGAGTGCGATTTGTTGGGTTAGATTCGTACTGAAGTCTACTTTGTTTCTGCTTAGTTTCACGACATTTTATGGCGAGATTTTTGTTAATCTAGTTTTTAGTACAGAACAGTCAGACTAGGTTTTGTCGGTTCGAGTCACTTCCTGACACAGCAATATTGTTTTAATCATATCTCGAGTTATAGACATTGGATTGACATGATTCTTGTTGGGTTGGTTTCATAATTGCAGTATCTTTCTGCTCATGAATATCATGATTTTAGGAGTTACTGTCTACAAACGACTTGTGTTTTAGTGACGATACATAAATCTGTTTTTAGGGTGAAAAGTTTCCGCTGCCATTATTGCTATCATTTACCCCCCTCTGGTAGCTTGTTTAGAGGGGCATCGGTCCTACACATATACATCTAACACACCCCCCCCCCCCCCCCCTCAAACTCAGGGTGGATCAAGAACACTGAGTTTTTAGAGAGATAAAATCTGTGCTTGGCTCCGGTCTGTGCCTTTGTAAATAAATCAGCCAACTGAATCTCTGAATGCACATATTGAGGAGCAACAATACCATCTTATACCTGGGCTCGTGTATAAAAAGCAGAACATGCTTACTGAGCTCATGCTTCACCGGATCACTAGCCATGCTGATAGCACTCAGATAAAAGAGGAGTCGACATAGAAACAGAAACACCAAAATCCTCAAGCAACCACCGTAACCAAGTAACCTCCGACGTCACAAGAGCCATAGCACGCAACTCAGCCTCTGCACTCAAACGAGAAACTGTTGTCTGCTTCTTAGTTTTCCAAGCAATGAGAGAACCACCAAGAAACACACAAAAGGTAAAAAGAGATCGACGATCAGAGGAATCACTAGCCTAGGTAGCATCACAATATGCCTAGAGCTGTAAAGAGCTGGAGCGTGGAAAGAAAAAAGCGACGAGATATAGTCCCACGAAGATAACGCAGGACACGAAGCAAGTGAGTATAGTGGAGCTGGGTGAGAGCTGAAACAAACTGACTCAGGATATGCACAGAATGCGAGATATCAGGACGTGTGACACCAAGATAAACAAGACTCCCCACAATATGACGATAGCGGGTAGGATCAGTGAGAGGCTCACCGTTAGTGGCACGAAGGTGAACATTGAGCTCCATGGGGGTCTCAACGGTGCGATGATCAGTGAGAGAAGCACGATCAAGAAGGTCATGAATGTACTTTTCTTAGGACAGATAGAACCCCTCAGATGTAGAGGAAATCTCAATCCGAATTAACGAAGAGGACCAAGATCAGACAACAAAAACTGCTCACTGAGACGTGCCTTCACAAAGGCTATATACTCAGAATCATCTCCCGTAATGATCATATCATCAACATAAAGAAGGAGAAGAGTTCGATCATGAGCAGAAGTGTGAACAAAGAGCGTGGGATCATGATTGCTGGCAGAAAAACCAGCAGCGGTGACCACAGAAGCAAAGCGCTGAAACCAAGCACGAGGAGCCTGCTTAAGGCCATAAAGTGAGCGACCAAGACGACAAACCATACCCTCAGGAACAGAATACCCAGTTGGAGGATGCATATACACCTTCTCATGCAACTCACCATTAAGAAAGGCATTCTTGACATCAAGCTGAGAGATAGACCACTCACGGACAGAGGCCACAACAAGAAGAGTGCAAACAGCGGTCATGTGAGCGACAGGCGCAAAAGTCTCATCATAGTCACGGCCATACTCCTGGTGAAAACCGCGAGCCACAAGACAAGCCTTATAGCGCTCAAGAGAACCATCAGATTGGGTCTTAACCTTATAGACCCACTTACAGGTAATAGGACAAACATGTCCGGGAAGAGGAACAAGATCCCACGTGCCAGTGCGCTCAAGTGCAGCAATTTCCTCAGCCATCGCGTGCTGCCATTCCTGATGAAGAATAGCATCACAATAGGAAGTCGGCTCAGAAAGAACGGTAACGGCAAAACCTGAGGTAGAGTACCGATCAGGAGCTAGGTAGATGGGGACGATGATCACATGCAAGAAGCTGAAGCTGCACAGGTGTGAATCATCAGAAGAATCCTCAAAGGAAGAGGGCTCAACAGAAGAAGATGACTCGTCGGGAAAGGATGGCGTCACTGGAGAAGACAGGTCATCATTATATGGCTCAACGAGAGAGGATGGTGTCATTGGAGAAGACGGCGCATCAAGAGATGGCTCACCAAAAGTGGCACCTCAGAGGAAGATGGCTCGTCAGAAGAAGCCTCGACACGTCGAGTATAGACATGTGTCACTGGTGGCTTCACAAAATAGTCAAGCTCCATAGAAAAAGGAACCGTAGAAGATTCTCTGAGAGATGGTGCCAGTGAAGAAGGCACTATAAGAGAAGGTGCCTGCAAAGGAGACACCAGGTGTGTACTGGCAATAGAGGTATCTAGCAATATCAGGAAAGAAAGCGGGTCGACTAAAGATGCAGGAGAAGTATCAAAAGAGGGACGAGGATAGTAAGGGCATGACTCATCAAAAACAACGTCCCGAGAAGCCCTCATCCGACGACCAACTGGATCCCTACAATGATATCCCTTATGCTCAGCAATATAGCCAAGAAAAAACACACTCAACAGACTAAGCGGTCAACTTGGTGCGCTCACGAGGTGCAAGAAGCACGTAGCACATACAGCCAAAGAGACGAAGGCTGGAGTAATAATCAGGCGTCTTGCTACAAAGACGCCCATAAGGAATCCCTCCATGAAGGGCTGATGAAGGCTGAATATTAACCAAATAATTGGCTGTAGAGACAGCCTCAGCCCAAAAATGAGGGGAGACAGAGGAGGCGAGCATGAGAGCATGAGCAGTCTCAAGAAGATGACGATGCTTGCGCTCGGCTACACCATTCTGGGCATGAGCGCCAGGACATGAGTACCATGCTCAGAAAGAATCTGACGAAGAGCTTCAGAAAGACACTCTCCTGCAGAGTCAGCACAAAAAACACGAATGGATGTGTCAAAATGAGTGCGAATCATAGAAATAAAAGTCTTATTGATAGTTAAAGCCTCACTATGGTTTTTCATAAAGTAAACCCAATTGTGGCGAGAAAAATCATCAATAAATATGAAGCGATGACCCCCAGTGGAAGCAAAAGGAGCAGGACCCATACGTCAGAGTGAACTAAGTCAAAAGGGCGATGAGACACCGACTCACTGGAGGGATAGGGGAGCTGAACCTGTTTATCTAGCGTACAGCCCTGACACTGTTGCAAAGAAGAAGCATCCACCAACAGAGACCACGACGAACTAAAGAAGACAATCATAATCCACAAATCTGGCCCAAACAATGGTGCCACTGTGCAAAGGATGAAGTGGAAGAAGCAGCAGAAGTAAAGGCGCTAGAAGAAGCAGAAAGACTGGCAGATGCAGCGGAAGGAAGACGAAGCCAGTCAAGCTCCCAAAGGCGTTGACCAGCGCCAACTACAAGCCCCGTGCGACGATCCTGAACACAATAAGAGTCATACTCAAGAATAACACGACAACCATGATCAGTGAGTTGACCAGCGGACGTGAGTTGCATGGTTAGGTCAGGGACATGAGAAACAGCAAGAACACAAAAAGAGGAAGACGAAAGAGTCCCTCGACCTGCTACAGAAAGAGGGGAACCATCTGCAGCATGAATAGTCATGGAAAGAAGCACCGGAATCAAGAATCCATGGCAAAGTACCTGGAGAGGAAGTAGAGGGTGGTCACCCACTGGAAAACTGAGAAACAGAGGCAGCCGAGTCCGTCGATGCAGAAGGCCAAGTCACAGAACCAATAGAACCTGTGGATGCAGAGGCCAAAAGACGACGTAGCAGCTTAAGAATCTCTTGTGTGTCGGAACCAGCAAAACCTCCTCGAGAACCTCCAATACATGAGCCATCAGATAGCGGGTGTCCATGATCACGAGCCGCAGTATGTCCATCCATGTCGCAGTAGATGCAAAAAAGATCATTATCGCCTCCAACTCCACAATGCGTCAGTGATGGAGCTATAGATATAGAAGCACCAAAGACGAGCGACGGCGAGAGCGCAAAACGAAGCGGTAACGATGTCAAGGGCGCGCAATATGAAGCGACGCCGAGCGGCGGCAAGAGCTGGCAATATGAAGCAGCGAGCGGCGGCAAGAGCACGCAATATAAAGCGGCAAGCGGCGGCAAGAGCACGCAATATGAAGCGGCGAGCGGTGGCAAGAGCACTCAATATGAGTAGCAAGCGGCGGCAAAAACACAATATGAAGCAACAAAGTGTGGACTAGATCGCAAAATGAAGCGACTAGCGACAACAAGACCGCAAGAAAATGCGGTGTGAGCAACAATGAGTGCGTAAAAGGGGACAACTCTCAACAAAATAGTGGTGATAGTAAGCGCGCAAAGCAACTCAGCAGAACAGACTCAAAAAAAAAAAAAAAGCAACTTAGCAGGACAAGCAAAGCAGCAGTTTTTTTTTTTTTTTTTTTTTTACTTAGGTACCCTGCTCTATCCTTTGTATCCCAACAAGAATGGGATGGAGCAGCCAGACGATAAAGACGAGTCGCTGGAAAGGCAACGAAAACAGGAAAAACAGACCTTTTTTTTTTACCCCTACCTAGCGCACCCGCAAAACAGCCACGAAAGCAAAACTGACACGACGAGCAGGTGCACTACCGGGTCCTTTTTTTTTTCTCACTCTTTTTTTAAAAAAAAACCTTATCTCTTAGTTCCTACGGAACCAACACCAGCGGACAAAGGGTCTGTTTGGTAGGGTTTCTGTCACACCCTAAAATTTCTATTTGGGATGTGAAGCTTTTTCCTTAATTTTTTAAACTTTTAAAATAAAATTATTTGTTTTATGTGGTGAAAAATGTGTTTATAAATTTATAGAATAGGTTAAGGAATTTAATGGTTGGATATTGCCTTGTTATAAATTTTTCCCTTGAATTTCCTATATCAATTTCTCCCATTTTATACCACTCATCTTTTTCCTTCAATTTCATCGGGTCCAAAATTAACAAAAACCCTTATCAACTTCTGGGCCGAATCCTTCCTGGCCCAGTTCTCCTATCCTTTTTATTTTCTCTTTCTTTTGTTCTTGGGCCGCTTCCCTCCTTCCCCTCTCGGCCCATCTCGCGCGAGGCAGCCCACCTGGCCCAACGGCTCCCAGCGCCCGCCCAACCATAATGCGCGCCGCCGCCGCCGCTCCTCTGCCCTCGACGTGCGCGCATCGCATCGGGCCCACCCTAGGGCGCCGCGCCCTATAAAATGGGACCCTACCTCCGCGTGCCTCCCTTCGCCACCCGCCGCCGCCGCCCGCGACCCGCACATCCAGCGCCCCGCCGCCTCCATTTTAGCCGTCGACCCGAGCTCGACGCCCCATGCGAGGACGCCGTTCCGATTGAAGATGAGGACCGGCCGAGCATCTCGACGCCGCGCCGCCCCTTCCCTGCTCATCGGCGACTTCGCTCCTCGCCCGCAGCCCTTCCCCAACATCACCGGCGAGCCACCGCGACGCCTCGACGTCGCGCTCCCTCTTCCGATCATCTCTGCACTTGCGCGAACTCATGGTGAGAACCAGCATCCTCTCCTTTTTCTCCCGGTCCAATCCCCGTCGCGGACCGTGCCCCGTAACTCGGCATCGCGCTACGCCGGCGAGGCCCAACCATGGCGCCGCCGTCACCCTCGCCGGCCGGCAACTGGTGCTGGTCCACCATGGACCATTTGCTGAACCAACTGCCGCGGTCCACGACTCCGTGGACGTGGTTCACAGCCTTTCCTTCACAGAAATAAATTCGTAAAACCAGTTAAATATCTCTTTTGCAGTTTAGCCTCTGTTATCATTGTTATTTGAACCCGCAGTTCCTTCAGCTTTATTTATCATGCGCATAAGCCCCTGAAACTTCGATTTACTCACAGTTTAGCCCCTGAAACACTTAAACTATCATATCTTTTTATCCGTAATTCCGATTTAGGTGATTCTTGCGCCTAAATCTTCGTTGCAGCGTAATCTATCCAACCATAGTGTTTTTATGATCTTTTTATGGTGTTTGGTGTATTGTATTTATTTGTTTGTGTCTTTTCTTTTATCAATAGTTTATTCGAATCGAGATGACGTGGAGAAGCGGTACGTGGATATGAAGAGCAAGAGAAGACCACTGAGCAGCATTATATGAACAGGCAAGTGTCCTTGAACATCTTGCTCCTATTAGAGTAGTTTTGTAGTACATTCCTTGGATGCATTGCGTTTAATTTGAATCCTATGTGTCATTATCCTGTTCCTTATTATTCCTTGTCGCCAGTTGGGTAGTGTCTTGTTTATGGGTAGATTCATATGCTTAGCCTTGCTGTATGTTTGGGTTGGGAAGCGTCCTTAATACTGACTAATTATCTATGCAACATAATAGGGTTGGTAATGGTTGGCAACATGATGATTAGGAATCTGAGCAGGATGGTTGGTTTGGTATGGTGCCGTCGTGCACGGGACTTTGGTTTGTGCTTGTACCTGCTTTAGATTTTAAGGACCGGTTCATGGAGCATGTAACCTGGCATATCCGCGCCATCGCAAGGCTGCTATGGGAGCAGCTTGGCCAATTAATTAGTTGTCTTCTTAACTTGTGTGCACCATTCGCTGGTTTAGTGGCGCCAGAGGGGGCTTCTGCAGCGGAGGTAAAATAGACTCCATGTATGCTGTTAGCGGTGGAATCTTAGCGGGTGCATACAGGTTTGGAGGCGCTTTGTAAAGGTCCTCGTAGTGATCTCCTGGCCGCACACCATAGGAAGTGTGCATATGGCATAATGGAGGTTTTAGTCACCGACGGGTGATGAAATCACGACTTGTGGGTAAAGTGGTGCAACCTCTGCAGAGTGTAAAACTGTCTTGACAGCCGTGCTCACGGTCACGAGCAAGCCTGGACTTATTCATGATTAGTTGGTGGTTTGGTGGTTTGGTACTCGGGTGGTGGGAACCCGATGAGTCGGTAGCCAGATGGTTGGAATCTGGTGAGTCTTGGTAGCCAGGTGGTGGGAACCTGGTGAGCTGTCAGTCTGTTGGTTTGGGTGTTGTCATCACACTTAGTAAATAGGATGCTTTTGATATAGGTGTCTATATTAGGATGCATAGATGCAAACATTGAGTTAAGCCTTTCTTGATATTAGCCTTGCATGTCATATTTTTCCCCACTTGCTGAGTACGGTATGTACTCATGCGCTTGCTTTTTCATATATTAAATGTTGCTCAGTGAGGAAGCCAAAGATTACATTGGAGACAATGCAGAGAAGGTCGCGTTGCTGCCAGTCGATTACCTCCCAAGGCTATAAATAAAGGGGTACCCCCCTCCTTTCAACACACAACACAAGACACAAGTCATTCCACTCCCATCCAGGCCAAGGGCCTCTTGTATAGTAGTAGAGTAGGAGAGAGGGCAGGGGAGAAGAGAGGGGTAGTCCTCCCTTTGTGAGGACTTAGCCCAAATCTTGTACCTTGGCGGATATTATCTTATTTCTAGTTCATCGTTCGTTCTTCGTTCGTTCGTCGTTCGTTCTTCGTTCGTCGTTCGTTCTTCGTTCGTTCGTCGTTCTTATTCATAAGTTAGTATTCGTGGTGATATTGATCTAGCGAGCATTATTTACTAGTCGTTATTCTTGTTATACTTGTTTGCGGGATCATCGCTCCGCAAGGAGTGCTCTAGCCTTCTGAATCAGTACCAGGACCGGGGTTAGAGTAGTAATCGACGGCATAGACGTGGTGTCTAGGCTAGAGGTTACCTTTGTTTGCAGCGTGCCCCACGGTTTGTAGAGGTAGGCGGCAGGTGGTGACAGCCCTGTCCGTCCCTTGTAATCCTCCACGTTCGGGTTCGTCGTAGAGCTACAGGCTGGCGTGACTTGGCAGACCAGGTCTATACCAGTGCCCAAAGTAGACAAGTAGAACTTGAGTGCGTCTATCCTAAGGGATAACTAGATCTTTATTCATCCTCTCAATCCTACACTACTATCGTTCTTGTGTGTCCTTGGGTAAAACTAACCTTGCTGCAGGATACCTCCGTTCCTTAAGGAAAACAAATACGATACCTTGGAATACTCCCGGGTGAAGTGCTACAACGGTATTCTGTGCGCTTGCGGATTTATTCGTGGTGTAAGAAATACCAACAAGCATTTCTGGCGCCGTTGCCGGGGAACGGTTGCTATCTCTGCTGCGAACCAGGTTTGCCCTCGTACTGTATCCTTTTATTTTTCCTTTACCATCATTAAAAGAAAAAAAAATTCACCATTGTTGGTATTTCTTACACCAAACAGAAAACACCACCTTAGGCTGGTTAGGCCTAGAGTGAATATTCCCGGTTCGGCGCCAGAAATACCTGGGGTTAAGTTACTTGCTTAGGATACATAATAATCCACAACTAGCAACGAGTGCCAGATATGTATTATTAGTATTTAATCATAAAAGATAATCCGCAAGCGCACGGATAACCCGTTGTAGTATTTCACCCGAGAGTATTCCAGGGTATCGTTATTTATATTTTCCCAAAGGAAGACGTGGTTGACAAGTGTGTACTTATACTCATGGTGTTACAAATGATAGATCATAACCAATATCCAAATACAGGGGTAAGGCAATGTATGGATAGAGGATAGTGCGACACACACAGCAGGCATTTCCACTCTCTGATAAAAGGCGAGAGGCGGCTCTAGGCTAGACTAAGGTTAAGTAAGAAGAACTGCTACTCCTAATGTACATCGTCAAGTAGCGTGCGTAGCATCTACCTATAGCCTAAGCTGCACACAAGCCAAGACTAAGCTGTTCTACTGCCGAGCCATCATCGGGAGATCCAGCGATCAGAGTCTGCCCCAATCTCCGGACATTTCATATATACTCCTACGCCATACCCGAACGTGGAGGATTACAAGGGACGGACAGGGCTGTCACCACCTGCCGCCTACCTCTACAAACCGTGGGGCACGAACACGCATCCAAGGGTGGAAAGGAAGCCCTAGCACCATGCTAGCGTAACTAACCACAACTCTAGATCCCTCGAGGCACCTCGCAAGGCGATAAACCTAGAGCACTCTTGCAAGACAATGGACCCGATGACTAAGCAAAAGGAACAACTAGGTCTAGCAAGCGATTACTTAGACAAAGGATCAAAGCTAGCACTACGTTAAGCATAGGCGTTCGTCGCTCAAGAACGAGCGACGAACGATGAATGATGAAGAACGATCATCGTTAACCGATGATCGAGTATGAACGAACGACGAACGAACGATGAACGATCATGAACGAACATCGATGAACAATGAACGAACGATGAACGAACATGAACGAACGAAGAACGTTCATCCAAGATCAAGGATGAACGATGAACTAGCATAAGCACATAACTACTACAAGAACGATGATATTCCATTGATAAAGAAATAAGTCTTACAAAGAGAGTAAAAGGATACAAGGGAATATACCCCAAACTCTCCAAGGGACTTGGGAGCCAAAAGGGCAGCCCAACTACTCAGCCTAAGCCTAACTAGAGAGCCCCTAGCTCTGGATGTGTGGAGGAGGGAATGAGCCTCTTGTGTTGTGTGTCTTCCAAGGGGAGGGGGTACCCCTTTATTTATAGCCCTCAAAGGCGGTGGAATTGAGGCGGTTCCGTAGGTCGGTGGCATTGATTGCAGGTGGAACCGACCTCCTGAAGTCGGTTGCAAACCGCCTTAGAAAGATGGACCCAGGGGGCCTCCCTGTCAGGTCGGCCGACCCAGGGTTTGGGGTCGGCCGACCTGGCCCTGGCCCCCCCTGGGCTGGGCTTTGGCAGGTTGGCTCCCCTCGGCCTTTTAGCCTCTTTTCCAGATGCGTGGCCTCAGTTGATATTCTGAGTGGTTCTGGGCCTTTAATCCTTGAATTATATTCCCGCGGCGAGCGTCGTTTGATGGACGTGTTGGAATCGTCGCCTTGGGCCTTGTTTACACCTGGAAATCCCTGTTTTCCACCTGCACATCCAAATCTAGAGGTACACGTGGAAATAGGTTATTTGATAACAAAATGCAAGTAACAAGTGTTAGTTCTTCCTTATTTATAGAGCTAATTGACGGTCAAAAACTGGGTCTAAGGACCGTCAACAACTCCCCCAAGCTGTCCTCCTTGCTCGTCCCGAGCAAGAAGTAGGACTTAGGATGTTGATCAGGAGTTGCTACAATGTTTCATATCTCATAGGTACCATGCACACAACAAAATACTCTCCTTTGAGTTGAAAAAGTTGGCATGGTAACTCACCCTTTACCTTACTCCTTATGGGGCGTATGGCTTTTTCCTTGTCTTGGGCGGTTGAGAGATAGAACGGTTATAACAGAGCACCAATCACTTGTCCATTGTTTGACTTTTATTTTCCAGAGGTTTTCAAAAGTTTTGAAATAAAAGCAAAGTTCCTCAAATGATGCTCTCGAATCGCTCAATAAGTGTATATTCCTCACCAAGGCATTTGTGTTGCCTCTTTGTCATCCTACTTCTAAGGCTTGTATGTGGGGCTCAAGGTAGGGATGATATGAGGCATACTTGCATCACACATATTGCCGAACCAAAGAGTGGATCCATGGAGAATGCAAGTCATACAACCTTGATCAAGATGTGCATGTGTGTATATGGTGGTGGTGAGGTGGAAGAACTATACTCCTTTTTATTTGTTCCTTCTCTCTCTTTTGAATTTTTTTTTTTTTTTTGAGGAGAACATGGCTATCTTTCTTTCTTTCTTTTTCTCAACATTTTTCTTTCTTTCCCCATTTTTTTTTTTCATCATGCTCTACTTTTGTATGAGCAGGGGATTATTCTTTTTCTTTCTTTTGCATAGCCATGTCTCCAATGATAAATTTTGAGAGAGAGGTAACAATGAATTTTTGGAGTATTTATTTTGGTGGAAAGTGTGGTGGTATTGCTTAACTTCCAGTGTAGAAGTTTAGCATGCGAGGTGGAGTGTACGTGATCTTGATCAATGAGAGTATGACAAGCTTCTCACTAGGGTCACACAATTTTGATAAAGCTCAATGCAATGACAAGCAGCATATGTGTAAGGGTTTGCAATGTAAGAACAACATATGGCTTTGGTAGGAATTTTTTGATCATTGAGGAACTTTATCATTTTTTTTGTATTTTGTAAAATGAAACTCCGGAAGTCAAGTCCTACTTTGAACAAGATCATGGCAGCCCTATTTGTACCATATCATATCTCACAACAACTTAGACTTAGATCAAGCACTATGCAGCCCACAAGTTTCAAGTTCTAGGTAAGCATAAGCCAAAAGTCTCGAAACTTGGGAGAGCACTAAGTTGTGACTAGGTACAAACAAGAGATAAAACAGAGCAACTGTTCATCATCTCAACATAAGGAAGGCTAAACACTCATACTCGCATATGAAGAGAAACTACGAAAAACTAGAAACCACACTAAAGACTATTTTTGTTCTTTTTAGTTTTGTCATTTTTATTTTATTTTCAGATTTATCATTTTTTTGGTATTTTTCATGAGAGGTGCAAGAACAAGCAAACAAAAGAAACAAAAGGATACAAGTTGCGATACATGATACCTTAGCGGGGGGTATGGCGTCCCCCCCAAGCTTGTTCTTGCTCATGGGTGATGTCGAGGATCGAACCCGGTGTGGCGAAAGTAAGCCAACATATCGGCTTGGCCCTGCTGCGTCATGTTGGTGAGGTTGGTGAGCTGGGCACTTGTGTTTTCTTGCCACTGATGGGTCTGCAGGACGTGTTGGTTGAGAGTGTACTCAACGTCCTCTCCTCGAGTCTCGATGCGTCCCATTTGCTCGGTGAGCGCATTCATTTGCTGCTCAAGATATGGATCACGAGCTGCAGACGAACGCCGCCCACCGGCCCGTGGTGAGTAGGACGTCGAATCGGAGGAGATTTCCTCCCATTGCGCGCGGGAAGGGTGCGTCCATTGGGCTTGGCCCGCACCCTGCTGCGACGAGCCGCCGACCTCGAACGGTGGTGGAGTGGTGTACCCACCGGGACCATACCCGGCGTGACCGTAGCTTGGCCCATGTGCATAGGCCATGGGCTGCGGTGCGGGTATCCCGGTGTCGGCGGTCGGCTCCGGCCTGCGCGTCGTCCTCCTGCGAGAAGTACTCCTGCGTGCAGCCTCCTCTTTCTCGAGAGGTGTGGTTAGGTTTTTACAGCCATACAAACGAAGTTCCCGGTTAGGTAACGGGAATTCATTTGTATAACCGACATAATAAAATATGAGAGAATTATTTGGACCATGCTTAAGTGTATGACCTTGAATAAGATAATCCTCGGTGATAAGAGAGCGGGGTGTATCAAGATAAGCAACATTAGCATCATGCAAAGCACCAACACCCGCAGCAATACGTGTAATCAACGAGGTGCACTCAATTGGTCCAGTCATTCTAAAATTCTCTAACCACTGAGCAATCATGGACATGACAGGAGCAATCTTTATTTTCTCAACCATAGCATAAAGAATTTTCAGATCATCCTCGCGCACAATCCTAATATCACTTCTAGGAAACAAGGTAATGCCAAGCCACATGTGCAACAAGCGCAAGGTAGGATGATGAATATGATTAGTTCGGGGTTTCTCACAAGTAGGAGATGCAGAAATTCTTTGCCAAAAAGCTAACTTTGAGTAACCCGGAATCGAACTATCAACATCAATGGTGCAGCGAGAATTAAAGCCGAGGCATTGACTAAGGATTTTCCATGTCAAATGATATTCCTCCCGGAAAAACCGAAAGGTAATACCGTCATCTACCACGCGTAGGGTGCATAAAAACTGTAGTGTAAGTAAGCGGGAACCCTGCTCATCTACACTTGCAAACTTATCCCACCCTATTGCTTTAAATACTCGAGAAAATTCAGCATCCATACCAATCTTTTGCAGCAGTTCCGGATCAAATGCTCGCGTAGGAGCAAATGTTCGGAGTCGGAGAGCTTCGTAGGCGCTCATCTCTTCGTCGCCCACCAAGTCGAGGTCGGTGTCGACGAGAAGACGATGCTCGGTGTTGGCTTGTTCCTCCGTTGCGGCTTCATGTTGAGGGCTTGACACTTGCTCGGTGGCGGTGCGGGCGCGAGTGCGAGGTCGAGATGAACCCGAGCCTGTGCTCCCGGACCGGAGCAGCGAGGCGAAGGCTTTGCCGGCGCGCTTCATGCTGCAGCGAGGTCGAGCAAGAACGCAAGAACGAAAACTCCGAACGGGTTATGAGAGTGAAAACCAATCGATGAAACCGTCGGTGTTCTTGCAAGCGAGAAAACGCAACTCGGAAAACCAAACCAAAACAAAACTGCAAAGCAAACCAAAGGAGAAATATTTTTGCAGAATTTTGAGGCAAGAACTCAATGAGCACAATGGAAAACTTGAGAGCAATGGAGTGAAGTGAGTTGAGGAGTGGAAATGAGAGTGTGAGAGGGAGAGAGCTTGTGGCCGGCCACCTCCTCATATACATGAGCCATAACGGCCATTTTCGAAAAGAGAAGAGGACAGGTGACCGTTGGGGCAAAGGGGAGTGCGCCCAACGGCACCCCTGGGTCGGCCGACCTGCCAAGTGGGGTCGGCCGACCCCCTGTGGGGTCCACTTGCTTCCCTCTTTGGCCCACAGCCCCCAACGGCCAAATGGAGATTGACCATGGTTGCTATGTCCAGAAACTCCTCAAAAATATTTGCTCAAAAAGATTTTCAAATAAAAGGTTGCCTCGAATTCAAAATTTTTCGAAAAAAAAAAAAAAAAATCAAAATCGACATGTTGATGAAAAATTTCAACATGCAAAAATATTTTTGGCTTTTCCATGATGATACAAGGGTGGTCCAAAAATTTCATCCAAAGATGAGTCATTTGAACGCAAAAGTATTTTTGAAAATTTTGATTTTTAAATGCATGGCGAGGGAAAAATTCAAATATGCTGGCGAAAAATCCAAATAAATTTTGGTGGAGGAAATAAATATGCAAAGTGGTTTGGAAAGAAATCCAAATGCAAATGTGGTGGAAAAGTTCAAAAAGAAAAGAGAATCAAACCGAATGATAATGCCGGTTTTCCTGGCGGCCAGGGCCGTGTCATTTAAAGTCCGACGGGCTAAGACTTCTCCAACGGGTTTAGCTTGGTGGCGCGGACCCAGTCCTTGGAGATGAGGACGTAGAGGGCTGCGCCTTGACTTGCCACACTTGTTTCATCTTTGGTGGTGTAGGTGGCTTCTCGGACTTTGGGACGGGTTTCTTGGCCCATAATCCCGGCCTCGTGGTCGCAGGTTTCTTTGGTTGAAACTGCGATGGATTTTCAATCTTTGCCAAGCTCTTCCATAGAGCAATGAGGCTGTCCGTTTTCCTGGCTGTCACTTCAACTTCTTGAATGTTGGAGGTGTTTGGCCCATACTTGACCTTGATCATCGAGCATTGTTCTTTCCGAGGTTGAAACTCGAACTTCTCCTCCTTCCCATTGATGTAGAGGCGGATTTCTCCAACTCCAACATCAATTTGGGCCTTTGTGGTGCTAAGGAAGGGACGTCCCAAGATGAGGGGCGTTTCCTTATCAATATCCATGTCAAGCACCACAAAGTTCACCGGGACAGTGTGGCCTCTTATGAATACCGGCACATCCTCCGCAATCCCCATTGGAAAGCGAAAGGATGAGTCGGCCAATTGTAGCCGCATCGCTGTTGGTGTGAGGAATCTGTACTTTAATTGCTCGAAGATTGCTTTGGGCATAATGCTTACGCTGGCCCCAAGGTCACACAGTGCATAGTCGAAGTGGAATCTCTTGGTTGCACAAGAGATTACTGGAAAGCCTGGATCAGATTTTATTGTAGAAGGTTCTCCTCTTATTTGCCTGTTCTCCCCTGCATGGTTAGTCCTACGAGAGAACATTTCTCCTCTCGTAGTGATAACATTAGCCTTTTCAATGGGAGATTCTGGTTGCCCAGGAATCTGCCCAGATTTAGCAGAAGGAACAAGAGCAGCAAGCTGAGCTAACTGACTTTCTATCATTTTATTAAAGCTCAACTGATTTTTGAAAGCGGAAGAAAGACCTTCTATTTTTGAATTTAAACTCTCTAAACTTTGATCATTGGCAGCAAGCTTTTTGTTGATTGATTCGTTGATTTTAGCTTGGCCATAAACCAAATCTTTCAAAGAAGGCTGATTATTATTAAAACCAGAGAAATTATTACCTCCTTGATAAGATTGGCGGTTTTGGTTAAAACCTTGACCTCCACTTGGACGATACCCATTGTTGTTGTTCATATAGAATGCTTCTTCATGGGTATGGTTGGGGCAATCCTTCCCCATATGACCAGTGTTGCCACATTCCTCACACGTGATGCGTGAGTCAAGTGAACGAACACTACCATGCGTGTTGAAGTCGTCCAAGCGCTTCATGACGAGGTCGAGCTTGGTGGACAATAAGTCCACCTCCTTGATAGGGTGTACGCCCTTAGAGCGTGGTTGGAGACGTTCATCGCTCCACCCTTGATTGGAGACCATCTTCTCAATAAGTTCTTTAGCTTGAGCAACGGTCATTGAGAAGAAGGCTCCTCCAGCAGCGGCATCCATATGTCCACGGGTTGTTGGTGTCAACCCGTTGTAGAAATGTTGAAGAATGAGCCATTCTTCCATCCCGTGGTGTGGGCAGGCGGATATGTAATCTTGGAGCCTGTCCCACGCCTCGGCGATGGTTTCATTGTTGGCTTGCTGGAAGCTTGATATTCTCCCACGAAGGGCATTGGTTTTGCCCAACGGGAAAAACTTTGCGAGGAACGCGGTAGAACAGCGGTCCCAAGTGTCAATGCTAGCACGATTGGCATAGAACCATTGTTTCGCCTTCCCAAGGAGGGAGAGGGGAAACAAACGAAGTCTGATAGCATCTTGGTTGACTCCGGCGGTTGCCGATGTGTTGCATATCTCAAGGAATTGCTGGAGATGAGTGTTGGCGTCCTCCGTGGCCTTTCCACAAAAGGGAATGGCCTGCACCATAGTGATTAGGCTTGATTTGACTGCAAACCCTGCGTCACCGGCGTTGACATTGGGCCCAACGGGAACATTGGCAACGGAGGGAGCAGAGTAGTCACGGAGGGTCCTTTGATCAGCCATGTCAATAAGTGATAATGGTGCGGATGATGTGGGTTCGTCTGTCGGGAGTGTTGCTTGTGAGGGAGAGTCGACGCGGGGTCGGACTTTCCTTACAAGCGACTCTGGATTATCAACGAAGTTTTCCGGCAGGTTGAATCCACGCATACACTATCCTGTTTTCACATCAAAGAGAGAAAACAGATCAAGGTTAGCCTGCAATGGAAATGGTTAAATCACATCAAGTGTAATCATGAGTACTCATTGTATACACTTGTCAACAATTGTCTTCCCCGGCAACGGCGCCAGAAATGCTTGTTGGTATTTCTTACACCAAACAGAAAACACCACCTTAGGCTGGTTAGGCCTAGAGTGAATATTCCCGGTTCGGCGCCAGAAATACCTGGGGTTAAGTTACTTGCTTAGGATACATAATAATCCACAACTAGCAACGAGTGCCAGATATGTATTATTAGTATTTAATCATAAAAGATAATCCGCAAGCGCACGGATAACCCGTTGTAGCATTTCACCCGAGAGTATTCCAGGGTATCGTTATTTATATTTTCCCAAAGGAAGACGTGGTTGACAAGTGTGTACTTATACTCATGGTGTTACAAATGATAGATCATAACCAATATCCAAATACAGGGGTAAGGCAATGTATGGATAGAGGATAGTGCGACACACACAGCAGGCATTTCCACTCTCTGATAAAAGGCGAGAGGCGGCTCTAGGCTAGACTAAGGTTAAGTAAGAAGAACTGCTACTCCTAATGTACATCGTCAAGTAGCGTGCGTAGCATCTACCTATAGCCTAAGCTGCACACAAGCCAAGACTAAGCTGTTCTACTGCCGAGCCATCATCGGGAGATCCAGCGATCAGAGTCTGCCCCAATCTCCGGACATTTCATATATACTCCTACGCCATACCCGAACGTGGAGGATTACAAGGGACGGACAGGGCTGTCACCACCTGCCGCCTACCTCTACAAACCGTGGGGCACGAACACGCATCCAAGGGTGGAAAGGAAGCCCTAGCACCATGCTAGCGTAACTAACCACAACTCTAGATCCCTCGAGGCACCTCGCAAGGCGATAAACCTAGAGCACTCTTGCAAGACAATGGACCCGATGACTAAGCAAAAGGAACAACTAGGTCTAGCAAGCGATTACTTAGACAAAGGATCAAAGCTAGCACTACGTTAAGCATAGGCATTCGTCGCTCAAGAACGAGCGACGAACGATGAATGATGAAGAACGATCATCGTTAACCGATGATCGAGTATGAACGAACGACGAACGAACGATGAACGATCATGAACGAACATCGATGAACAATGAACGAACGATGAACGAACATGAACGAACGAAGAACGTTCATCCAAGATCAAGGATGAACGATGAACTAGCATAAGCACATAACTACTACAAGAACGATGATATTCCATTGATAAAGAAATAAGTCTTACAAAGAGAGTAAAAGGATACAAGGGAATATACCCCAAACTCTCCAAGGGACTTGGGAGCCAAAAGGGCAGCCCAACTACTCAGCCTAAGCCTAACTAGAGAGCCCCTAGCTCTGGATGTGTGGAGGAGGGAATGAGCCTCTTGTGTTGTGTGTCTTCCAAGGGGAGGGGGTACCCCTTTATTTATAGCCCTCAAAGGCGGTTGCAATTGAGGCGGTTCCGTAGGTCGGTGGCATTGATTGCAGGTGGAACCGACCTCCTGAAGTCGGTTGCAAACCGCCTTAGAAAGATGGACCCAGGGGGCCTCCCTGTCAGGTCGGCCGACCCAGGGTTTTGGGGTCGGCCGACCTGGCCCTGGCCCCCCCTGGGCTGGGCTTTGGCAGGTTGGCTCCCCTCGGCCTTTTAGCCTCTTTTCCAGATGCGTGGCCTCAGTTGATATTCTGAGTGGTTCTGGGCCTTTAATCCTTGAATTATATTCCCGCGGCGAGCGTCGTTTGATGGACGTGTTGGAATCGTCGCCTTGGGCCTTGTTTACACCTGGAAATCCCTGTTTTCCACCTGCACATCCAAATCTAGAGGTACACGTGGAAATAGGTTATTTGATAACAAAATGCAAGTAACAAGTGTTAGTTCTTCCTTATTTATAGAGCTAATTGACGGTCAAAAACTGGGTCTAAGGACCGTCAACAACCATCTATCCTTTCCATCCTTTTCACACCTTCACCTATCCACTTAACAAAAAATACCAAAAACGTTATCATGGAACCACAACCTTGATTCAATCATTCTCTCCTCACGGGGCGAGCTCTTAGAGCCACCTTTATCATCACAATCAGTTTGTTCAAACAAGCTATGAGCTTTGCCCCAGTTTTGTTGCTTTGATCAAAGGTTTATCTTTCTCTGGTCTTAAAGATGTGAAAATCCTTTTCAACACTTGCGAGAGTTTGAGCAATTGTGTGCATGCCGATGATCAATGGCATGACACATGAAACCTTAAAGTGGACATTGTTTTCCTTCTCCTCAATGGGAAGGCAAAGCAATGGTACACTTACACCGCTAAGAGAGTGAACGGTGATTGGAAAGAACTGCGAGACAAATTTTGTCTAGCATTTTTTCCCGTATCTCGGATCACTGCTCTACGAGCGGAAATAATTAACTTTCGCCAAGAAGAGAAAGAGACCCTTAGTGCGGCATGAGTCCGGTTCTGTTCATTAACAGATTCCGGCCCAGAGTTACTGCTCCCAGACCCGTTCTTTTTCAACACTTTTAGGGGTTGAGCAAAAACACCGCACTTTATCTTGACACGGCTGCCGGTGGTTCTTTATGCCATAAGACCATAGCGGAAGCAAAAGTGCTTTTAGAAATAATCGATGAAAACACACCTTTTTCTGCTGAAACACTGAGGAGCCGGAGTCAAAGGATGAGGAACTCATTGTGGAAAACACAACAAAACGTGTCTACCTTGGTAGACCCAATATCCGAGTCCTCATCCGATTCACGAACGATGATAGAGGATGCAAAACCTCTGGAGTTC
The DNA here is from genome assembly GCA_012490785.1 of Eragrostis nindensis. Classification (NCBI taxonomy): domain Eukaryota; kingdom Viridiplantae; phylum Streptophyta; class Magnoliopsida; order Poales; family Poaceae; genus Eragrostis; species Eragrostis nindensis. The sequence continues at coordinate 108,493 of JAAXCT010000544.1, read as the reverse complement.
CCATCCAAGTTTGGGGATGATATCTTTGGAGGCTATGGAAACACCTTGAAACCTTCCTATCAAAACCACCAGCCTACTTCACTCCCCAAGCCACAAATGATGGAGGAGGAGAAGAAGATGAACCTCTAGAATACCCCATGTTCGGGAAATCATTTTTGAAGATTATGGGAATACCTCGAATTACACCTGGGTAAAGAAGCCACCTCCCCCCTCCGATCCTCCAAAAGAACATTTCTCAAGGAGGACACGAAAGAAAACCCTTGGAAAACTTCGTTCACCACCACCACCACTCAAATCCTTTGTAAAAACCTCATCCCGATCATACACATTCGAGCAAGTGAAGTTGGTATCTCCATTCATATCACCCGATCTTGCTCTTCATGAGGATGAGAAGTTTCCAACCAAGAAGAGGATAAGAAGGAAGAAAAACACTTCAAATCCAACGATCCTCTTGTTCTGCCTCACTTGAGTCCTTTTCCTCTGGACCTCCTTGCATCATCTTGATGATGAACAAGAACTTCTCGAAGAAAATCCTTCGGCCATGGAATTTCTTGAGGCATCGACTCTAGAATCCACAGATGAATCTTTGAATGAGGATGAGAGCTTCTTCCTTGAACAACCTTTTGATACGTGCTCACTTCATGAATCTCTAGAGTCAAGCATCGTTAGTTCCAAAACCACACATGAGGCCTACAACCACCATAAAGCTCTCTTTTGCTACTTGTTCTATAGAATGTTGTAGATGCTTTCATTTACCATAAATATTGCAAATCTCGTGGTTGCATTTTTGGTACTAACGTTGCAGAAATTCTCGGGACTACATCATCAAGAACATGACGGAGAGAAAGTCTTACCCATTGGACTTAAAATGATGATGCCCTTGCCGACAGGATAATCGGTAGTTATCTCATATTTGCTTCTTCCATGCCTATATTGATTTTCTCCAAATTTGCATCCATGCATGTTTGAATTTTTCACCTGCATTGTTTTGCATATTTGCTTTTTTCCCAAAAAAAATATACATATTGATTTCCACTTGCATTCTTGCATGTTTGAATTTTTTTTCCAAATCATGCTTGGGATTTTTCAAACCGCTTTGAATTTTGCATGTTAAAAGAAAAAATATATATATATACTTTGCAAAAAAATGTGTGTTTCATTTATTTTAAGAAAATAATTGGGAAAATGAATTTGAGACAACTTCTGTTAGAAGAGAAAGTGTTTTGAGCGAAAAAAAAAGATTTTGGAAGAATTTTTTGGCACAACTCCTATTGACTTTTTCATAGCCATTGCGGGGTTGTTGACCAACTTGAGCTTCATTTTTTATATTGGGATGCAAGGGTGTTTGGGCTTTTCAATTTCATTTCTTCTTCAATCCAGCACCCTTACAAAAATTCTTGCTCTGGCATTTCCCCAAGTTTTCATTGTATTTTGTCTCAAATTCAAGAAAAATATTTCCATCTTCTTTTGTTCTTCCATTTGCATTTTTTGGAGGTTCGAAAATAATTTTCCCGTTGGACTTCCTCCAAATCGTTTATTCTTCTTTGAAAATCACTCTCAAAAGAAATAAATTTGAGACAAACCCTTTTTGTGTTTTGCCTCAAACTTAAGAAAAAGATTTTCCTTTTCTGCCTTCGTTTTGGTTTCATGATTTGAGTTGCGTAAAAAAAAAAATCTTTTGCAAGAGCAATGTTGACGGTCCTTAGACCCAGTTTTTGACCGTCAATTAGCTCTATAAATAAGGAAGAAACTAACACTTGTTACTTGCATATTGTTATCAAATAACCTATTTCCACGTGTACCTCTAGATTTGGATGTGCAGGTGGAAAACAGGGATTTCCAGGTATAAACAAGGCCCAAGGCGACGATTCCAACACGTCCATCAAACGACGCTCGCCGCGGGAATATAATTCAAGGATTATTAAAGGCCCAGAACCTACCAGAATATCAACTGAGGCCACGCACCTGGAAAGAGGCTAAAAGGCCGAGGGGAGCCAACCTGCCAAAGCCCAGCCCAGAGGGGGCCAGGGCCAGGTCGGCCGACCCCCAACCCTAGGTCGGCCGACCTGACAGGGAGGCCCCTGGGTCCACTTTTCTATGGCGGTTTGCAACCGGACTTCAGGAGGTCGGTTCCACCTGCAATTAATGCCAACGACCTACGGAACCGCCTCAACTCCCCCGCCTTTGAAGGCTATAAATAAAGGGGTACCCCCCCCCTCCTCTTAGAGAACACACAACACAAGAGGCTCATTCCTCCTCCCAAATCCAGAGCTAGGGCTCTCTAGTTAGGCTTAGGCTGAGTAGTGGGCTGCCCTTTTGGCTCCCAAGTCCTTGGAGAGTTGGGGGTAAATTCCCTTGTATCCTTTTACTCTCTTTGTAAGACTTATTCTTTATCAATGGAGTATCATCGTTCTTGTAGTAGTTATGTGCTTATGTAGTTCATCGTTCATCCTTGATCTTGGATGAACGTTCTTCGTTCGTTCATTTTCGTTCATCGTTCATCGATGTTCGTTCATGACGTTCATCGTCGTTCGTCGTTCGTCCATACTCGATCATCGGTTAACGATGATCGTTCTTCATCATTCATCGTTCGTCGCTCGTTCTTGAGCGACGAACACCTATGCTTAACGTAATGCTAGCTTTGATCCTTTGTCTAAGTAATCGCTCGCTGGATCTAGTTGTCCTTTTGCTTAGTCATCGGGTCCATTGTCTTGAAGAGTGCTCTAGGTTTATCGCCTTGCGAGGTGCCCGGGGATCTAGAGTGTGGTTAGAGTTTACCGTAGCATGGTGCTAGGGCCTTCCTTCCACCCTTGGATGCGTGTTCGTGCCCCACGGTTGTAGAGGTAGCGGCAGGTGGTGACAGCCCTGTCACTACAACAATTTAGGTGATCCGTGACGAAATAGGATTGACGTTTCTAGCCACTGTCATAGATACACGAATTCTGTGACGGTTCTATCATTTCTCGCCTACCTGCTGTCGTAATGGGCCGTTTTCTTTAGGCCCAAAAGCTGGTCACGTCCTTATAAAATCAGCAACCTAGCTCACCTCACCTAACTCAGCCGCCGTCTCACCTCCTCCATTCTCATCCACCGAGTGTGGCTCTTCCAAATCCCCAGCGCGAACGGCCGCATCCTCCCCTGCTCCAGCCAAATCAATCGAGTGGAGGGGGACGTCCAGGCGCGGCGGCGCGCGGGTTGACATCCCAGGCGCGGGCCGGCGGATCCGGCCTGATGGAGCCAAATCCATCGAGTGGCGCCCGGATCTACGACGAGCTCCTCCTAGGAGAGCTCCTAGGTGCGGTGGTGAACTGCTCCCAGGCGCAGTGGTGGTGGGTGGCGCCCAGGCGCTGCGGCGAGCTCTTCCAAGAGCTTCGGCGCGGAGGGGGCGGCAAGGCGCAGCAGCGGGCGGCGTCCAGGCGCGGCGACGGGCGGCGTCCAAGCGCAATGGGGAGCTACTCCCAGGGCGGCGGCGGGCGGGGCTCCAAGGGGCGGCGACGAGCAGTCTCCAGGCGCGGACGGCGGGGCTTCAAGGGGAGGCGCGACGAGCTCCTCCCAGCCCGGCGCGGCAGGGCTCCTAGGGGCGGCGGCGGGCGGCTCCAGGCACAAATCTTGTACTGATTTCGATGTCGATTGCCATGTAGAGTTCGAAACTCGGTAAAGTTTGTGTACTCATTTCGATCAGCTTCATGTATGTACTGATTCTGATTGTATGTACTGATTTTGGTTGCCATTTCGATTGCTATTTCGATTGTATATTTGTGATGACTCAATTTTGAAAATTGGATTCGTCATGGATTGGTTGAGGTGGAGACAGGAGTGAAGCTCGGTTGGGCTAACAACCGTGATGCTGATGAATCGTCATGGATGGGTGAGAGTTCCATGACGATTAGAAAGAAACATCACCAGGGTTAATCTATGACGCGAGATACATGATGAAACCGTTTTTCGTCATGAATCCAGTTTTGTGACGGTTTTTTGTTGATCCATGACAAATTTGAAACGTCATGGATCTCCAGATTTCTTGTAGTGTGTCCGTCCTTGTAATCCTCCACGTTCGGGTATGGCGTAGGAGTATATATGAAATGTCCGGAGATTGGGGCAGACTCTGATCGCTGCATCTCCCGATGATGGCTTGGCAGTAGAGCAGCTTAGTCTTGGCTTGTGTGCAGCTTAGGCTATGGGTAGATGCTACGCACGCTACTTGACGATGTACATTAGGAGTAGCAGTTCTTCTTACTTAACCTTAGTCTACCTTAGAGCCGCCTCTCGCCTTTTATCAGAGAGTGGAAATGCCTGCTGTGTGTGTCGCACTATCCTCTATCCATTTATTGCCTCACCCCTGCATTTGGATATTGGTTATGATCTATCATTTGTAACTCCATGAGTATAAGTACAACACTTGTCCACTACGTCTTCCTTTGGGAAAATATAAATAACGATACCTGGAATACTCCCGGGTGAAATGCTACAACGGGTTATCCGTGCGCTTTGGATTATCTTTTATGATTAAATACTAATAATACATTTCTGGTACTCGTTGCCAGTTGTGGATTATTATGTATCCTAAGCAAGTGACTTAACCCCAGGTATTTCTGGCGCCGAACTGGGAATATTCACTCTAGGCCTAACCAGCCTAAGGTGGTGTTTTCTGTTTGGTTGTAAGAAATACCAACACGCATTTCTGGCGCCGTTGCCGGGGAGACAATTATTGACAAGTGTATATAATGATTACTCATGATTACACTTGATGTGATTAAACCATTACCCTTTGCAGGCCATTAAACCTTGATCTGTTTTCTCTCTTTGATGTGAAACAGGATAGTGTATGCGTGGATTCAACTTGCCGGAAAACTTCGTTGATAATCCAGAGTCGCTTGTAAGGAAGTCCGACCCCGCGTCGACTCTCCCTCACAAGCAACACTCCCGACAGACGAACCCACATCATCCGCACCATCATCACTTATTGACATGGCTGATCAAAGGACCCTCCGTGACTACTCTGCTCCCTCCGTTGCCCAATCTTCCCGTTGGGCCCAATGTCAACGCCGGTGACGCAGGGTTTGAAGTTAATCAAGCCTAATCACTATGGTGCAGGCCATCCCTTTTGTGGAAAGGCCACGGAGGACGCCAACACTCATCTCCAGCAATTCCTTGAGATATGCAACACATCGGCAACCGCCGAAGTCAACTAAGATGCTATCCGACTTCGTTTGTTTCCCCTCTCCCTCCTTGGGAAGGCGAAACAATGGTTCTATGCCAATCGTGCCAGCATTGGCACTTGGGACCGCTGTGTTCTACCGTGTTCCTCGCAAAGTTTTTCCCGTTGGGCAAAACCAATGCCCTTCGTGGAAGAATTTCAAGCTTCCAGCAAGCCAACAATGAAACCATCGCCGAGGCGTGGGATAGGCTCCAAGATTACATATCCGCCTGCCCACACCACGGGAAGAAAAATGGCTCATTCTTCAACATTTCTACAACGGGTTGACACCAACAACCCGTGACATATGGATGCCGCTGCTGGAGGAGCCTTCTTCTCAATGATCGTTGCTCAAGCTAAAGAACTTATTGAGAAGATGGTCTCCAACCAAGGGTGGAGCGATGAACGTCTCCAACCACGCTCTAAAGGCGTACACCCTATCAAGGAGGTAGACTTATTGTCCGCCAAGCTCGACCTCGTCATGAAGCGCTTGGACGACTTCAACACGCATGGTAGTGTTCGTTCACTTGACTCATGCATTACATGTGAGGAATGTGGCAACACTGGCCATATGGGGAAGGATTGCCCCAACCATACCCACGAAGAAGCATTCTACATGAACAACAACAATGGGTATCGTCCAAGTGGAGGTCAAGGTTTTAACCAAAACCGCCAATCTTATCAAGGAGGTAATAATTCTCTGGTTTTAATAATAATCAGCCTTCTTTGAAAGATTTTGTTTATGGCCAAGCTAAAATCAACGAATCAATCAACAAAAAGCTTGCCAATGATCAAAGTTTAGAGAGTTTGAATTCAAAATAGAAGAAGGTCTTTCTTCTGCTTTTAAAAATCAGTTGAGCTTTAATAAAATGATAGAAACTCAGTTAGCTCAGCTCGCTGCTCTTGTTCCTTCTGCTAATTCAGGGCAGATTCCTGGGCAACCAGAATCTCCCTTTGAAAAAGTTAATGTTATCACTACGAGAGGAGAAATGTTCTCTCGTAGGACTAACCATGCAGGGGGAGAACAGGCAAATAAGAGGAGAACCTTCTACAATAAAACTAATCCAGGCTTTCCAGTGATCTCTTGTGCAATCAAGAGATTCCACTTCGACTATGCACTGTGTGACCTTGGGGCCAGCGTGAGCATTATGCCCAAAGCAATCTTCGAGCAATTAAAGTATAGATTCCTCACACCAACAGCAATGCGGCTACAATTGGCCGACTCATCCTTTCGCTTTCCAATGGGGATTGCGGAGGATGTGCCGGTATTCATAAGAGGCCACATCGTCCCGTGAACTTTGTGGTGTTGACATGGATATTGACAAGGAAACGCCCCTCATCTTGGGACGTCCCTTCCTTAGCACCACAAAGGCCCAGATTGATGTTGGAGTTGGAGAAATCCGCCTCTACATCAATGGGGGAAGGAGGAAAAGTTCGAGTTCCAACTCGGAAAGAACAATGCTCGATGATCAAGGTCAAGTATGGGCCAAGAAACCCGTCCCAAAGTCCGAAAAGCCACCTACACCACCAAAGATGAAACAAGTGTGGCAAGTCAAGGCGCAGCCCTCTACGTCCTCATCTCTAAGGACCGGGTCCGCGCCACCAAGCTAAACCCGTTGGAGAAGTCTTAGCCCGTCGGACTTTAAACGACACGGCCCTGGCCGCCAGAAAACCGGCATTATCATTCGGTTTGATTCGCCTTTCTTTTGAACTTTTCCACCACATTTGCATTTGGATTTTTTCCAAACCACCTTGCATATTTATTTCCTCCACCAAAAATTATTTGGATTTTTCCGCCAGCATATTTGAATTTTTCCCTCGCCATGCATTTAAAATTCAAAATTCCAAAAACACTTTTGCGTTCAAAAATGTCTCATCTTTGGATGAAATTTTTGGACCACCCTTATATCACCATGGAAAAGCCAAAAATATTTTTGCATGTTGAAATTTTTCATCAACATGTCGATTTTTGAATTTTTCAAAAATTTTTTGAATTTGAGGCAACTTTTTATTTGGAAATCTTTTTGAGCAAATAATTTTGAGGAATTTCTGGCATAGCAACCATGGTCAACCACCATTTGGCCGTTGGGGGCTGTGGGCCAAGAGGGATGACAGGGAGGCCCCACAGGGGTCGGCCGACCCCACTTTCCAGGTCGGCCGACCCTTGGTGGCCGTTGGGCGCGCTCTCCTTTGCCCCAACGGTCACCTGCCCCATGCTCCTTTCAAAATGAGCCGGTATGGCTCGTCCATATAAGGAGGTGGCCGGCCATTGCTCTCTCCCTCTCACACTCTCATTTTCACTCCTCAACACTCTTCACTCCATTGCTCTCAGTTTTCCATTGTGCTCATTGAGTTCTTGCCTCAAAATTCTGCAAAGATATTCTCCTTTAGTTTGCTTTGCAGTTTTGATTTGGTTTGGTTTTCCGAGTTGCGTTTTCTCGCTTGCAAGAAACACCGACGGTTTCATCGATTGGTTTTCACTCTCACAACCCGTTCAGAGTTTTCGTTCTTGCGTTCTTGCTCGACCTCGCTGCAGCATGAAGTGCGCCGGGAAGGCCGTCGCCTCGCTGTTTCCGGTCTGGGAGCACAGGCTCGGGCTCATCTCGACCTCGCACTCGCGCCCGCACCGCCACCGAGCAAGTGTCAAGCCCTCAACATGAAGCCGCAACGGAGGAACAAGCCAACACCGAGCATCGTCTTCTCGTCGACACCGACCTCGACTTGGTGGGCGACGAAGAGATGAGCGCCTACGAAGCTCTCCGACTCCGTACATTTGCTCCTACACGAGAATTTGATACGGAACTACTGCAAAAGATTGGTATGGATGCTGAATTTTCTCGAGTATTTAAAGCAATATTGTGGGATAAGTTTGCAAGTGTAGATGAGCAGGGTTCCCGCTTACTTACACTACAGTTTTTATGCACCCTATGCGTGGTAGATGACGGTATTACCTTTTGGTTTTTCCGGGAGGAATATCATTTGACATGGAAAATCCTTAGTCAATGCCTCGGCTTTAATTCTCGCTGCACCATTGATGTTGATAGTTCGATTCCGGGTTACTCAAAGTTAGCTTTGTGGCAAAGAATTTCTGCATCTCCTATTTGTGAGAAACCCCGAACTTATCATATCCATCATCCTACCTTGCGCTTGTTGCACATGTGGCTTGGCATTACTTTGTTTCCTAGAAGTGATATTAGGATTGTGCGCGAGGATGATCTGAAAATTCTTTATGCCATGGTTGAGAAAATAAAGATTGCTCCTGTTATGTTCATGATTGCTCAGTGGTTAGAGAATGTTAGAATGACTGGACCGATTGAGTGCACCTCGTTGATTACACGTATTGCTGCGGGTGTTGGTGCTTTGCATGATGCTAATGTTGCTTATCTTGATACACCCCGCTCTCTTATCACCGAGGATTATCTTATTCAAGGTCCTACACTTAAACATGGTCCAAATAATTCTCTCATATTCTATTATGTCGGTTATACAAATGAATTCCCGTTACCTAACCGGGAACTTCGTTTGTATGGCTGTAAAAACCTAACCACGCGTCTTGAAAAAGAGGAAGCTGCACGCAGGAGTACTTCTTCTCGCAGGAGGACGCGCAGGCCGAGCCGACCGCCGACCCCGGGATGCCCGCACCGCAGCCCATGGTCTATGCATATGGGCCAAGCTACGGTTACGCTGGGTATGGTCCCGGTGGTTACACCACTCCACCACCGTTTGAGGCCGGCGGCTCGTCGCAGCAGGGTGCGGGCCAAGCCCAATGGATGCACCCTCCCCGCGCGCAATGGGAGGAAATCTCCTCCGATTCGACGTCCTACTCACCGAGGGCCGGTGGGCGTCGTTCGTCTGCAGCTCGTGATCCATATCTCGAGCAGCAAATGAATGCGCTCACCGAGCAAATGGGACGCATCGAGACTCGAGGAGAGGACGTTGAGTACACTCTCAACCAACACGTCCTGCAGACCCATCAGTGGCAAGAAAACACAAATGCCCAGCTCACCAACCTCACCAACATGACGCAGCAGGGCCAAGCCGATATGTTGGCTTACTTTCGCCACACCGGGTTCGATCCTCGACGTCACCCATGAGCAAGAACAAGCTTGGGGGGGATGCCATACCCCACCGGTAAGGTATCATGTATCGCAAGTTGTATCCTTTTGTTCCTTTTGTTTGCTTGTTCTTGCACCTCTCATGAAAAATACAAAAAAAATGATAAATCTGAAAATAAAATAAAAATGACAAAACTAAAAAGAACAAAAATAGTCTTTAGTGTGGTTGCTAGTTTTTCGTAGTTTCTCTTTATATGTGAGTATGAGTGTTTAGCCTTCCTTATGTTGAGATGATGAATAGTTGCTCTGTTTTATCTCTCGTTTGTACCTAGTAACAACTTAGTGCTCTCCCAAGTTTTGAGACTTTTGGCTTATGCTTACCTAGAACTTGAAACTTGTGTGCTGCATAGTGCTTGATCTAAGTCTAAATTGTTGTGAGATACAATATGGTACAAATAGGGCTGCTATGATCTTGTTCAAAATAAGACTTGACTTCCGGAGTTTTATTTTACAAAATACAAAAAAATGATAAAGTTCCTCAATGATCAAAATTCCTACCAAAGCCATATGTTGTTCTTACATTGCAAACCCTTACACATATGCTGCTTGTCATTGCATTGAGCTTTATCAAAATTGTGTGACCCTAGTGAGAAGCTTGTCATACTCTCATTGATCAAGATCACGTACACTCCACCTCGCATGCTAAACTTCTACACTGGAAGTTAAGCAATACCACCACACTTTCCACCCAAAATAAATACTCCAAAAATTCATTGTTACCTCTCTCTCTCTCAAAATTTATCATTGGAGACATGGCTATGCAAAAGAAAGAAAAAGAATAATCCCCTGCTCATACAAAAGTAGAGCATGATGAAAAAAAAGGGGAATAAAGAAAAATGTTGAGAAAAAGAAAGAAAGAAAGATAGCCATGTTCTCCTCAAAAATTCAAAAAGAGAGAGAAGGAACAAATAAAAAGGAGTATAGTTCTTCCACCTCACCACCACCATATACACACATGCACATCTTGATCAAGGTTGTATGACTTGCATTCTCTATGGATCCACTCTTTTGGTTCAGCAATATGTGTGATGCAAGTATGCCTCATATCATCCCTACCTTGAGCTCCACATACAAGCCTTAGAAGTAGGATGACAAGAGGCAACACAATAATGCCTTGGTGAGGAATATACACTTATTGAGCGATTTGAGAGCATCATTTGAGGAACTTTGCTTTTATTTCAAAAATTTTGAAAACCTCCGGAAAATAAAAGTCAAACGATGGACAAGTGAATGGTGCTCTGTTATAACCGTTCTATCTCTCAACCGCCCAAGACAAGGAAAAAGCCATACGCCCCATAAGGAGTAAGGTAAAGGGTGAGTTACCATGCCAACTTTTTCAACTCAAAGGAGAGTATTTTTTTGTTGTGTGCATGGTACCTAGGAGATATGAAACATTGTAGCAACTCCTGATCAACATCCTAAGTCCTACTTCTTGCTCGGGACGAGCAAGGAGGACAGCTTGGGGAGTTGTTGACGATCCTTAGACCCAGTTTTTGACCGTCAATTAGCTCTATAAATAAGGAAGAACTAACACTTGTTACTTGCATATTGTTATCAATGTTGGCGCTTTCTAAGTACCCATTTTATGTGCCAATAGCAGCCATATTCCTCCACATTCTCACCATATTCTTGTCATAATTGTGCATTATTACCCCTAACCTTGACGAATTCCACTTGTAGTGTTGTTTAAGTGCTATGTTGCAGAATTAGGTGAAATGACACTATAAAGGCTCAAGTATGAGAAGTAACGACATGAAGCCCGACTCGCCATGCAAGGAGGGCTTCCCACTGGCCCATGACGCATCCAAGGCACCTCTGGACGTCCGTGGAACCCAACATGCAAGCCCAAGGTCGTGGCCCAATGCTTAAGGATTTCTAGAAGGTTTATCCGGAAGGAAAGATCAATTCGCGCAGTCCAGAAACAGCACTGCATTGCCACACGGTTTACGAGTTCAAGACGTGCTCTAATGGAATCCAATGTAAAGGAGAGTTGTAGATCTCGTCGAGAGCTTTCCGGAACACATATGGATTGTCCCGTTTGGATTCTGGAGCTAGGAGATATGGGCCCCGCAAGGAGACCTGCGCAGAGGAGTCCGAATCAGGACAGATATTTTGGCATCGCATATTTGGGGATTCTAACGGCCGAATCAGAAGCTGAGTTGAATACCAAAGTTGTAGATCTTTTCGTGGGCTACAAGATAGAGTCCGAGTTTGCCTCATTTGGACTCCGGACGGTGGAGATATGATCGATGGAAGGCGGAGCTGCGAAAAAGGAAAATCGAGTCCGAACTGGAGACGAGTCGTGCCGATCGGCACACCTTTGGTGCCGACCGGCACCGACCTAGATTCGGTTCTTTTCGCCTCCAAACGCCTCCCCACTATATATGAAGCCCATGGGATGCCCCAGGACGAGAGTTGGACGTCGGAAGACCTAGGGATACGCCTCACACATCCAAGATGCCGCCCGGAGTTGAGAGCCACCACATAGACAATGTAATCTAGGCTAGTTAGCTTGCCGGCGTAGCCTCCATGCGCGGTTGGCTATGCCGGAGTTCTTGAGCCTCCCTTGATGTTCGTCAAGGTATGTAATTGATGGTGAGCATTGTGTCATTGTGAGAATTCTTGGTCTTTAATCGGATTGCTTTGGTCTATGTGATGTGCTTATTCCATATACATGCTACATATGAATTCATTAGTGTAGCTGTTGCAACGGTTATGCTATCGATGATCACATAGTGCAAGAAACCAGTCGGGAGCTATTAGTACCTCGTCGTGACAGGATGGGGGCGAACGAAACCACCATGTCTTGTAGAATACCGGAGTAGTTTGTGTAAGCTAAGACCTTGCTTTGACATGATTTTACCGTATGGCTGGAACTACTAGATTATACAGGTTAAACTCTTGGATTGGATCTTGGTGAATATCAATTTTCCTGTTCACCACTCACGGTGCCGATCGGCACGGCCTCCGTGCCGACCGGCACAACACCTATCTTCTTCACAACTCGCGTGTGTGCAATAGTACTTCATGCTAGGATTGTTCTGTTAGACGAAATAGTAACCCTAAACACGGTTCTCTTGCTGATCCCTGTGGATCGATATTAAACCTTGGAATACTCTGAGGGAAAGTGCTACAATGTACACCGTCCACTTGCGGTATACAAATGGGTGCGTTACAAACGACCAACAAGCATCTTTCTGGCGCCGTTGCCGGGGATCGGCAACTCGAACCTAGGGTGATCTATCTAGTTTTTCGGAGTAATCCTATTTTTTTCATTGCACATGCCCTGTTTTTCGTGTTTGTGTGTCCATTGAAAACAGGTACAGCTAGACACATAGTTATCCAAGGAGTACAGACGGTGATCCATCCTCCCGGTGCCGGCCACCACAACCGTGGTGCCGATCGGCACTGCCTGGGGGATCGCTGCCATGTGTTCTGAAGACGTTCAGAACGCTGGAGATCGACGACGTTGACGATCTGTGCTACCTTCTCCTCGCACCGGGATCAAGCAACTTCGTGCCGACCGGCGCAACGCCCATGCCGATCGGCACCTACCGATTCATCAAAACAAGGTGCACGCTCTTGTGTCAAAATTTTTTAAGACTAATGCTTTGCGAATATTTGGCTTGTTCATAGCAATTGGATATGGGAGAAAAGATTGAGGGCTATTTACCATGAAGATCGAGGATTTCAATTTATAACATTGAAGGCATGGTGGATATGTTCTCGATCATGAGTTTGTCGTTCTGTCTGCTGACTTCCCGGAGGTGTGCGCATCCGTACAAGAAGATTGCATGGCCTAATAAGTTGATATTCTGAAAGAGCATCAAGTCTAGTTTCCAACAGTTCAAGTCTCACATTATTTGGAGCTTTCTACAAGGATTTATGGCCGAAACACGAGACCCTGCGCAGGCTGTTTGAGAATTTCGCGAGAATAGCAACCAATTGGAAGATTGAAGCAAATATGGAATTATGGGACCATATCCACGTGATCCATGGGTTCCCAAACATTTAGAAGACTTCCTTTTGATGGTAGACACGGATTCAAGTCGTTCCAAACACGGAGTTTGAATATTTGGAAAGTTTGAATTCAATTCGGATTCATCGCGAGACAGCCTGACATACCTTTACAAAAACAGCCATATCTCCCTCATACGGAGTCCGATGAGGACGTGTGAGTACTCGTTGGAAAGATAATTTGATGCCCGACGCAATGGTACAGGTCTCAGCCCCTAATTCCTCCTGGTCGCAGCTCAGAAGGATGAATAATCAGTCGGCAGAAAGAAGAGAAGGCAGATTTCTTCGGAACAACCCAAATTGGAGGAGCAAAAGATTGGAGATCTTTGGATGAAGTGTCCTAAGCAATAATACAGCAAGATAATGGAGTTGGCGCAGCAATGACGCGTGGGAGCACCTCGTGCCGACCGGCACCTTCACCGTGCCGACCGGCACAACTTCATATTATTCGGTACCTCTTCTATCTCTCCAATAGATTACTCCCACAACAGTATTGAAGATTGGATGCGACGATTGAAGAAAATATGCAGTGATTGATGATAGAAACACGATAGTGGTTGGGTTTTTATAAGGCTCCTACCAACCAACAAATATACATCATTCACTTGGTTATCACGATGTTCTTCATGAAGCAAGTTCAGTTTTTCGATGGTTGATTGGAATGAACACTCAAGCAAAGAGCCTCCGTTATTCGTCAAGAAGAAATCTTCCAACCGTCAACTTGTTGACTGAGATGTTTGTATCCTTGCTGGTGCGAATATTCATCAAGATTCACGAGTCAAAGGACAAGCCGGCATATGCTCCAATGCTTGAAGAGATAAAGTCATCAAGATTCTCCGAAGAAAAGGGCAAGATGTTGAAGTCATTGGTAATTCTGCACGTCTCAAGACCTGATCAATTGAGAAAATTTTTATATTTGAATAGAGCTTCAAGTCTTCTTTCCAACGCATCAAACGGTGCTGGATTTGGATTTTTCTACAAGGATTTATGAGCAAATCATTGGACGCTGCGCGAGCTGTCAGATTCAAAACAGCACGCGACCTTGGAGTAAAAAAACTCATAAGTCCTTCATACGGAATCCGTTTGAGGTGTATGAGCACTCGTTGGAAAGATATTTTTGCTACCTACATTGTGGTATAGGTTTTAGAACCTGTTTCATTCTGTTGGTGACACGAAATTCAGAGAGAACAGGAGCTGCAGATTATTGATGGCGTAATTGAAGAAGGAGATGAAGATGACGACAATGCAATTAGCTTGAGCAATTCTTCCATGAAGCAAATGATCAGAGATGAACAAAGCTAAAGAATCAAGAGCATTATATCATCCACACACATTGAGCAATATACAATTAACAACGAGGAAGGGCTATGAGCGAACCACGACAAAGTTGCATAAAACAAGCTGCATGGACATTTTTGGATCTTACACCAAGACCATGGCTTCACAACAACAAGGTATGTGAGAAGTCTAGCTACTTGACTATAACTGAAGCGCTTTCGGGAGGCAACCCGTGTTTTGTGTCTTTCTTTGGGTCTTTGGTTTGGATTGTTTAGTGCTACTAGGAGGGCAACCTAGAGGTTTTTGTGTGAGAATTACCCAACTCAAATGCTCATCTTGTGGTTAATTTGTTCTAGTCTAACATTCTTCTTTTTAGACCACCACCATATTGTTTTGTTCTCTTTAACGAAAATCATTCACTGCAAGCATAATTTGTGAGCACTTGCTTTGTTTTTTGTATTTGCATATTTCTCCACTTGCATATTTGTCCACTTTGCATGATCATAACCACAATTTCACTCATGATAGCTTGCTTTGAACTTTCTAATGAACACTAAATTGCTTGGTCCAGCTCTCTCTAGCAAATTTAGGTGTAAACGTGGTGTTTATGCTTGTTTGTTGAACAACATTGGATAGTTCATTTTCCTTGCTATGTTTTGCATCATTTGCATTGGTTGGTTGCTACTCTTTTTAAATGCGCTATCTCTCTAGTCCAGCGGAGTTTTGCAATAGCTAAGTCATGAACATGGTGTTTAGACTTTGGTTGTTAAAGAATTTCGTTTAGATTGCTAGCAATCTAGTTGTAAGCATGGTGCTTAGAGCTAGGTGTAAACATTGCTTTTGTGTTGCTTCCACGCCTCTAACTTTCGTTGCTAACTTCAAAACCTTTTCTTCGCTTTGCTAGTATAGGTGCGACAAGATTGTGATGCGCTTACTACGTACCTGATCAATACATGAAAGCATGTCATGCTCGCTTGTTGTCTTAAATTCTTTGCTAGCATTGTTCTAACAACTTCATGCATCCACACTTATGCACACACGTACACCCATTAGGTTTTTCTTTTCTACTAGAATAAGTTGTGCCACAAATTGAGCTTTGAGGTTGTTGCTAGATGGACGATATTGTTTCTACTCCCGACCATCACCTCGGGAGTGGTATGTGCACTTAATTGTTTTGCAGGAATGAAAGAAACACTCTCACATGAGGGAAATTGGAAGAAATAAGGTGATGTCAGCCACATGAACGCGATGGAGCATTGGGACAGCAGGTACAAGGCGATGATCGAAATTGATGGGTGTGCCGGTCGGCACACAGGCCGTGCCGACCGGCACTCGCCCGCTACTCCTGTTATCAAGCTTTTCTCATGCAAATCAGAAAAATCTTAAGCATGGGGGAGACAAATGCTGGATATCAATTCATTTAAATGCGGTAACATCTCTTCGCTTCCTCTCTTCTCTAATCTCGTTCTCTTTTCATTCTTGCAAGTATCATCTGCCATCAACTTGGGTTTTTGTTTTCTTTTCTCGTTTTGTTTGTGTCCATCACTATCTTTTGCTTGTGCTTTCACTCTAAATGATGCATGATTATGATGAGGATCTTTGCTAGAGATATGATGAAAGTTGCTATTGTTGTTGGAACTTGTTTGATTCATTGCATATAATTGTCCCCCGCTAAATTTTTGAACTTACACTGATAATAAGCACCAATTCCGCTGTTCTATTTGCTTAAGTGGAGGGCGATGGATAATATGATAGAGACCCCATATGATTGTGCTGTTCATTTGAACCATGCTTTGCTCTTGAATAAGAAAACTCCAACATAGCTAGTGTCCTTAATAATTTTTGGAAAACTATAATGTCTTAAAGTCTCTAATCCTTGCAAATATTGCTCTCTTGCATTGATCATACTACCAAAGCCAAATATGCTACACCTATATGATAAACCTGTAGATTGCAACATGTAATTTGGTGAGTTGGGTCAAGTTTGTGTTCTTTTGGTATGAGACTTAGAAGCTGGCCATTCTGTTTGCGTAACTATCACTTGTTTGCTAGCCTTATTCATATTCAGCATTGCCTATTCTACTCTGGAATGTGTGCATACTTCGCTGAATATTCCTACCTGTAAACCCATATTTCTTTCGGTGATGCCCTCTCCTTGTCCACAACCTATGATATGAGTTTCTCGTCGAGCCATTGCACTATTTCTATGGTTTTATGCACAAATTATCAAGATATCTTGCTCAAAGACGAAGATTTTCATCACCTCTGAAGACTTTCTGAAGCGCAAAGGATCAATTTGAGGCGAAAACGGAGAAAAGTCGGGTTCGTGCCGGTCGGCACACAGTCGTGCCGACCGGCACAAAAGTCCAAAATCAGCGAAAAGCCTCCTGTTATCTCCAGAAATCAAGTATATGTGTTTCAGACGGTCAAGGAGAAGAAATAAAAGGGTTAACTAGTGCTTTTTCTTTTTTCCACTTCCTATATGCTCGGGACGAGCATCGTTTAAGCATGGGGGAGTTGGATCGTCATCTACATTCTGAAGCACTAGTTAATGGACTTCAAAGATTGTTGATGGAAGATCAAGATTGTTTATAGTGTTATATCAAGTTGCAAGAGTGGACTTCATAGAAGATTGTGCATAAAACCATCATATTCAAGTAAGTGCATTCAATTGGCTGAAACTCTATCCTTCCAACCATGTGCAATCCGATTTTGAGAACTTCATTTGTGTCTCGAGGTCATTCTTTGCCATTTGCACATGTCCACCTTTCTAAAGCGTGTGTTCTCCTCTCTTCCATCATGTTTTTCTAATGGCCTTTTTGACAAGTCTCTGTAAAACCAAGTAGAACTATCTCTTGATTTGACAATATTCTAAGTTACATTGTTTTGCTAGTTGTTTTCCTACCAAGCTACACATAAAGCCTTCCACAAAATATTTGTAGAAAGGATCACTTCTAGTGTTTGGCTTGTGAGATTTGTGAGATGAGTGTTGTCTTGATTCTTTGCTAGAGAGTCTTTTGTTTGGATATATGAGACTTAATTTTTGGAAAACTTTATGATCTTAAGGCCTAGTTTGAGGAGTAATCTGCTTTGAGAGTTGAAGCTACTTTATTTGATCATTGTGGTCGGTTCTAAGTCATAATCTGTCCCCCACTAGTATCTTTGAGTAGCTAAATTGGTGCAACATAAACTTTTGTGCTACACTCTTATAGCGGGTTGGATATACATGTGCTTTGATGAATGCAAGTGAAGATAACATGACTGCAACGCTGATCTCTCCTTGAGAGGGTAAAGTGATTTATTTACTCGAGGACGAGCAAAGGTTTAAGCATGGGGGAGCTGTTGGCGCTTTCTAAGTACCCATTTTATGTGCCAATAGCAGCCATATTCCTCCACATTCTCACCATATTCTTGTCATAATTGTGCATTATTGCCCTAACCTTGACGAATTCCACTTGTAGTGTTGTTTAAGTGCTATGTTGCAGAATTAGGTGAAATGACACTATAAAGGCTCAAGTATGAGAAGTAACGACATGAAGCCCGACTCGCCATGCAAGGAGGGCTTCCCACTGGCCCATGACGCATCCAAGGCACCTCTGGACGTCCGTGGAACTCAACATGCAAACCAAGGTCGTGGCCCAATGCTTAAGGATTTCTAGAAGGTTTATCCGGAAGGAAAGATCAATTCGCGCAGTCCAGAAAACAGCACTGCATTGCCACACGGTTTACGAGTTCAAGACGTGCTCTAATGGGAATCCAATGTAAATGAGAGTTGTAGATCTCGTCGAGAGCTTTCCGGAACACATATGGATTGTCCCGTTTGGATTCTGGAGCTAGGAGATATGGGCCCCGCAAGGAGACCTGCGCAGAGGAGTCCGAATCAGGACAGATATTTTGGCATCGCATATTTGGGGATCTAAACGGCCGAATCAGAAGCTGAGTTGAATACCAAAGTTGTAGATCTTTTCGTGGGCTACAAGATAGAGTCCGAGTTTGCCTCATTTGGACTCCGGACGGTGGAGATATGATCGATGGAAGGCAGAGCTGCGAAAAAGGAAAATCGAGTCCGAACTGGAGACGAGTCGTGCCGATCGGCACACCTTTGGTGCCGACCGGCACCGACCTAGATTCGGTTCTTTTCGCCTCCAAACGCCTCCCCACTATATATGAAGCCCATGGGATGCCCCAGGACGAGAGTTGGACGTCGGAAGACCTAGGGATACGCCTCACACATCCAAGATGCCGCCCGGAGTTGAGAGCCACCACATAGACAATGTAATCTAGGCTAGTTAGCTTGCCGGCGTAGCCTCCATGCGCGGTTGGCTATGCCGGAGTTCTTGAGCCTCCCTTGATGTTCGTCAAGGTATGTAATTGATGGTGAGCATTGTGTCATTGTGAGAATTCTTGGTCTTTAATCGGATTGCTTTGGTCTATGTGATGTGCTTATTCCATGCTATATATGAATTCATTAGTGTAGCTGTTGCAACGGTTATGCTATCGATGATCACATAGTGCAAGAAACCAGTGGGGAGCTATTAGTACCTCGTCGTGACAGGATGGGGGCGAACGAAACCACTATGTCTTGTAGAATACCGGAGTAGTTTGTGTAAGCTAAGACCTTGCTTTGACATGATTTTACCGTATGGCTGGAACTACTAGATTATACAGGTTAACTCTTGGATTGGATCTTGGTGAATATCAATTTTCCTGTTCACCACTCACGGTGCCGATCGGCACGGCTTCCGTGCCGACCGGCACAACACCTATCTTCTTCACAACTCGCGTGTGTGCAATAGTACTTCATGCTAGGATTGTTCTGTTAGACGAAATAGTAAACCCTAAACACGGTTCTCTTGCTGATCTCTGTGGATCGATATTAAACCTTGGAATACTCTGAGGGAAGTGCTACAATGTACACCGTCCACTTGCGGTATACAAATGGGTGCGTTACAAACGACCAACAATCAAATAACCTATTTCCACGTGTACCTCTAGATATGGATGTGCAGGTGGAAAACAGGGATTTTCAGGTATAAACAAGGCCCAAGGCGACGATTCCAACACGTCCATCAAACGACGCTCGCCGCGGGAATATAATTCAAGGATTAAAGGCCCAGAACCTACCAGAATATCAACTGAGGCCACGCACCTGGAAAAGAGGCTAAAAGGCCGAGGGGAGCCAACCTGCCAAAGCCCAGCCCAGGAGGGCCAGGGCCAGGTCGGCCGACCCCCAACCCTAGGTCGGCTGACCTGATAGGGAGGCCCCCTGGGTCCACTTTTCTATGGCGGTTTGCAACCGACTTCAGGAGGTCGGTTCCACCTGCAATTAATGCCACCGACCTACGGAACCGCCTCAACTCCACCGCCTTTGAAGGGCTATAAATAAAGGGGTACCCCCCTCCCCTTAGAGAACACACAACACAAGAGGCTCATTCCCTCCTCCACACATCCAGAGCTAGGGGCTCTCTAGTTAGGCTTAGGCTGAGTAGTGGGCTGCCCTTTTGGCTCCCAAGTCCCTTGGAGAGTTTGGGGTAAATTCCCTTGTATCCTTTTACTCTCTTTGTAAGACTTATTCTTTTATCAATGGAATATCATCGTTCTTGTAGTAGTTATGTGCTTATGCTAGTTCATCGTTCATCCTTGATCTTGGATGAACGTTCTTCGTTCGTTCATGTTCGTTCATCGTTCATCGATGTTCGTTCATGATCGTTCATCGTTCGTTCGTCGTTCGTTCATACTCGATCATCGGTTAACGATGATCGTTCTTCATCGTTCATCGTTCGTCGCTCGTTCTTGAGCGACGAACGCCTATGCTTAACGTAGTGCTAGCTTTGATCCTTTGTCTAAGTAATCGCTCGCTGGATCTAGTTGTTCCTTTTGCTTAGTCATCGGGTCCATTGTCTTGCAAGAGTGCTCTAGGTTTATCGCCTTGCGAGGTGCCTCGAGGGATCTAGAGTTGTGGTTAGTTATGCTAGCGTGGTGCTAGGCTTCCTTTCCACCCTTGGATGCGTGTTCGTGCCCCACGGTTTGTAGAGGTAGGCGGCAGGTGGTGACAGCCCTGTCCGTCCCTTTGTAATCCTCCACGTTCGGGTATGGCGTAGGAGTATATATGAAATGTCCGGAGATTGGGGCAGACTCTGATCGCTGGATCTCCCGATGATGGCTTGGCAGTAGAGCAGCTTAGTCTTGGCTTGTGTGCAGCTTAGGCTATAGGTAGATGCTACGCACACTACTTGACGATGTACATTAGGAGTAGCAGTTCTTCTTACTAACCTTAGTCTACCTTAGAGCCGCCTCTCGCCTTTTATCAGAAAGTGGAAATGCCTGCTGTGTGTGTCGCACTATCCTCTATCCATTTATTGCCTCACCCCTGCATTTGGATATTGGTTATGATCTATCATTTGTAACACCATGAGTATAAGTACACATTTGTCAACTACGTCTTCCTTGGGAAAATATAAATAACGATACCCTGGAATACTCCCGGGTGAAATGCTACAACGGGTTATCCATGCGCTTGCGGATTATCTTTTATGATTAAATACTAATAATACATTTCTGGTACTCGTTGCCAGTTGTGGATTATTATGTATCCTAAGCAAATGACTTAACCCCAGGTATTTCTGGCGCCGAACTGGGAATATTCACTCTAGGCCTAACCAGCCTAAGGTGGTGTTTTCTGTTTGGTGTAAGAAATACCAACAAGCAAACCACGGGTGATCCACATTATTTACACTAACATAACCCGTTCTCGAGTTTGCTCTTCTGTTCTCGCTCTTGTGTGCAGCTATGAAATAGGCCAACAGGTGGCTCATTGGTGCGCTGAAGAAGGCGACAAGCTCAAACCCAAGTCACTCTCGATGTGACACATATTCGTACCTCTCCATCGAACTCATGCCTAACTCAAAAGGGTTGGCATGAAGAACTTCAAGAGGATCCCATGGAGGTGGACCACGAAGAATACAACACATCGAGACTCCTTTTCAACACCAATCCATCTTGGTGTGCGATGAGGAGAAGCAAGCCTGCAACACTAATGGAACCGTGTCTATGCTCACACATGAGCATGTGACTCGGAATTGTTGCACAAGACAGGTACGAATGTCAACTTTGCCATTGATGAGAAGCCATAGGGTGAGATGAATTTGCTTGTGTGGTGAGAAAGGTTCCTTCTTACTTGCCATGCAGTTTTTATGCACCCTGCTAGTAGTAGACAATGGTTTTACTCTTCGGTTCTTGCTGAACGAGTATCAAGTGCTTTCATGGAACAATCTTAGTCTACTATTAGGTTTCCATAAGCATTGCTTGCTTGAGCTTTTCTACAACTCCTAATCTTCGCAAGCATGCTCTTTGGCAAAGTATCACATTCCACCCTGTGCTTGATGCATGAATGGCTTGCTATGACTTGTGTTCCTTAAGACGATCATTTGACCTTTCTATGAGGAATGAGCTTAGAATCCTGCTGCCATGGTTTACAACTTAAGAATCTCTCCTCTGCAATGCATTGGCAATGGTTAGAACTTTTCAAGCATCAAGGACCTGTTGAGTGCACCTCGTTGATTGCTCATGTTGCTTAAAGAGTCTGGGCTTTAGAAAATGCTTAATCTTCTTATGCCAATGAGCCCTGATCTTTTCTCAACGAGAATTATCATGTTTATGGTCACACTCATACATGGTCACATGATTCGCTTGTGCTCATCTTCCTCGGCTATACAAATGAGATCCGGTTAACTAACCCGGGACTTTATTTGTATATGCTATGAGAGCTAACCATCCCTCTCCAAGTTGGATGAGGACTGCTTGCAGGAGTAGTGTTTTTGGCAGGGATTACTTGAAAAAGGTCAAGGAATGCAGCCATGAAGGTGCCACCACCGCAGCCCCAGCCTATGAATATCTAGCAGGGTGGGAAACAACTAAGTATCCACTTGGTTGGGACCAACCCACGCAATGATATGAGGCTTGAGGTTCGTCGTGGCACATGATGGCAGCAAACCATTGAGGACCAATGTGCCAACATCAACGCCGCGCTGCAACAAAGCCCGGTCAATCTCAAGACCCACAACCAACGCATGGGGTTCAACCCCAATCAAGGGCTATGAGCAAAGAACAAGTGTGGGGGAGGTTCCCTCCCCCACTAAGGTAAATTGTATCGCAACTTGTATCTTTTCACTTTCACCTTACATGATAAAATAAAAAAATTGAAAAAGAATCTAAAGTCAAATAAAGAAATAAATAAATAACAAAAAAAACATATGAATAAAATAGGCGCTTTTATTTCCCTTTTTCCAAACACATAATGCGCCTTGAGCTGGTTTCCTAATTGAATAAATTAAGGCTCCCCGGTCTTTAACCCCGGTAGAGTCCTTTTTGCTTTCATATTCTTTTGTTTGTTTTGAATAAAAGAAGCCAGGTACAAGAACAAGTGTGGGGGAGATCTCTCAGTTCTTCATCACGCATACATTCGAGATCTCCCACCAACACGATGCACAACAACGCACTGATCAACACGCTAAGGAGTGGAGCCATTGGGCACAAGAAAACAAAGAATGATTGAACCCCTTGGTTCGATCAAACACCCAAAGGTCCCACTTGATCTCCACTTCATCCATGGCGATGGTTTGCGCATCTTATCCCCTAGTCCCTTTTTCATGAGTTAAAACAATCTTTCATGAAAATCTTGTAGATCTAACTCAAATATAAAATGAACCAACATCACTTGGTTGGCCTGTATACTCTTTATTCCTCGCATCATACACCTGTTGCTTGTGAACACCAATCTCATAGGACCCCATGTTTATCTAAGTTGTTGGCGAATGAGATATGGTTAGATGAGAGGAATCTTGCTTATTCTGCATAAAGTGCTTGGGAATTTTTCTTGCAAAATTTAAAATCCATAGCTTTGCACTCCTCAATGATCTTATATTCCCACCAGAGCCAAATAACGATCACATTGAAAGCCTCTACAAATGCTGCTGTTATTGCTTTGAGCTTGTCAAATTGTTGTGACCCTTGTGAGATGCTTGTCATACTTTCATGATCAAGATCACGTACACATACACCACCACCACAAAACATGCTAAACTTCTACACTGGAAGTTAGCCACACCATTTCATCCATCCACCAAAATAAATACTCTTTCATTTGTTGTTGATGTCTCTCTCCAAATATTCTTGCAAAAGAGACATGGCTATCGAAAAAAAAAGAGAGAAAAGTTGAAAAAAAAAGGAAAAAAAGAGAGAAAGAAAGAGCGCTCATATGCATGAGCATGAAAAAAAAAAAACTGCTCAAACATATTGAGCATGATTGAAAAAAAAAGAAAGAAAGAGAAGAAGTGATAGCCATGTTCTCAAATAAAAATCAACCAAGAGAGAGACATCATCACATCAAGGAGTATCCACCATATTCACTTCTATCATACACTTATCCACACACGTGCACACTCTTGATCAGATTGTATGACTTGTGTTCTCCTTGGATCCGGTTTTTGACTTAGCAACATAAGTAATGCAAGTATGCTCCTTTTCATTCCCTACCAAGCTCCACATAAAGCCTTACATAGAAGTAGGATGAAAAGAGGCAAATCAAATGCCTTGGTGAGGAAACATACACATTGAGCGATCTGAGAGTTATCATCTGAGGAGTATAAGCTATGTTTTTACTTTTGAAAATCTTTCAAAAACCCAAGTTACTCAGCAGATGCAGCTATCATGACTTGAATCAAAACCGTTCCATTCCTCAACCGCCCAAGATGACATGGTAGACACATCAAAGTTCACGAGTGTAGGTATGGCTTGGAATAACTTGTATGCTAGCATCATACCAAAGAAAGTTATGTTCCACCTTAGTCCTTCATCTTTACTCGAGGACGAGCAAAGGCTAAGTGTGGGGGAGTTGTTGACGGCTCTTAGACCCAAATAAACCGTCAACTAGCTGCACCTTTTACCCTCAAATCAAACACCAAAGGTAGACTTAGGTCTTGAAACTAATGATTTCCACAAGTCTTGGTGAATTTGTGAGTGCAGCCGCATTTTATAGGAAAACAGGGAAAAGAAAGCATAAAAGGCCCACTGTGCAAACACTGATTTCCCCCGGAATAAAGATATCTCCCCAAAAGCCCAATATCAAGAAGATATGAAGAATGATCCTATCCTGGAGGTCCTCAATAATGGCAAAGATATATAGATCCACCAAATCAACCCAAATCATATCAAGAATATTCCGTAGGATCCATATCAGAATCATATCAAAGGATTGATATCAGAATCATATCAAGAATATCTCAGAGGATAGCAAATCAAATCAAGAATATGCCAGAGGATATACCAGAGAAGAAGGAAGGCAATAGGAGGAGATGGCAGGTCGGCCGACCCCTATAGGCAGGTCGGCCGACCCAGGATCAAGGCCATTAAGGCGCATCTTTTATGGCAGTTTTCCACCGTCATACCAAGGTTGGTTCAGCCAGCAATAAATGTCTTGAGGCGGTGGAGGCCCCCCAAACCGACCTCCCAAGGCTATAAATAAAGGGGTACCCCCCTCCTTTCAACACACAACACAAGACACAAGTCATTCCACTCCCATCCAGGCCAAGGGCCTCTTGTATAGTAGTAGAGTAGGAGAGAGGGCAGGGGAGAAGAGAGGGGTAGTCCTCCCTTTGTGAGGACTTAGCCCAAATCTTGTACCTTGGCGGATATTATCTTATTTCTAGTTCCTCGTTCGTTCTTCGTTCGTTCGTCGTTCGTTCTTCGTTCGTCGTTCGTTCTTCGTTCGTTCGTCGTTCTTATTCATAAGTTAGTATTCGTGGTGATATTGATCTAGCGAGCATTATTTACTAGTCGTTATTCTTGTTATACTTGTTTGCGGGATCATCGCTCCGCAAGGAGTGCTCTAGCCTTCTGAATCAGTACAAGGACCGGGGTTAGAGTAGTAATCGACGGATAGACGTGGTGTTTATGCTAGAGGTTACCTTTGTTTGCAGCGTGCCCCACGTTTGCAGAGATAGGCGGCAGGTGGTGATAGCCCTGTCCGTCCCTTGTAATCCTCCACGTTCGGGTTCGTCTTAGAGCTACAGGCTGGCGTGACTTGGCAGACCAGGTCTATACCAGTGCCCGAAGTAGACAAGTAGAACTTGAGTGCGTCTATCCTAAGGGATAACTAGATCTTTATTCATCCTCTCAATCCTAAACTACTATCGTTCTTGTATGTCCTTGGGTAAAACTAACCTTGCTGCAGGATACCTCCGTTCCTTGGGGAAATAAATACGATACCTTGGAATACTCCCTGGTGAAGTACTACAACGGTATTCCGTGCGCTTGCGGATTTATTCGTGGTGTAAGAAATACCAACAACAAAGTGGTATCAGAGCTATAATCGACTCTAGGAACGCGGCCTTAGTTAGAATGGATGTTTCGTGAACCCCTGGACGCACCTTGACGATGAAGACGAAGATCTGGATCGAAAAGAATGTCGAACGACTTCTCTACGATAGCGCTGGGAAGACGAAGACCTGCTTGACAAGAGGCCTTTATCGATTAAGATACATCACTCACTTAGTTGCCTTTTTGATTAGTGAGTGAAAGCCAGTCCTTGAGTATACCGAGTTAGAAACGTTGTGTGCTGTTTTCGAAATGAAAACTTTTTGTTTAAGGGGGGTAGTTTATCGCAAGACGAAACCTTAAGATGACCCTATCCTCTCCTTCTAAATTCTCTAGTCCACCCAAATCTCGGGACGAGATTTCGTTTAAGGGGGTAGTTTTGTCACACCCCAAAATTTCTATTTTGAGATGTGAAGCTTTTTCCTTTAATTTTTTAAAACTTTTAAAATAAAATTATTTGTTTTATGTGGTGAAAAATGTGTTTATAAATGTATAGAATAGGTTAAGGAATTTAATGGTTGTATATTGCCTTGTTATAAATTTTTCCCTAGAATTTCCTATATCAATTTCTCCCATTTTATACCACTCATTCTCTTTTTCCTTCAATTTCATCGGGTCCAAAATTAACAAAAACCCCTTATCAACTTCTGGGCCGAATCCTTCCTGGCCCAGTTCTCCTATCCTTTTTATTTTCTCTTTCTTTTGTTCTTGGGCCGCTTCCCTTCTTCCCCCACTCGGCCCATCTCGCGCGAGGCAGCCCACCTGGCCCAACGGCTCCCAGCGCCCGCCCAACCCTAATGCGCACCGCCGCCGCCCGTACCCCGCCGCCGCTCCTCTGCCCTCGACGTGCGCGCATCGCATCGGGCCCACCCTAGGGCGCCGCGCCCTATAAAATGGGACCCTGCCTCCGCGTGCCTCCATTCGCCACCCGCCGCCGCAGCCCGCGACCCGCACATCCAGCGCCGCCGCCGCCTCCATTTTAGCCATCGACCCGAGCTCGATGCTCCACGCGAGGACGCCGTTCCGATTGAAGATGAGGACCGGCCGAGCATCTCGACGCCGCGCCGCCCCTTCCCTGCTCATCGGCGACTTCGCTCCTCGCCCGCAGCCCTTCCCCAACATCGCCGGCGAGCCACCGCGACGCCTCGACGTGGCGCTCCCTCTTCCGATCATCTCTGCACTTGCGCGAACTCATGGTGAGAACCAGCATCCTCTCCTCTTTCTCCCGGTCCAATCCCCGTCGCGGACCGTGCCCCGTAACTCGGCATCGCGCTACGCCGGCGAGGCCCAACCATGGCGCCGCCGTCACCCTCGCCGGCCGGCAACAGGTCCTGGTCCACCATGGACCATTTGTTGAACCAACTGCCGCGGTCCACGACTCCGTGGACGTGGTTCACAGCCTTTCCTTCACAGAAATAAATTCGTAAAACCAGTTAAATATCTCTTTTGCAGTTTAGCCCCTGTTATCATTGTTATTTGAACCCGCAGTTCCTTCATCTTTATTTATCTTGCGCATAAGCCCCTGAAACTTCGATTTACTCACAGTTTAGCCCCTGAAACACTTAAACTATCATATCTTTTTATCCGTAATTCCGATTTAGGTGATTCTTGCGCCTAAATCTTCGTTGCAGCGTAATCTATCCAACCATAGTGTTTTTATGATCTTTTTATGGTGTTTGGTGTACTGTATTTATTTGTTTGTGTCTTTTCTTTTATCGATAGTTTATTCGAATCGAGATGACGTGGAGAAGCGGTACGTGGATATGAAGAGCAAGAGAAGACCACTGAGCAGCATTATATGAACAGGCAAGTGTCCTTGAACATCTTGCTCCTATTAGAGTAGTTTTGTAGTACATTCCTTGGATGCATTGTGTTTAATTTGAATCCTATGTGTCATTATCCTGTTCCTTATTATTCCTTGTTGCCAGTTGGGTAGTGCCTAGGTTTTGGGTAGATTCATGCTTAGCCTTGCTGTATGTTTGGGTTGGGAAGCGTCCTTAATACTGACTAATTATCTATGCAACATAATGGGGCTGGTAATGGTTAGCAACATGATGATTAGGAATCTGAGCAGGATGGTTGGTTTGGTATGGTGCCGTCGTGCACGAGACATTGGTTTGTGCTTGTACCTGCTTTAGATTTTAAGGACCGGTTCATGGAGCATGTAACCTGGCATATCCGCGCCATCACAAGACTGCTATGGGAGCAGCTTGGCCAATTAATTAGATGTCTTCTTAACTTGTGTGCACCATTCGGTGGTTTAGTGGCGCCAGAGGGGGCTTCTGCAGCGGAGGTAAAATGGACTCCATTATGCTGTTGGCGGTGGAACCTTAGCGGGTGCATACAGGTTTGGAAACGCTTTGTAAAGGCCTCGTAGTGATCTCCTGGCCGCACACCATAGGAAGTGTGCATACGGCATAATGGAGGTTTTAGTCACCGACGGGTGATGAAATCACGACTTGTGGGTAAAAGGTGCAGCCTCTGCAGAGTGTAAAACTGTCTTGACAGCCGTGCTCACGGTCATGAGCAAGCTTGGACTTATTCATGATTAGATTGGTGGTTTGGTAGTCGGGTGGTGGGAACCTGATGAGTCGGTAGCCAAGTGGTTGGAACCTGGTGAGTCTTGGTAGCCAGGTGGTGGGAACCTGGTGAGCTGTCTGTCTGTTGGTTTGGGAGCTGTCATCACACTTAGTAAATATGATGCTTTTGATATAGGTGTCTATATTAGGATTGCATAGATGCAGACCATGAGTTAAGCCTTTCTTGATATTAGCCTTGCATGTCATATTTTCCCCCACTTGCTGAGTACGATATGTACTCATGCGCTTGCTTTCCATATATTAAATGTTGCTCAGTGAGGAAGCCAAAGATTACATTGGAGACGATGCAGAGAAGGTCGCGTTGCTGCCAGTCGATTGCCTGTGGAGCGCTCTGGAGTCTTCTTCCGCTGACGTGCTTTTATTCTGGTTTGTTTCATTTAAAGTTGTTTTCTTCGTTATAGAACTGTATCACGATGATGTCGCTACATGTATGATAAAATAGATCCTGGCATACATGTAGATTGCACCCGATTTATGTATATAAAAATCGGGTGTGACAGTTTCGAATTCTTAAAACGAATTCTGCAGTGGATGCTGAGGCAAAACAGATTTTCTGGCTTATTCTAGATTTTCTGTCAACAATTTCTTCAGTTAGGCCGTTTGGCAAAACAGATTCTCCTGATATTTCTGAAATAGATTATCATGTCAAATGAATGCAGTACCTCTAAAATAAAAGCTTCAGTTTGTCTACACTTTGTATACCATATTAAAATGAAAATAAGTGTAGCAAATAAATTAAATATAAAAAGTTCAATATTTTTTAAAAAAAGTTTGCAAAATATAGTCAAGTGTGGTCTAGTTTTGAAGATCTCGTCGCAACGATCACAACGGTGTAATCGGTTCGCAATTCGGACATTTGGTTTATAGTCTACGGATTTTTTAACAAGAGAACATTGTAAACTTTGGTGGGCCTGGCAGTGGTGGAATCCCGGCTTGCTATGCGAGAGGAAGGAGGGAGGAGAGAGAGGGACGTGGGACCGACGGCCTGCGGAGAATCCGGTAGAAGTCACCATTTTGGTGCTTCTGCTCCTTCGTTGAATGGAGAATGGATTCTCGAACTCGTTTTGTTGAGAATCCATTTTGAAGAAGGGTTTGGCAATTTTTTAGTAAAAGCAGAAGCAGAAGCCGGCCAGAATCCGTGCCAAAGAGGGCCAAACAAACGAACCTAGAGTCGGGAAAAGATGTGGCGGGATCAAGCCGACGTCCTGGCGGCGCTCGCCCCTGCAGCAGCGCGGACAGGCGGAGGAGCTCGACGGCCTGAAGAACCTGATGAAGACCGGCACCACGGAGCACGAGAGCCTGCGATGGAAATCCCGCAGCAGACAATGACTGAGGTCGGCGACGGCCCGCCTGACGGGATGAACCAGGCGCGGCCTGTCGCAGAGGAGGCCGCACAGCCCGACGGCAACAGAGCCTCGGCGAGAAGACGATGCGGTCTGGCGGCAGCGGAGTCTTGTCAAGGAAGAGAGCTGACGGAGATCGGGGAAGATGACGAGCCGGCGCCACAACCCGACGTAAAATTTTAGCTCTAATACCAGAATAACACTTGTATTCATTACTAGCAAAAGTGTCCGTGCGTTGCCACGGGCTGGCTGAAAAAAATTACAAATAAATTTAATGAATCAGCTTTGAAACAAATTGAATTTGAACCATTCAAGTAAATGTCAAAAAGACACCCATGAAAAATCCATTCGATTCCACAACAAAAACACATCCTTAGAGAATTCATTATCAGCATGGCACTTAAGTTATCACTAATAAGGAAAAGATTTTAGAGCAGAAATAATTGAAGATCCATGAATGTCCTTGAGGTGTCTTCAATCAGAAGAAAACAAATATATCTTCCCGTGCTTCTTTTCAGTTAGAAGTCAGGCAAGCAATTATCCTGAGTCTTTTTTTTTTGCCCTTGTGAACGTTACCCATAGCCAGCGCCATATCTACATTGCATCGCCACAATGACCATCGGTTTTCAGACAAGGCTCCTGAGATGAAGCTGATTCTTGTATCACAAACCTGAGTAAGGAAGGGCAAAGGAAAAAATGAGACTCATAAACCCTCATGTGAACAATTGCACAAACAACACCATACCAATCTCATTTTTTTATATTGCAAGGAATTATTAGTCAGGGTAATTTATCTCTAAATTATTTTCAACTTCATTATTGGTCATGGTAACTTATCTTTTTTATTTTGTGCATTTTATCATGACGGTACAATCCTGCATCCTCAGTTAAAAAAAATCTCTTGCAAGAATTTTATAGCATTTTGCAATAGAGATTTTCAGCAGTGAAAGATGAGAGGTAACTGTTGACGGCTCTTAGACCCAATTTTTACCCGTCAACTAGCTGCGCTTTTTACAATAAAACAATCACCAAAAGTAGACTTAGGTCTTTAAACTAATGATTTCCACAAGTCTTGGTGAATTTGTGAGTGCAGCTGCAATTCATAGGAAAACGGGGAAAAGGAAGCATAAAAGGCCCAAGTTGGAAACACCAATTTTCCCCGGAATAAAGAATTCCTCTCTTGAAGCCTAAAATCCAAATATCCTGGCTTCAACTCCACCCACAGCAGGTGGATCAGAGGACAACACAGCCCAGAGAAGCAGCACGAGGAAGATCAGGCCCAGAGGGGCCCACCAGGGGTCGGCCGACCCCAAACCCTAGGTCGGCCGACCTGTGGTGGAGGCCCCCCTGGCCCATCTTGTTATGTCGGTTCGCCACCGCCTTCCAGAGGTCGGTTCCACCTGCAATCAATGCCACCGACCTAAGGAACCGCCTCAAGTTGCCGACCTTCTTGGGCTATAAATAAAGGGGTACCCTCCTCCTCCAAAGCACATCACAAGACACAAGTCATTGCACTCCCATCCAGGCCAAGGGCGTCTTGTACAGTAGTAGAATAGAGGAGAGGGTAAGGATCAAGGAGAGGGATAGCTTTCCTTTGGTTATTTCCTTATCTTGTACCCTTGGCGGATATTTATCTTATTAATAGTTCATCGTTCGTTCTTCGTTCGTTCGTCGTTCGTTCATCGTTCTTCGTTCGTTCTTCGTTCGTTCGTCGTTCGTTCATCGTTCGTCGTTCGTTCTTAGTTCGTTCATCGTTCGTCGTTCGTTCGTCGTTCGTTCATAGAACGATCGTTGTTCTTATTCGTAAGATTAGTATTCGTGGTGATATTGATCTAGCGAGCTTTACATACTAGTCGTTATTCTTGTTATACTTGTTTACGGGATCATCGCTCTGCGAGGGGTGCTCTAGCCTTCCAGATTGGTACCAGGACCGGGGTTAGAGTAGTAATCGACGGCATAGACGTGGTGTCTAGGCTAGAGGTTACCTTTGTTTGCAGCGTGCCCCACGGTTTGTAGAGGTAGGCGGCAGGTGGTGACAGCCCTGTCCGTCCCTTGTAATCCTCCACGTTCGGGTTCGTCGTAGAGCTACAGGCTGGCGTGACTTGGCAGACCAGGTCTATACCAGTGCCCGAAGTAAACGAGTAGAACTTGAGTGCGATCGTCCTGCGGGACAGCTAGATCTTTATTCATCCTCTCAATCCTATACTACTGCCATTCTTGTGTGTCCTTGGGTAAAACTAACCTTGCTGCAGATTATCACCGTTCCTTGGGGAAAACAAATACGATACCTTGGAATACTCCCAGGTGAAGTGCTACAACGGTATTCCGTGCGCTTGCGGATTTATTCGTGGTGTAAGAAATACCAACAAGCATTTCTGGCGCCGTTGCCGGGGAACGGTTGCTAATTCTGTAGCGGACCAGGTTTGCCCTCGTAACTTATCTTTACATTTCCCGTTCAATTAAATTAGAAAAAAAAAATATACACACATGGAGTCATCACCTACAATCCAATCTTTTTCCACTCCACGGGGCGAGCTCTTAGAGCCACCATGTTCATCTCAACTTGTTGTTTCAACAAGCTATGAGCTCTGCCCCAGTTTTATCTCTTTGATCAAAGGACTTTCTTTCTCTGGTTTTAAAAACGAAAATCCTTTTGAACACTTGCGAGAGTTTGAGCAATTGTGTGCATGCCGATTGATCAATGGCATGACACATGAAACTTTAAAGTGGAAATTGTTTTCCTTCTCTCTCAATGGGAAGGCGAAGCAATGGTACACTTACACCGCTAAGAGAGTGAACGGTGATTGGAAAGAATTGCGAGACAAATTTTGTCTAGCATTTTTTCCCGTATCTCGTATCACTGCTCTACGCGCGGAAATAATTAACTTTCGCCAAGAGGAGGAAGAAACCTTGGTGCGGCATGGATACGGTTCTGTTCATTAACAGATTCCGGTCCAGAGTTATTGCTCCCAGAACCCGTACTTTTGCAACATTTTTATTCAGGGTTGAGCAAAAACACCACACTTTATCTTGACACGGCTGCCGGTGGTTCTTTTTCTCATAAGACCATAGCGGAAGCAAAAGATTTGCTAGAAAGGATTGTTGAAAATACATCTTTTTCCGCTGAAATACCCGAGGAGCCGGAGTCAAAAGATGAGGAACTCATTGTGGAAACACAACAAAAGGTGTCTACCTTGGTAGACCCAACATCCGAGTCCTCATCTGATTCACGAACAATGACAGAGGATGATGAACCTCTTGAGTTCCCATTTGAGTTTGAGGAAGAAATTTTTGAAGATTTTGGAAACACCTCGAACTATTTGTTTCAAAAGAGACCGCCTGTTCCTTTGCCACCTCCCGAACCAATTGAAAAAGAATATCTTGTGGAGACTGTTCGGGAGCTTACTTCAATCATGAGCGATGAATGGTTGAGGGAGAATGAGCTATCCATGGATATCATTCGGCTCTGCCCTCCCTCAACCAACATATGCTGCTCCATCAAAGGAACCAAGGTGAATGCACTCTACAACCCCCTTGTTGGTGCCAATATCCTCTCCGACACATATGCGTTGTCAATCTTTGGCAACCGACCATGGACATCAACAAACAAACTCCTCAAGCACCCATCAGGCCATATCCTTGAGAGTTTGGGGATTGTCAGAGATGTAACTCTCTATCATGAAGACTTTGAGGTTATCCTGGATTTCTACGTCTTCGAAGTCCCAAACTTCGACATAATGATAGGGCATCCTATAGAAAAATTCCTCATCAATGCCCCATCATTTGGAAACCTCAACTTCACCCTCGGAAAAGAGTCATTCTCCATTCCAATTACCACCTCACGAAACACTCTTTCCGATGAACCACTTGAGGAATATCAAGTGGAGGAGGTCATGGCCATTTTTCCTCACATGGACCCCGAGTTAGCTTTGGAAGAAGATGCACAAGACTTTATCTTAGAAGAAGCCGACTCGGAGGACACCTTTGAGCTACCACAAACCACACCACCGCCACGACCTCCCATTGATCTCAAAGTGCTACCTCCCGGTTTGCGCTATGCTTTCTTGCACGGAGATCCGCAAGCTCCCGTCATCATAAGTGACAAGCTTTCGGAAGAAGAAACCATCAAACTCATAGCCGTGCTTGAGAAACATCGCTCCGTTCTTGGCTACTCACTTGAAGACCTAAAAGGGATCAGCCCCGCTCTCTGCATCCATCGCATTCCCACGGATCCTGAAAGTACACCTTCAAGGGAACCTCAAAGGAGGCTGAATAATGCGATGAGAGAAGTTGTGAAGAAAGAGGTCTTGAAGCTATTACACGCCGGTATCATCTATCCTGTTCCTCACAGTGATTGGGTGAGCCCCGTACAAGTGGTACCCAAGAAAGGAGGTATGACGGTTGTTCATAATGATAAAAATGAACTTATTCCTCAACGAACCGTCACGGGGTGGCGAATGTGCATTGATTACCGAAAACTTAACAAGGCTACAAAGAGAGATCATTTTCCGCTGCCTTCATCGATGAGATGTTGGAACGGTTGGCAAATCATTCTTTCTTTTGTTTCCTTGATGGGTATTCGGGATATCATCAAATTCCCATCCACCCCGACGATCAAAGTAAGACCACTTTCACATGCCCGTATGGAACTTATGCTTATCGTCGCATGTCTTTTGGTTTGTGCAATGCACCTGCCTCGTTCCAACGTTGCATGATGTCTATTTTCTCTGATATGATCGAAGAAATTATGGAAGTTTTTATGGATGATTTCTCTGTTTATGGAAAAACCTTCGATCATTGCTTAGAAAATCTAGACAAGGTCTTACAGAGATGCCGTGAGAAGGACCTGGTACTTAATTGGGAAAAGTGCCATTTCATGGTCCGAGAGGGCATAGTTCTTGGACACCTTGTGTCTGAGAGAGGCATAGAGGTGGACAAAGCAAAAATAGAAGTTATAGAAAAGCTTCCGCCTCCTGTGAATATCAAGGGTGTTCGTAGTTTTCTGGGTCATGCTGGTTTTTATCGTCGCTTCATAAAAGATTTCTCTCAAATTGCACGACCCCTTACGAACTTGCTTGCTAAGGATGCACCCTTTGATTTCAATGATGACTGCATGCATGCCTTTGCTACTCTTAAGAATGCACTCGTCTCTGCTCCAATCATTCAACCCCCTGATTGGACGCTTCCTTTTGAAATAATGTGTGATGCTAGTGATTATGCTGTGGGGGCAGTTCTTGGTCAAATGAAAGACAAAAG
The DNA here is from genome assembly GCA_012490785.1 of Eragrostis nindensis. NCBI lineage: Eukaryota > Viridiplantae > Streptophyta > Magnoliopsida > Poales > Poaceae > Eragrostis > Eragrostis nindensis. The sequence continues at coordinate 73,314 of JAAXCT010000544.1, read as the reverse complement.
CATCATGCAATTTCTTATGCTAGCAAAACTTTGACTGGAGCTCAGTTGAATTATACTACCACTGAGAAAGAGCTCCTTGCCATTGTTTTTGCTTTTGATAAGTTTAGATCTTACTTAGCTGGAGCAAAAGTTATCGTTTACACTGATCATGCTGCTTTGAGATATCTGCTTGCTAAGAAAGATGCTAAACCTCATCTCATAAGATAGATCCTTCTGCTCCAAGAGTTTGATCTTGAAATTAAAGATAAGAAAGGAGTAGAAAATTCTGTAGCAGATCATTTGTCGCGTATGCAGTTCAGTAACTTGCAGGAGTTACCCATAAATGACTTCCTACGCGACGACATGCTGCTGAAAGTGACGGATTCGCACCCTTGGTACGCCGACATTGTGAACTTCATCGCCACAGGATACGTACCACCAGGGGCGGATAAAAGAAGATTGATTTATGAAAGTCGCCGTCACTTATGGAATGAGCCATACCTCTATCGTGTCTGCGCCGATGGACTGCTTAGGCGATGTGTGCCCACTCCTGAGAGCACACAAATCATTGAAAAATGCCATGCAGCCCCATACGGTGGACACTATGGTGCCTTCCGTACCCAAGTAAAGATCTGGCAAAGTGGATTCTTCTGGCCAACCATGTATGAAGATACAAAAGAATTCATTAGAAGATGCCCACAATGCCAGAGATTTGGAGGCATCACAGCACGAGATGCAATGCCCCTCACATACAACCTTCAAGTCGAACTCTTCGATGTATGGGGCATTGACTTCATGGGACCATTCGTGAAGTCCCAAGATTGTGAGTACATATTAGTGGCGGTGGATTACGTATCCAAATGGGTAGAAGCTATGCCATGCCGAGCTGCCGACTCCAAACACGCTCGCCGGATGTTCCACGAGACTATCTTTCCAAGGTTTGGAACTCCAAGAATGGTGATAAGCGATGGAGGGTCTCACTTCATTGATAAGACCTTTCGTAGCTTTCTAAGAGAGCTTGGAGCGAAGCACAACATTGCCACTCCATACCATCCTCAAACAAATGGGCAGGCCGAAACATCCAACAAACAAATCAAGCGGATCCTGCAGAAAACAGTCTTGGAAATGGGGAAGGGATGGAAGAACAAGCTACCCGATGCACTATGGGCATATAGAACAGCCTACAAGACACCCATAGGCATGTCACCATACCAACTCGTCTATGGAAAAACGTGCCATTTGCCAGTCGAGTTGGAACATAAAGCATATTGGGCCATGAGAACTTGGAACATGGATATGAAAGGAGCTGGGTGGAGAAGAAAAATGGAGATAGCTGAGTTGGAAGAATGGAGAGACAAAGCATATCACAACTCAGCCATCTACAAGGAGCGTACAAAGCGCTGGCACGACCGGCGAATAAAGATAAAAGAATTCAAAGTTGGAGACAAGGTGTTGCTCTTCAATTCAAGGGTAAAGCTCTTCGGGCACGGAAAATTGAGAAGTAAATGGGACGGACCATACACCATCATCAACACGTCGACTCATGGGGCAATCACACTCCAAGACGACGGAGGTAATATATTCAAGGTAAATGGTCAGCGTCTTAAAATTTATCTTGAACCCGAAGCGAATAAGGAATTCGATGTCATGCACTTAATTGATTTAAATATCTTTTCTTGACCTCTGCATCAAAATATCCTTCTATACCCTGTATATCCCGAAGATACCTTTCCCAACAAAGCTCCAAGAAAAACAGAAAGGCCAGAGCCTGCCAAGGCAGGTCGGCCGACCTGGCTACCAGGGTCGGCCGACCCCCTCTGGCAGCCTCTGCCTTCCATCTTTTGCTCCTTTTGCCATCCAACCTTTCCTTTCCTTGTTCACCTATGCTTTGGAAATAAATCCTTCGTTTCTTCGCCGAGAGAGGGGAAGCCCCTTTAAATACAACCCATTGCACCCCCTCTCCATTCATCTCTTCCAAGCTCCACTCCTCAAACCAGAGTCTTTGCCTCAGCCATGAGCAGGGATCGCTTTGCAAATTTCTTCCTCAACCTTGGAGGATATAGTAGGGATCCTCCCGTTGCACAGCTCCCGTACAAAGAGCGCTTGGGAAAATATGTCAAGGCTTTGGACAGGGCTTGCGCTAAGATCAACAGACTTGAGCAAACGCTCGCCCTGATGGAGATAGAAAAGAAGGAGGCACAGCGTCTCGCTGATTGCCTCACAGGAGGATGGGCGCAGTTTGACCTGGCCCTGGAAGAGATAGAGGAAGAAAAGAAGCAAAGAAACAATAAAGAATAAATAGAATAAGAATAGGCGCATTCGTTTACTTCTGTTTATTTTCCTTTATCATTTATTTCCCTTCCAATTGTAATGCGCCTATCAGTTTATAATTCAATCAATGATAGTGCTCCCCGGGCTTGCATACCGGTAGAGCAATATTTGTGTTTCCATATTTTTGTCGTTTTTGAAGGAAACAGGCAAAAAGGCAAGTGTGGGGGGAAAACATCGCCATATCTGGAACAATCACGACCAAATCATCCAGAATCATACGAGGCAACTCAGGAACGTTCGCCACGAGAAAACACAGCACCAGTGGGGTCCAGGCCAGGTCGGCCGACCCCACCAGGAGGGTCGGGCGACCCCTGGTGGTCCCCACCAGGGTCCAGCCTCCTCCTGCCTCCTGAGTTTACACCACACTTCCACTTTTTGCCTGCTACACCATCAAGTTTATTCTGGTAATCTGAAAATTAAATAAAACTTGACGCACTAATCTTTTGGGAAAATCTTAATTGATTTATCTTTTGCCCACAACTCTACCTCTCATATTCATGGACTTGCACACTTGTTATTTCTCGCTTCATCACTGAATGCTTGTGAACACCTTATCACTAGGAACCCATGTTTTTCCTAGATAATTGGCATGTGAGATATGGTTTGTCAAAATGATCTTTGCTTAACCTTCAAGTCCTTGGGAATTTATCTTTATGAAAATCAAAAAAATTCCATAGTCTGATGCTCCTCACTTGATTTATATTTTCCTACCAAGGCCAAGAACTCTACATGAATACTTTGATAGCCTATAAGCTGCTAGTTGTCGATTTGAGCTTTGTCAAATTCTTGGACCCTAGTGAGAAGCTTGTCATACTCTTTTGATCAAGATCACGTACACTCCACCTCACATGCTACACTTCTACACTGGAAGTTGAGCAACATTCCATCATCCATCCACCAAATAAATACTCCAAAAAAATTCTTTGTTACCTTTCTCTCTCAAAAATATCATTGGAGACATGGCTATGCAAAAAAGAAAAAGAATAATCCCTGCTCATACAAAAGTAGAGCATGATGGAAAAAAATGATGATGGGAAAAAATAGAGAAAAAGAAAAAGAAGAAAAAAAATATGATAGCCATGTCCTCCTCAAAAGCTCAAAAAGAGAGAGAAGGTAACACCAAAAAAAAAGAAGTACAAATAATTTTCCACTTCATACCACCACCACGCATGCATATCTTGATCAGATTGTATGACTTGATTTATCCATTGGATCCAGTCTTTGACTTAGCAATAAAAGAGACACTAGTATGCTCCACTTTACCCTACATTGAGCTCCACAAAAAGCCTGATCAAACACAAGGAGGGAAGAGGCTAAAACATGGCCCTTGAGAGGATAATACACAAACACCATGAGCGACTTGAGAGAGTCACTTGAGGAGCATGAAACTATGTTTTTATTTCTGAAAATTATGCAAAAATCCCAAGGTACTTGACAGGGAAGGCGAGGTGATTTGAGACATGACCGTTCCACTTATCAATCATCCAATGAATACATGTTAGACACCTCAAAGTTCACAGGTATGAAGTGTGGCTTGCAATAACTTGTGTGCAGGCTCTCATTTATGAGGATGAGTATCTCCCGCCTTATGCTCGCAACTTTACTCGAGGACGAGCAAAGAGCTAAGTGTGGGGGAGTTGTTGACGGCTCTTAGACCCAATTTTTACCCGTCAACTAGCTGCGCTTTTTATAATAAAACAATCACCAAAAGTAGACTTAGGTCTTTAAACTAATGATTTCCACAAGTCTTGGTGAATTTGTGAGTGTAGCTGCAATTCATAGGAAAACGGGGAAAAGGAAGCATAAAGGCCCAAGTTGGAAACACCAATTTTGCCCGGAATAAAAAATTCCTCTCTTGAAGCCCAAAATCCAAATATCCTGGCTTCAACTCCACCCACAGCAGGTGGATCAGAGGACAACACAGCCCAGAGAAGCAGCACGAGGAAGACCAGGCCCAGAGGGGCCCACCAGGGGTCGGCCGACCCCAAACCCTAGGTCGGCCGACCTGTGGTGGAGGCCCCCCTGGCCCATCTTGTTATGTCGGTTCGCCACCGCCTTCCAGAGGTTGGTTCCACCTGCAATCAATGCCACCGACCTAAGGAACCGCCTCAAGTTGCCGACCTTCTTGGGCTATAAATAAAGGGGTACCCCCCTCCTCCAAAGCACATCACAAGACACAAGTCATTCCACTCCCATCCAGGCCAAGGGCCTCTTGTACAGTAGTAGAATAGAGGAGAGGGCAAGGATCAAGGAGAGGGATAGCTTTCCTTTGGTTATTTCCTTATCTTGTACCCTTGGCGGATATTTATCTTATTAATAGTTCATCGTTCGTTCTTCGTTCGTTCGTCGTTCGTTCATCGTTCTTCGTTCGTTCTTCGTTCGTTCGTCGTTCGTTCATCGTTCGTCGTTCGTTCTTAGTTCGTTCATCGTTCGTCGTTCATTCGTCGTTCGTTCATAGAACGATCGTTGTTCTTATTCATAAGATTAGTATTCGTGGTGATATTGATCTAGCGAGCTTTACATACTAGTCGTTATTCTTGTTATACTTGTTTACGGGATCATCGCTCCGCGAGGGGTGCTCTAGCCTTCCAGATTGGTACCAGGACCGGGGTTAGAGTAGTAATCGACGGCATAGACGTGGTGTCTAGGCTAGAGGTTACCTTTGTTTGCAGCGTGCCCCACGGTTTGTAGAGGTAGGCGGCAGGTGGTGACAGCCCTGTCCGTCCCTTGTAATCCTCCACGTTCGGGTTTGTCGTAGAGCTACAGGCTGGCGTGACTTGGCAGACCAGGTCTATACCAGTGCCCGAAGTAAACGAGTAGAACTTGAGTGCGATCGTCCTGCGGGACAGCTAGATCTTTATTCATCCTCTCAATCCTATACTACTGCCATTCTTGTGTGTCCTTGGGTAAAACTAACCTTGCTGCAGATTATCACCGTTCCTTGGGGAAAACAAATACGATACCTTGGATACTCCCGGGTGAAGTGCTACAACGGTATTCCGTGCGCTTGCGGATTTATTCGTGGTGTAAGAAATACCAACAGTAACCTTGTAGCAGCTATGAAGCAAACTGAAATGTATTTTTCTAGCAGGTGTCAAAAAGGTCTGTCCAAAATAGGGATGGCAATGGGGCGGGTTCGGGGTGGGTAGAGCAAACCCATGCCCGCCCCGACACGTGCATCGGGTAAAAATCCCCACCCACCCCCGGCCCCGTGGGTGAAAATCCCCACCCGCCCCCGTGCCCGTCGGGTATAGGGGCGGGTATCGGGTACCCGGCGGGTGGAGATCCTGTAGCCGGGGCGTCATCATGCGGAGCGGGGCGGCGCGCCAAGGGAGCGCGACCAGCGGCAGCGGGCTCGGCGCGCCAAGGGAGCGCGACCACCGGCAGCGGGCTCGGCGCAGCAGGGTCGTGCGGCGGCGGCGTTCCGACGCGATTCAGCGAGTGGATGTGGGGCGGGAGCGAGTGGCTCGCGGCGGCGGCGTGCGGCGTGACGCGCGCGAGTGGCGACGTGCGACGCGACGCGCGTCGGCGGCGTGCACCGCGAGTCGCATGACTCGCGCGAGTGGCGAGTGCGGCGGCGGCATGTGCGTGGAGTCATGGACTGAGGAAGTGAGGAGTGAGGAGGAGGAAGGAATCGAGGGTTAGGGTTAGGTGCCTGATCGACTGGGCCATGTACTCATGCTGGGCTGGGCTGAAGAAGCTAGGTTGGGCTGAAGAAGCGGCTGGGCTGAAAAAGCTAGGCTAGGCTGGGCTGAAGAAGCGGCTGGGCTGAAAAAGCTAGGCTGAGCTGAAGAAATGAAGAATGCATTTCATATTTTCGGGTACCCGCCGGGTCACCCATGGGTGGGGATAAATCCCTGCCCCGTACCCTACTCATGTCGGGTCGGGCACGGGCGTCACCCATGGGTGAAAAACGAGCCCCATGCCCGGCCCCGAATTGCCATCCCTAGTCCAAAAGAATCCTTGTTATAAACTATCGTTCGGTGCCACCTGCAAAAATTAATGTAGCTGCGGTGTATCAGATATGACACACAATAGTTGATCAAAATTACCTTATGTTGGTTATGTCCACACTACAAGAAACCTGGCCTTCTATGACGATTCTGCCATGACGATTGACTGAAACGTCGCTAAGCATCCTGTTTTACGACGATTCATATTGGTTCAATGAGTTTAGCGACGAATATTCGATGCGCGTCGTAAAAACCAGACAGAAATCGTCACAAACAACAACAAAGCTATATTGCAACAACTGCTGAATGCGATAAATCGTCACAACTTTAAATTTGTCATTATTTTTTTTCACTTCTAGATAGCATTGTTGTTCCATATAAATAATAAAAAGAAAAAACTAGGGCTTTTGAAGAGAAAAAAACGTAGCACTCCGGAAGAGAGTCAAAGCAGCGACGTTTTCTGTTTGTCCGTGAGCAGGCACATCCATTTTGACAAAAACTCTGTAATCCAATAGCCATATAATTATTTTATGTCAAAAATCAAATAATTTTTTTGGATGAGTATTCCACCTGGGCCAGAGCAGCGACCGGCCTTGGGATGTCTTCAGGCCATGCTGTTGGGCCGCCTTGCCGGCCCATGCACTTCTTGCTTTAACCGGCATCATATCATATCATATCATAGAAGTAAGATCTCTTGTTTTTGTGACCAACTATTCATCTACAGTGTAACAGTAACCCGCAGCCATTTCGCATCGTCCGATTTTCCGCACGGGCCATCATCCATCCGTCCGCCCCCCTTGGTTCCCAGCCCCCCGATCCCCGCATCTCTCTATATCCCAACGCGGTCGCGTTCTCGCACGGTGGAGATGTCCACGTCGGCAAGAAAACGTCAGCCGTCCGATGGAAAATCCGGCGGTGTAAAAAAAAGGGAAAAAAAACGACGGTAATGAACAGTAGCGGACCGTCGCTCAAGTCCTCGGAGATGGACGGCCGGGCCTAGATCCATGGCCCCGAAAAAAAAAAAAACCTAACCCTAGAATCATGCGCTACAGTACCGGAAAAGGAAGAGCTGCTACAGTAACCGCTTCGCCGAGGTGCTACAATACTCGGGATGAGATATAAGTTCAGAAAAATGAAAAAAAAAAGGAAAAAAATACAAGGAGAACATCCCCAAAATTCCAGATCTGCACATCCTTTCTTCATGGAAAAAGAAGACAAACAATAACCCTACAAGATCCACCCCAACACGGAGAGAGGAGGAACAGAGCGATGGCAAAAGAAAAAAAAAAGGAAACCCTAACCCTAGTCGCCGTGTTGGAGTCGCCGCCGGCGGATCCGCCTGCGTAGAGCTCCCCGCCGACGGACCCGAGGAAGGGGAGATCGCCGTCGTCGGATCCGAGGAAGGGGACGTCGCCGCCGCCGTATCCGAGGAAGGGGAGTTAGCCGTCGCCGGATCCGCCCGCGTCGAGCTCGCCGCCGATGGATCCGAGGAAGGGGAAGTCGCCGTGGTGGCCCACCACGCCGCGCCACGAGAGCCGCCGCGCGAGCCGCCGAGCCTCGCCGCGGGGACCGAGCGAGGGGCCGCCGCCGGGCGCCTCCGGGCGAGCACCCTGCCGCGGCGGCACGCTCACCTCACGTTCAACCTCGGGTGAGCGTTCGCTAACTTGTCCCCTCGCCACTGTCGCTCGTCGCGGGCTCGGGGAGGACAAGAGGGAAAGGAAAGAATGAAATGGGGCTAGGGTTTCGGCGACCGGCGCGGCGCGGGGGTTTTGTTCTCGCGTTTTCCTTGTGCGGCCGTCGGATGGGAATGGACGGCTCAGATCCATCGAGCGCGCGCTGGGCTAGATTCGGCCCAGGCGGGTTTTTGCACTGGGTCGAATGGCCGGCCCTGCCGCTGGCTGTTGGGCTTTGCCGCGCCCGCGCTCGCACCTCGGGCTGAAAGTGATTTCCAGGCCAAATTGAAAGCTGCAACAGTAACATTTCACAGTTAAATTTAGACTGGTTTACACAACGAATTTGAATAAGTTTTGGATGCTTTTGTATTGTTTATGATAAATAAGAGCATTTTTCCACTGCCTATGCATTATTTATAGTACTTTCGCTTCAAAGTAACGAAAATTAGTGCTCACGGGAGTTTTCCACTTAATAACCACATTTTCCTTAACTTTAACAGTATACTACCACAGCAAAAATCAATACAAGTCTGCTAATATTTTGATTTTAACTCTACTAAATCTGTATATGACTAAGCCCATGGCCACCGAGGAAACACCCGGGGAAAAATTAGTTCACTTAGCCGGCACTTAATATATTGAGTTCTCATTTGTTTTTTCCCCCTCTATATATTGAACCACATAGAAATGAAGTCCACAATAACATGCATCCTAAATGCGATTAAAAATATTAACCCAATTTTTTTCCCTATAAAATACCTCACAAATTATCAACAACCACATAAAATTAATAATAATCCTTTGTTTACAACATAAGATTACTTGACCACTAAAAAAACTGTGCTCATCCAGACAACAAACAAATATGTTTGTTACTCTTTCCACTTTGCAACGGGGTAACAACAGAAGCATTAATGAGTTTTCCTTTTTTTAGTTACTTTTTATTTCTATTTTCATTCTACACAGACATTTACTTAGAGCCTAATTAAGACTATTTTAGGGAAAACATTTCCACGTAATCTACTGTAAATTATAAAGTTTCTAAGGTATTTTCGTAGCATTTTTTTCCCATCCCGTAACTACTTCTTCAGCTAACATTATAATCTTTTTAATTCAATATATAACCCATAATGTTTAACTAATATTATTTAGTTACAGAACTTACGAAACACATATAGATCTCTATTATCAATAAATGGAAACAGCCATAATTACGTTACGTTCCCTAAATTAATTAAACAATATTTTAGACCCTTTTCTTCACGTAGGGCGTGCAACAACAGAATACAGTATCTGAATTAGTTCAAACTTTTTCAGAAGCTTTATTTGAATGAAATTTGATCAATTTCACTTATTCAATGTCACAAAAACACTTTCATCTCCTCTAAAATTGTACCCAACATCAATGGATGACGGTCGACTTCATATTTTTTTCTAATTAGAATCACAACCCCAACTAGACTGTGTCAGCCGCGCGTTGCCAATCAATTTTCAAGCTGCTAAAGTTACAAAGTTTTCACAATTTAATAACAATGATGTTTCAACTTTCTTTTCTGATTATTAACTTTTTTTTCCATTCAAATTTGATCCAACGTCACAATTTAAATGGAAAATTGGTTAACTACTTTTTAACCTATGATTATAACTCAACCATTTGTAAATTTCTAAATTAATCATTTCAATTCAAAGTATAACCAATAAAATTAAATCATATGATTTCGTTAAAGAACTTATAAGCAAACACGTATAAATCTTTTTATTCCCACCTTCACATATATTTATGTAAAAAATTTTCTATTATCAATAAATGCAAACAACCATAATTATGCTATGTTTTCTATATCATTTAAACAACTTGTTTTTACATCCATATTTTGCTCCCACTTTTAAAGCATTTAATATACATATTTGTATCTTTGTTAATTACTAAACCAGTAATTTTTAAAATAAAATTGTGCTGAACCACCTTTCACATAGCAGAGTCCTTTTTAGGATCAGTTATTAACTTACAACAAAATCATTATTTCACTCATTATGCTCTAAAATAAATTTGCATTATTCGCCATATATATTTACTATCATTTGGTTCGTCCACTTTTATTTTCTGGTGCCTTACAATCAAACACGTATATGTCCATTTGAGAATTATAATATTTTATAAACCATCTGCCCATCACGCAAAATATCACCCATAGCGCTCTAAAATTTGTGCTAATCCAAATAACAAATTCCACGAACCATGGAATTAGGGTTTCAAATCAATCCCCTAGGCCTTTTTTTCCCCTCAAATCATAAATATAGCATTCGTATATACACTTGAAACTCAATAGTACCTTATTGCCTTTTAAAAACATAGTCATCCTGTAAGATGGCTATTAAATTCTTAAACAGAGTTCCAGGTTCTGTCAACCCTCTTGAGGAGCGGACAATAGCTTCTCTTGTGGATATAGCATGTACCAGCTCCTCGTAAGGATTGAGACCATGAAAATATGAACTTCTCACAAGACCATAAGCCTCTGGAGGATGCTCATTTCCAAGGGATTGGTTTTTATTCACAAAATTCATAAAGCAGTCCTCTACCAGACGGTTTGAGTACAACTTCCCCTCATGATGAAGCTGCAAGCCAACAAAACCAAGTTGCTGAACCACCTTTGACATACAAGAGTCCTTTTTGGGATCAATCAACAATCAAATATCCAAGATTGGAACAATTTGCGATAAAATTTGAAATTTGTTGTTTCACTCTCTTCAAATTGTTCTCAACTCGCATTTCCACAAACTGAGTTTTGGAGCATATTGACTGTTCAAGGATAAGGGACTGTTTCTTAATATTTATTTCTCCTTCTTCTAATAGAGCATTGGGAACATTAAAATCCCGTAGGCTTATACTAAAACCATCCAGAAGTACAAATTCCATCAATAATGGCTGTTGCACATTCAAAAATTGGAGAGCACTGTCCCTAATTAGATATTTGTCCCCTTGACATATTAACTTAGCTGGTAATGCACCTTGGACTATTTGAGAATTGACCAACAGGAAATTGACTTAACTACAACAGAGAATTGAAGTGAACAATACACAAACATTGCCAGCTGGTTACCAGACTCTTTCCTCAACATGGTTCCGGAAGACATATGCTTCAGAGCTAGCAAACTGTCGTTACCTAGCTCCATATTCACCTTCCTACCTATTGCTTCAAAAAAAAAAAGGGAAAAAATTGATTCTTATTCTTCTCGCTCCAACGGGTTTACAACAGGAATAGGAAACGCGGTGCGCAAACAGCGCGGTAATTCCACTATTTCTTAATAACTTTCATGCTACTAATGATGAGGGCCATCAGGCGCGGTAATTCCGCGCCATCTTTCTAGTCCATCTCTGTCCGTCGTCCCCTTCCACGGCCCCCACCCAGCCCTATCCCGATCCTTCCACGGCCTCCGCCCCACCTGCTTCTGCGCAGTGACGGCGGGGCCGACGCCGATCCCTCTCCTTCCTCCTCAACCCCCCTCGATCAGCCTCCCCCAATCGGTTTCCTCCGTCCTCCGTCCTCATCCACGACAAATAAGTTTTCTTGACCGGAGTGGCTCTTCCAGCTGCAGTTCGAGCTCCCGCCGCGCCGCGGCATTAGCAGAAGGCCGGATCAGCCAGGGACCTGGTGGTCCGGACCTCTTGCTCCGGCACGCGTTCGCCGGTGGGGCCGTCCTCGTCTCCGCGCTACTCCGGGTGCGCAAGCTCGACCACGCCGCCGACCATGTTGCCTCGACAGCCAAGAGAAGGGTCGTCTTGGCCTGATCTACGGCCTCGCCGTCAGGTCCCCAGCATCATCTACAGCACGCCTTCAACCTCGTCGGCTTTGCGTCCCTGTCCCGTGACTCCCATCCGTAGCTTCCTCCATCTCACCCCTGCTGATGTCCGCCAGCGAGCCAGTGGTTCAGAAAAGCGAGTTCTCTCCCGCCTTCTTCCCCTAAATTACTTTCTTTAAATTATTCTAAAGCAGTCTAGCGTACGTGGTTCTCAGCTCTGTCTGACTTGCGATGTCAAAAGATTTGATCTTTCGTGTTTGATTCTTTGCTACTTTATGGTGGAACACTCAGGCCCCGTTCGGTTCCCCCTATAAAACACCCTCTAAAGTTTATACCCCTCTAAAGTAAAAAGAATCTTACTATTTAGGGGTACTAAATAAAATTTAATTGCAAAACCTTTCTGCAGACAGACGTTATTTTTCGAGACCAATCTAACGAGCCTAATTAATCAATGTTTTGACACAGTGATGCTACAGTAACCATCGTCTAATCGCCGCTTAATTACCCTCATTACGTTCGTCTCGCGAAATAGAGGGGGGGTCCTGGACTTAGTTTTGTAATTTGACTTTGTTTAGTACACATAAATCGTGCCGGCATCTTTGATGTGACTGCTACAGCACCCTCTAAAGTGATCCAAACGGGGCCTGAGGAAGTGAGCAAAAATCATTCACAACACATATACACGGGAACTAAATTTTGTTCCCCAGGTAAGGATTTGAAGCTTTTTAAACACCAAATAGAATGTTTAATTATACAAATATGAATTGTTGGCTTCAAGATTTTGCTAGCTACAAACTATTTATCTTTATAAGACTAGCTCTCTGTTGTTAAGGTTGTATTACTTTCACCCTCCAAGAAATGCTGCTTATATTAATATTTTCATGGTGTCTGCAAAAATATGGTTAGCATGAATTTGATAATTCTGATATCCTTACATGATAGAGCAAAAATCAGCATGTATTTGTTAGTCAACCGAATTTTCGCTACCTTGTGGGATTATTATGTATATTCATTGTTGCTCTGAAAATAGAATCATACTCCTCCGATGAATATGCAACCAGTTAAGAATTTGATGAGAACCTGAGTATGATGATATTGCAGCCGTACACAACCAAACTGGAGTTTCTATGTCGATTATTTCTGGGCATCGAAAAACAAATTGTAGGGATTTAAGCTACCTTTTGGGATTATTTCATTTTTTAAGATCAATAATATTATGATAACGAAAAGAGCTGTTGTATCCAACTTGGTGCTTACATGTGACTTAATGCTTATATTTTTCCCTGGTATGTCGCCCTAAACCTTGAACTCGCATCAATTATGTAGTATGTTATTCTTTTTCAGTTTTAGAATGATTAATTCATAATGTTACTATAACACCCGCGGCAACGCGCGGGGATTTGGCTAGTAAGACTCTTTGTTTTCCTGGCGTACTGTTCATCTACAGGTAACAGTAACCCGGCAGCCGTTCCGCGCCGTCCGATCTTAGCGCGAGCGAGCGTGCGTCCGTCCGTCCCCGCCGCTTCCACGGCCGTCCGATACCCGCATCCGTCGGTCTGTCGAGCTCCCCTTCCGTGGCTTCACGATTCTTCCACGAGCCTCCCCCGCCTCTTTCTCCCCAGCCGTGCCGGCGCCTCCCAGCGAGTCAGCGGTGCGGCGCAACCAGGTCCTGCGGCACCACGGCGTCGGCGGGCGGTCGCTTTCGCAAGGGCCCCTGCCGCCCGGGCCTCCAAGCACTTCCACCGCGCGCTCGCCGATAGAGCCGTCTCCGCATCCGACTTTAGGCTTCACCACGCCGGAGCTACTCCGTGCAGATATAAGGCAAGTCAGATTAGGGGCGCAAGGTGGGCTTGAACTTTCCTTCTACACGATGGATGACCTCGAACCTTGAACATCCAGGTGTGTTTCTAGCCTTCCTTCCTCTTGCTACAGTAATAACTAATAATAATGGTGGCCAGATGGCGACTGAGAATCTGTGTTGCGGCGTTAGTAGGATCTGCTGCTATGCACCGCCGCTGTCACCTTTCCCATTGGTGAGGATTTGCTTTGTTTGAACTTTCTTTCTCTTCCTGCAGCAGAGGTGGTGGCTGAGAAGACGATTTGGACGGACATTCTGTGATGCAGCGATGTCATTGCTTTAACAGGCGGATAACTTTTTGATTGGATGTGTACTGAAGTTATTCAATCGGTGATGCCCATGTAGCAATGTACTGTAAAATGGCATGCCTATAAGTTTGAAACCTCAGATCGACCTAACATAGTACTTTTTATTTGTGAATTTTACCGACCATTCACTTTGTTGTATGTACATATATGTCGCTTCCTATGTTTTCCCTGTTTTACTTTTGTATATTTGCTGTCTCTTTCTTATACACCATATCATTGTATTGTTGGATTAATTACAAATGATTACTTAATCATAAATACGTTCAGCCTTTAACAGATTGGGCTTAATCATTATCCTTCGTTGCTCACAGTTTCCTTACCATGTCAGATGTGTACATCCATTACATCTATGCAAATAGATGGAAGCATATATAAATGGACAAGGTTACCACTCCTTTAAACCCGTCCACTCGTCAATCAAATGTTTTGCATTGTTGATTGGATTTACCATCTAAGAATTTTATTCCAGGTGGCCTGGTGAGCCCTTTTCTTTCTCTCTTACCCCAGTTGCAAAACTGGAGGATCGTAATTTAAATCAGATTAATCAGTAACTAAACATCTGAAGCAGATAATTTTTGTGTATTTTTTGATCCCGTATATTCAGATGTCTATAGCTTTATTAGATACTAGGTAAGTGCTAATTTTTTATTTCTTTGTCCTCTGTTTTTAGAATTATAAAGAGTGAATACATAACTCTTCACATTTTTTATCGACTCACACTGATGCTATTTATCAATACCATTGGGAAAAAAACAAGTGTAGAAAACTGCTATCATTCTGTTCATATATAACATCATTTAGTTATGGCACGCCATATTTTTGATTATTTGATTGTTGCACACAGAATCTGACATTGCTTTAATACTCAAGTGCACATTAAACAAGCAAGTACTTATATGATGACAATTGATCTTGCTTTCTGTTTCAGCTCCAACTCTGAAAAGATCTGAGAACAAAAAATAAAAAGTATTGCCTCTCATGGTTTGAGCATGTTCGGACTTAGAAATGCTCTTAACCACAACTGTTCTAGGCCCCTGTTCCAGGACAGGTTGAATGAGCCAATAAATGGTCTAGAGTTTTGTTTCTTTCCACGTTGGTTGGTTCCCTGAAAGTTTTGAATACACCAACCACCTCTTCAGATTTTTTTCAGGCTGAAATGAAGGATGTTCAGAATCCATATGCTCAGAATTCATATTATTGCACCTTACTCTGATTATCCTATGTACGATAAATCAACATGGTACCGTCTCTTTGTACCACACTACCACAATACACATGTTCTTTGCTTCACTGTTAATATCATAGAACTCATAGTGTAGTAAGCGGAAGCCTTCTGCCTTCATAAATTCATGATGAGGCTGTCAGATATATTTTTCCTTTGGATATACAACATCAGCTGCACTATCAGTATTGCTTGCCCTGTTATACTGCATAATGCTTACATTCTTTTGTTAGAACTTGCTCAAGCAGTTTTTGGCAGGAATTCTTCTATGGCTAAAATCAATTTGAGCAAAAAGCTTGGCTCTCTTGGGCAGCGGCATGGTATTATGTCAGTAATCTTATTATCTCCTTGGTGTATGAAGCAGGCACAACATATGTCTTTATTTACAAAATGATTTATATTCTTATCTTACATTTTTCTTTGTCCCCAATTCTACTGTCCATTCAAACAAATTTTAACGGTTGGATAAGAAAACGAATAATAGGTTGTCTTCCTCCCAAATTTAATTATTGATTTTCCCCGTGTTGCAGGTTAATAAGGGGAACCACATGGCATGAAAAGTTTCCATATGTTATTTTGTTTCACCAGCATATTACATATTTTGGCTTGGGCATTTGCTATCATTTTGCGAAGGTAAGTTCAGTCTATATAAAACAACACGAGAAAAAATTACTCATCTTCAGTGCAGACTGACTATCTGCTATTATTGAATTGTGAGGCATGTAACACATGTAGAAAATATTGTTCTTGATTAGCCTACCCTGGACAACACCTGTGCCATATATTCAACAAATTAATATAGAACCATTTCTACCAGGCACATTTTTTTTCTTTAAGTGCTGCTGTGGGCCTAAGAGCCTTGCTGTTCAGTGAATGCGTCATAGAGTGTATGTTATAGTAGCCACAGGCATATGCTAAGAGCCTTCAAAACTCCATATATCTAGTGCTGTGCAAATCTGTTTCTATATTTGCTCTTTTTTGTTGATATTTTCAAAACATCAGCTGCACTTTTACAAGTGTCTTACAATAATAGTCAATTTATAGGTCTGCATGCATGTTGTATGTTGCTTTGCTCACTCTTCATTTTCCCATCAGCTATTATGGATTAGCTACTGAATTTTACTTCCCAAAACCCCCCTCCTGCATACTGTTTGGCCTTTTATTATATGTATTAAGCCATAGACAAATTGCAATTAAGCTATTCTGTAAGAAGTCGATAACCGTGGTGACTGATGTAACAGTCTTTCTGTAACGGATCCCAGGCATGTCATCTTACTAAATACTTTCAGCTTCAAAAACATTGAAGTGGCAACAAGTCTATGTTGTTGTAATTTTAACTTCAAGATGTATTGCCTTCCTGTGTACTCCCTCTGTCCCCCAAAAGAGTGTCACTGTTGACTTTTAGACTTCATGTTTGACCGCTCGTCTTATTCAAAATTTTTATGCAAATATCAAAACAAATATGTCATGATTAAAATATTTTCAACAATAAAACAAGTTATAAAAATAAATAGTATTTGTATAAAAATTTGAATAAGACGAGCGGTCAAACATGAAGAGTAAAAGTCAACAGCGACACTCTTTCGGGGACGGAAGGAGTACATAAATAAATCATTCAACAAGTATGCCGATTCCTTTCAGATTTTGTTCATATTTCGAATGCACATTTTTAGGTTGTTGTGATGATACCCGCGGCAACCCGTGGGGTTTTGGCTAGTTTCCTATAAATAGCGCGCGAGCGCGCCTGGAGATTGGTGCGGGGTGGGACCTAACGGCGTGGACGAGTGGGAAGAGGGCGAAGTGGCGCTATTTCATTGGATGGACGGAATTCAAGTTTGATTGAAAAGTTCAAATCGATTTTTCTCTTCAACCGTGACTTCGATTTCGAATCCGTTTGAACCGTGATGATCCTTGCAATTAATACAACAAAATAAGATCCCACATGGATATGTTTTTAAAATTTTTGAAAATCAACATTTTAATTGTATTGTTCTAACATTTTTTTATATTGTTTCAACATTGTTCTAACCTTCTTAATCAATGTTCCAAGAAAAGAAACTAATTGTTCCAACACTACAACAAATTGTTCTAGCCTTCTTAACCAATGTTCCAAAAGAAAAATCAATTGTTCCAACAATTACAACCAATTGTTCCACCCTTCTTAATCAAATGTTCGAAGAGGAGAAAACAAATGTTCTAAGAACTAGTTTGTGTTAAATAATTTTTGCATCTCAATATCTTGCATTACACTACCTTTTGCCTCTTCTCACCTCACCTCTTTTCTTTTTTTTTTTTTTTGAACCTCTCATTCCTGAATACAAATGTAGTATCTGTTCGTGTACATTCAAAGAGATCCAACTCACTCAAACACACACGAACTCCCCTACATCTATACCCAGAAAAACAAACGCGTCCCTCCAGAGATTATTGCACGACTGTCACCACGCGGTGAGAGGTACCAGAAAAACAAAAGTCCAAACAGATTACAGAAGAAAAGAAGGCAAAAAGAAAGAGACCCCTGAGAGTCCCCCAGCTCCGACGCCGCTTGACGCGGTTCCAATCGCCGAAGCCGCCGTTACTCGACGCGCCGCAGACCGCCAACGCCGTCGCCAAACGCGCCGCCAACCAACACAGCTCCAACGTCGCTCGACACGCCCGCAACTCGCCGAAGCTTCAACACCAACTTCCCTTCTGCAATCTCGGACGAGCTCCCCTGATGATGAGTCCCGAAGACCCCATTCTCCACAAAGCCCGCCGACGGCTTTGAAGAGCAACCCACCGCCGATACAGAGTAGGCTTGGGAAAAATTATTCCAACGACGCACCGGAGCCTCTGCAACACCGGCACCCCCGGACAGAAAACAAACCACGGTCGTCGTCGTCGTCGCCGTCGACCGGGTCGAAAGCAGCCACACGTCGCTGACCACGTCCGCAACGCCGGCACAAAATACCTCATGCCACCATCTCCGACAAACAGGGAAGCCACCGAAAAAGAAATCTCCGGTGTCGTTCGCCGAAGATACCGCAGCAGAGGTAGAAGGATCCACGCCACCCACCACTGACGGCCACCTTCACTGCGCGCCCTCCGGACATCCCTCCGTCGCCCATCAGCCACCCCCGCCGCACGCCCAGCCGCCTCATCCTCAAGGCGCCTCAGCACCGAGGACGCGGCTCCCACGACGCGCACGGCCAGCCCCTCAGGCCCCACACCGGGGACGAGAAGGACAAGGCCGCAGCACCGAGCGGCGAGCTAGGAGGGAACCGGCCGCGCCACGCACGGCAGGCCCGCAGCCCCCGAACAACCGAGAAGGACGGGGAAGGCAAGGACGCCGTCGCCGATGATGACATGGAAAAACTACCCTAAACCTACTCCCTAAATCTAAAGAAAAGGGGAGGAAGGAGGGATATGTACATCCGGACGGCGATCCCGCGACATCCGCCCACCTCCGGCACCCGACCGGCTACCGAAGGCGAGAGGGCGCCAGCGAAATCGCCGCCGGAGAAGCGGTCGCCTCCGATTTCGCCACTCTCTACTGTAGCTGAGCGAGAGAGTTCCCTCACCTCGCCTCTTTGCTGCTTTTTCTTCAAACTTTCTGCTGCCCCCATACTGCACATCTGTACCAACTGTTGTCCATGCTATCGGAAAAGCACACGCACCAGCTGCTGTCCGTACCGTTCGTCCATACCAGGTGCTGTCCAAACTGCTCGTCGTAAAAAAAAAAAGTGCTCCCGCTTTAACCCGCACAAAACAAAAAAAAAACGAACTTGCATCGGATGGGAATCGACGCAACCATCTCTCAGTTGCAGAGACGTGCCGCTACCACTGCACCACTGCTTCATTTCTGAAAATAAGTTTCTTAACTCGTTTTTAGATAATGTGTGGACTGAGAGGGACCCACAGACTGGTCTTCTTGACCAGGTCGGACCAACGAGTCGGCGGCCTGAATCGAATGGGGCCCACATGTCAGCCATCAGCACCTTTGGTCACTGACATGTTGGTCCCGCCTGCCAGGCCCAGCAGTTCATGCTGCAGTTCTTCTCCGGTTGTCAATTTTTTTTGATTCACAATTAAAAATTTAAACATGTATAAACTATGCATATTTTATCGAAACTATATGATTTTTTTTTCAAATTTTTCTAAAATCTTGATCTATCATTCAGAGTCATCCAAAATTACGTTATGAAGGTACATTTTGCACTTACTTATTGATTCCCTAATAGTCATTATTCATTAGTTACTTTACTTTTTGTTACTCCGCAAACCTTCTGATTTTGGGTATGAAAATTTGTGAACATGTACATCTTATACATCTCTACGCATAAAAAATCAGGTGAAATTTTTTAAAATATTTGGAGATGTAGGTGTTCACTTTGGGTTGAATTTGATTCTAGTTTTCTTATGATATGTATGAGATACCTAGGTTTTAATAAGCATACAATTTTAAAATCTTTCACAAATAAGTACGCAAGTCTAGTGGGACATAAAACATGCTCACAACAAATTTGAGATCATAATTCAACATATTTTTGGAGATAAAAATACAAAAAAATGAAAAATTATGTATTTCTTTGTCTTTTTTGTACCTCTCAACATACTGTGTGACATTGAATCCAAAAGTTGGTCGAGACATGTAATATAGCTACCTGTACCTACAGTAAAGTTTGTAGGATTTTTAGAAACTATTTATTCATGTTCATTTAAAAACTTTCTTGTCACTTAAGTAGCAGACGAGGCCAATGCCTTACGCCTTACTTCCTTTTTTGTTTTTGTCAACCATATCCCCTGTATAGGCTTCAATTGTGTATAGGCAAATCCTGCATGTGCTGTATATACGTTGTATGTTGAAATCTTCTGGGCTATATTTTGAAAGTGTTGTGCTATTTTTGAATAAGTTGGCTGTCATTTGAATCATCTCACGTGTAAATGGGCCTAATCACCAATATGGCTTTTGCGTCAAAACAGAAAAAAAAAATGATCCATGCATGTTGAAAAAAATTATTAAAAGGCCAAAATATGTAAAATAAAAAAGGCCCACAATTTGGCTAAGCCCACAACCGATTGGGCTTGGCCCACAAGGAAGCTGGCGTATTGATGGGTTTTTGATGGGCTAAATTTTATTTTGCGATGTTTTGACAGAATAAACGTCGCAAAGATTCACGACGCAAAAGACATGTATTCGTCGCAGAACATGATTCTAAACGTGCAATGCTCGACGAAAGCAGTTTCGTCGTGCTAGCGTCGCAGATTGTTCATCCTGACATAAAATCCAGTTTTTATGGTGTCGCAGAAGGCCAGATCTCTTGTAGTGCCATCAGGTTTCAAGAACACCATCCGAAGGGAATAAATACATCATTTTGTCCTTATTTGAGAACAAGAACATAACCATGTAACTTGTCTGAAAAGAGCTCATGGTTTTTTAAGTCACATATAAAAGTAAAATATCAAGGGGGGATTCCCTATAGAATTACGGCATTTCTATGACAAAAATATAAAATATCAGTTTCAAGTGGGAGTCAAGAGAGATAAAGAGAAATTGGGGATCAGGGAATAAACTTTTGAGGATTATGGAAGGATACTCTTTGACTCAATCAAGATCCAATCGCCCTGGCTGGCTCTTGGATGAGCAACTCTTCCCATCATTCCAAGCACATTTGTCCTATGAGCTCATCACTAAGATGCCTTCGGTTGCGTGTTCCATGCGCCATGCACCTCAGAAATCAAGAACTCTGAAGCATGGTTGCACAAGACAGACCTCATTCAAAGAACAACATGAGCACATACAAACTTGCAACCAAAAAAAAAAAAAAATCACAAATGGAATAAAAAAGCTGCAGCTAGTGCGTACCTCGCCTATGGCGCCTACTACCCAGCCAGCGTACATGTCAAATATTCAGAGCATAATATGTCTACAGACAGTTTACATGTTTGAATGTCATTTTTCTTGAGGCAACAAATTTAAATTTTGTAAAATCTTAAATGACTTCAGCTTGTTGTATGCTTTCTCAACGACACAAAATAAATCAATTTTGTTCCAAGATCTCTGACAAAAAATTGAATTAACCAATCTGACAAAAGAACATAAAATTTAAAATTTTGGCCACATGTAGATTAACTCGGATCAGGTTTACAGCTCAAACTTGTAAACGGCGGTACAGGCTGAACTCTTACTCCAAATAGGGACAAGAAAGGAGACGCCCCAAAGACCAAAAAAAAAAAAAAAGAGACTGGTTAATCCCCCATAATGCTAAATAAGAAAATGTTCAGTGATCATTCTTCAGCTAAAATGAAAAAATGTGGCAGAAAATTTGTTCAATAATTCAACTCAAGTGATTGCTTCATGTTATCTTTCTCAGCCAGGGTATATCTGTCTGTAAGGTATCTCATGCTTGGCAAATGATCAAATGCGTTAAAATCAAACCGAATATCTAAAGAGAGTCTGCAAGAGAAGACGATATCACATCACGTGACTCAAAGTGAGAGCCATGAATAGACCTCAAATTCAGCCACAGAAACACCATGTCCAGTTGATATGCTGAAAGTATCAAGGTACCGAGAGAAGGGGGGGGGGGGGGGGGGGGGGGGGGGGGGGGGGGGGGGGGGGCGGTTCTCTTTAAAACTCCCCTAGGAAAGGTAGGTGCAACTTAACTAGGTGAGAACAAAAGCAAGCGAGGCGCACACACTAGCAAGTCTAGCTAAAGCAACACCCTAACAAGCAATTCTATTAGGGTGCGTTTGGTTTTGGGACCAAATGGGACGGGATGGAACCGTCCCATTTCATGTTTGATTGAAGTGATAAAACAAGGATGGAACAGTCCCTGTTTTTTGTTTGGTAGAAGGAACGAGGACGAATTGGGATGGACGCCGTCTTCCTCAACCGTCCTTCACTCAGGAAATTCGTCGAACACCTGGCGCGCCCCCAAGCCAATGTTCCACCCTGTGCCCACGGTCGTCCCCGCACGCCGCGCCGCCGCAGTGGGCGCCCGTCCCCGCAAGCCGCGCCACCGCCGCGCGGGCGGCGCGCCCCGCCGCCACCGCACGCCGCGCCGCGCCTGCCGGCCGCATGCGCAAGCCCCGGCACGCCGCGCTGCCATAGCGCGAGCCCCGGCACGCCCGTCGCCGCACGCGTGCCGCCGCGCCGCGTGCGCCAGCCCCGGCATGCCTCGCTGCAGCATGCGCGCGCCCCCAGCCCCCAGCAGTCCCGCACGCTGCACCACACCGCGCGCGAGCCCCGGCACCGCGGTGCGCGAGCCCCGGCACGCGTCGCCGCGCGCACGCCCGCCACGGCTGCGCGTCGCCGTCCATGTCTGCCGAGCTCGCGTCGCCGCATCCATGTCTGCCAAACTCGCCATCGCCGTGTCCATGACTACGGAGCTCGCGTCGCCGAACTCCAGGCCGCGGCGCTGCGTCGTCACTGCGCCTCGCCCCTGCTGCAGACCACCCTTGCGTCGCCGCCGCATCTCGTTACTTTCTGCCGCTGCCCGCACTACCCTCGTCCTCGCGGGCTCCGGCGCGGCGCCCTGCAAGGCCACAGGTTTGCTTGGGAAGAAGGAACGCGTGTAGGAGTCAAACAGCGTGACTTTCCGTGCGCGTGGGATGAATCGGCTCGGCAGATTTGGAGGGACGAAGCCATCCCGCATCCAGGCCGAATATTCGCTGCTGGGACGGTCGTCCTTTTCTGATCCCCAAGACAAACGCTTGCAAAAATGGGACGGGACCGTTCCGTCCCGCTTCATCCCTCAACCAAACACACGGTTAGAGCAAAGAAGACAACCTACACATGCAATTCTACCAAGGGAAAGCAAAACAACCTATCAAGCATATACTACTTGCAACAACAAGATAAGTGCGGAATCATAAATGCAAGTAAGTAAATGAGATAGGGAAAGGAATGCTCATGATATATCCCGTGGTATCGAAGGATGGCGCCTTTCCCTACTCCACGTTGGGTCACTCCCGCCGGAGTCTCGACCCGGTCCCTCCGCTCGATGGCGATCCCCTCTAGAGCACTCTTCACCCTCCAAGTGAAGACGCGGGCACGTCCTGCGGCAACTCCGGTACTCCTCCGAGGGTAAGGATCCGCACGTGATGCGGTCCAAATGGCGCTCTCTTCTTGATGCTTCTTTCGAACCGGAAGCTCGAAAACCGTGTACAAACTTGATGATGGCTTCCACAATCTTCTTGGCAAGCTCCCAACGACGCCTAACCGATCTAGGCCTTGCCATAGACCAAGAGTAACAAACCAAGGTGACTCTCTCAAGCTCACACTAAGCCTAGAGATCAATGTATGCAATTGCTACTCTCTTTAGCACTAGGATCACTCCAAATCCTTCACAAGTGCTATCCTTCCTTGCTCTTGACTTCTACCATGTATCTTCACCTCTCACAATGGCCAAGAGACCCCTCAAGGGGCGGGCAACCAACTATTTATAGGCTTCCTCCACAAAACTAGCCGTTTGCCCAAAAGTGCCCTGTCAAACAGTAGACCGTACCATTGACCGTATTGTCCGGTCTCCATAGCACCGTATGGTCCGGTCTTCATTTGAGCACTGTCCAGAAACTTCAACTTCTCTGTTCCATCATATTCAATGATGACCGTACCATACGGTCCTCAAGACCGTATCATACGGTCTCCTTTGCTCATCAGCAACAGAAACTTCCAGCTTTCTGTTGATTCATCCTCTTGTAGACCATACCATACGATCCTAGACCGTACTGTCCGATCCATGATACGATCTTCACTTCTTCAGCTTCCAGAAACTTGCACTTCTCTGTCTGGAACTTCAATATAGACCGTACCATGCGGTCCTAACCACTGTACCGTACGATCTCCTTTCTGTTGGTCGTATGTACGCACCCACTTATATACCGCAAGAGCATGGTGTACAGTTGTAGTCTTTTTCTCCCAGAAGAGTATTCCAAGGTTTAATCGAATCCACAGAGACCAATGGGAATTAAGCAGAATTATCAGTAAAAGAGTTAGCCAGGCTTTCTAGTGAGCGTGAGCGTGAGTTTTGGGAAAGTTGGGGGATGTGCCGATCGGCGCAACTGGTGTGCCGGTCGGCACAGAGGCTGAATTGTCCGAGTGTTGTTTGAACAGCCTAAGGAACCTGATTAAATCACTGGGTAAGTTAGCCAAAGTCTGCTAGTTGAGATCGTAACCAAAAAGCCTAATTAAATAGCATCATAAACGGATTTACTTGATTATTGATAACCGAAGATCGGTAGGAAGAAACCCCTTTCCGTCGAGCCCTGTCACGACCAATCCTCCTTAATCGGTAGCCGCTTCCCACTCTACACATCATCTCAAGGATCTCGCATATTCCAGCGCGTTGAGGTACAGAGACAATATGCAATTATAGCGTATTACAAGATCCGAATATTATCTTAACCACAATGGAGATAGCGAGAGATTGAATCTCTCACCTCTTATTGCCACCACAATTAAGATAACATCTAATACTTAGTCGTCACTAACCAATAGGAGTAAGTGCATGTAAGACCATAAAATCCAGGCAAGCAATAATCAAAACCATTCATCCACATATTCAACCATACTTTGATAATACATAGTACAAGATACATCACCATCTAGTAGGCCTACCTTGATGGATCACCTCTTAGCACCAGCGGTTCTTGATCTAACAACTAGAGAACATAAATAACGGGCAAGCTCCGATGGCTCTAAACTTACTAGCTGTGTGTTGGCGATCGTTAAATCATGTTTTGACCGCCACCCTACCGGTAAATAAAAGCATAACACCAAGATTTTGTGCATAGTAGATAGGATTAATGCTACTCCACAAGTTTTGGTGAATATTTAGATGCAGGAGTGAATAATGGAGAAAGTGGGCCCAGTCAGGGAAAATCCCTGGCCGGCCGGCCCCACCCTAGGCCGGCCGGCCCCACCTGGTGGCCGCAGGCCCCGAGCTCCTCCAGTGGGCTAGAAACTGGTCCACCACGCGTAATTGAAGGCCCAGCCCAGTGGATTCCACCGTCATTCTAGAAGGTGGGCTATTTGGGCCTTAACTTAGCCCCCACTGCAATCGTGCCGACCCCATGAAGAAGCCGACCTTCAGACCGCCTTCAGGGAGTGATCTGGAGCGTCCAGAAGCAAGTCGGTGGCGAGCATATTCCAGCGCGTTGAGGTACAGAGACAATATGCAATTATAGCGTATTACAAGATCCGAATATTATCTTAACCACAATGGAGATACAGAGACCCGGACGGCTTTGGCGCCACCGCCTCTCCAGAATCGGCAGCAACGCTTCCACCACCTTGGAGACCTATAAATAGGACCCCCCGGCCTCAGAAGCAACTCGCACCTCACACTTCATCCAAGTGTTTACATTTTCTTATTTAGTAGTAGCTTTGGGAGTTAGATTAGAGTAGAGTAGAGTGAGAGCTCTCTCGGGCTTCCGGAGTCTTCTCGGAGTCTTGGTATAATTCTTTGTATCCTTACTCTTGAGACATTCTTTTATTTAATATATAATTAGTTTTATCTTATTTATTTCTTTTAGTAGTTCTTTTCTATTTAGTTTATTTATTCTGTTAAGTAAGTGCTCGTAGAAGTCATGTTGTGGGATTCGTGATTGTTGGTGTACGCAAGTACGAGAGAGTGCCACCGTCGGAGATGACTTCCGGTGAAATCTATGCTTGTTTATACTTAGATAGGCTGCTCCGTTGATCAAGAGTAGTTCCTCTAGGCGGGTTGTAAGCATGGCGCTTAGAGCTTGGCCTATGCACGTTTGGCACCCAACCCCACGGAGGATGGTAGCCACGAGTGTATGTGACAGCTGCACCGGTCTCTGTAATCCACCACGTCCGGGTTGAACTCAGCAGGATCTTAATTATAGCATACGGTTCCCTAGGTTTGAACTAGCAACATCGGTTGACCTAGCACGTGTGTGCCCCGAAACGACATGACTTGTATGTGTATGAGCTTAACTAGAGTAGATAATCTTTGTAGACTTGACTGCTAGGAAGAGTAAATAATAGATGAACATATAGGAAGTCTTAACTCTATCTCGTTGCTCTCCCAAATGTATACTACAGTTTTCTTTTATCACTTAGGATTTGAGGATGTGTGTGCCACCCATATATATCATGCCTATCTTACCCCGTCTCAAGTATAGTTGATACATTATTCCTTCTCCAAATTATTCCATGCATTGCTTATGCAGCTCCCTTTTGCTCTACTTCCCTGCAGAAATATAAATACGATAACCCTGGAATACTCCAAGGTGAAATGCTACAATGGTGATCCGTGCGCTTGCGGAATTAATGAATTTAATTTTATCGCATAAGAACCGCCAACAAGCATTTCTGGCGCCGTTGCCGGGGAAGTAGCAGCTAGGAAACTGAATAAATGCATTGAGTTTGTGAGAAGAGTAATTATCACTTACTTTTGCGGGCTTACCCTTGTCCTGTTTTTCTTCTTGTGGAAATTTTGAAACAGGATAGTGCATGACTGGTTTCGACCTACCAGAAAACTTTCACACAGATCCAGGGCAGTTCTTGAGCAAAGTTCGAGCGAAACTCACCAAACAGATCCGCAAGAACGCTCTGGCTCTTGAAGCGTCTCCTCCACCGGTTGTCAGGGCCTCTTCATCGAACAACATGGCCGACCCCGTTGTTGAGAAGACGATCAATGACTTCTCCGCGCCAACTACGGAGAACATCCGCGTGGGACCCAACCCGCGCATCACCAACAGGGACTACGAGCTCAAGCCAGCCTTGATCAACATGATCTTGGCTAGTCCCTTCTGTGGGAAGCCGTCGGAGGATGCGAACGCTCACCTCCAGAGGTTCTTGATGACGTGCAACACCTTCGCCATGAAGGATGCACCTCAGGACGCCATCCGACTGCAGCTTTTCCCATTCTCTCTGTTGGGGAAGGCTCTCCAGTGGTTCTACGCGAACCAAGAGTCCCTCGACACGTGGACGGCATGCTCCAATGCCTTCCTCGCCAAGTTCTTCCCGCCGGGTAAGACAACTGCCCTGTGGAACAAGATATCGGGCTTCCAACAGCTCGCAGACGAGTCGACCGCGGAAGCCTGGGACAGGATGCAGGAGTACGTTCTCTCATGCCCACACCATGGCATGGAGGAATGGCTCCTCATACAGAGTTTCTACCACGTTTGAGGCCGTCCGCTCGAGAGCATCTCGACGCCGCAGCAGGGGCTCCTTCTTCTCTCTTAGCGTGAAGAACGCTAAGAAGTTGATAGAGAAGGTGGCGGCCAACCAGACTCAGGGTGAACGCCAAGCGGCTACCACCAAGACCCGTGGAGTGCACCAAGTGGAGACGATGGACATGCTCGCCATCAAGCTCGATCAGCTGCTCCGCAAGGTGGACTCTCCACAGGACCTGCAAGTTGCGGACTCCCGCATGACTTGTGAAGAATGCGGCAACACAGGGCATATGGGCATCAATTGCCCGAACACAAAGGAGGACTGCAATTTCCTCAACAATGGCAATGGGTACCGCTCCCAGAACAACTACGGCTGGAATTCCAGGCCCGACCTCTCCTTCAACAAGAATCAGGGAGGTAACAATGGTAATCTTTCCCGATATGAGCCCTCTATCAAGGATCTAGTTCTCAGCCAGGTCAAGATCAATGACAGCATTAGTAAGAAATTTCTTACTACGGACAAGGCTTTAGAGAGCGTTGATGCCAAGCTAGAGTCGTTCAGCACTGCTCTGCAAAATCAGCTAAGCCATAACAAGATGCTAGAAACGCAAATTGCGCAAATAGCTTCAGCTGTGCAGGCTCCTCGTACAAAGGAGAGTGTTAGTGCTATCACCACTAGGGGTGGAAGAGGTACTGTGGACCCACCATACCCCAAGGGTGCCGAGAGAAAGACACCAAACGCAGCTCCCAAGGAGAAGGCCGGCAAAAAGGTTCCTGAAAAGAAGGTCCCTGAAAAGGAAGATGCCGAGAAGGAGAGCTCCGAGGAGGAACCAACGACAGATCCTCCAGTTGAGCAGGCTCCACCCAAGGCAGCCCCTCATGAATATTTTGACACTACAGGCTTGCCCTATCCCGACCAGAGGAAGAAGCTCACCGTGGATGAGCGCTTTGATAAGTTTGTTAAGGCTATCAGGCATATATATGTGCATATTCCTCTGCTTGATGCCATGCAGGTACCTACATATACTAGGTATTTCCGGGACATCCTCAACAACAAGCGCCCCATTCCAGTAATGGAAATGGTGAAGCTCACAGAAGAGTGCAGTGCAGCTATTCTGAACATCCTTCCAGAGAAGAAGAAGGATCCGGGGTGTCCAACCATCCCATGTTCGATCGGCAGCCAGCACTTCTCACAGGCGCTCTGCGACTTAGGGGCAAGTGTGAGCGTCTGTTGACGGCTCTTAGACCTAATTTTTACCCATCAACTAGCTGCGCTTTTTATAACAAAACAATCACCAAAAGTAGACTTAGGTCTTTAAACTAATGATTTCCGCAAGTCTTGGTGAATTTGTGAGTGCAGCTGCAATTCATAGGAAAACGGGGAAAAGAAAGCATAAAAGGCCCAAGTTGGAAACACTAATTTTCCCCGGAATAAAGAATTCCTCTCTTGAAGCCCAAAATCCAAATATCCTGGCTTCAACTCCACCCACAGCAGGTGGATCAGAGGACAACACAGCCCAGAGAAGCAGCACGAGGAAGACCAGGCCCAGAGGGGCCCACCAGGGGTCGGTCGACCCCAAACCCTAGGTCGGCCGACCTGTGGTGGAGGCCCCCCTGGCCCATCTTGTTATGTCGGTTCGCCACCGCCTTCCAGAGGTCGGTTCCACCTGCAATCAATGCCACCGTCCTAAGGAACCGCCTCAAGTTGCCGACCTTCTTGGGCTATAAATAAAGGGGTACCCCCCTCCTTCAAAGCACATCACAAGACACAAGTCATTCCACTCCCATCCCGGCCAAGGGCCTCTTGTACAGTAGTAGAATAGAGGAGAGGGCAAGGATCAAGGAGAGGGATAGCTTTCCTTTGGTTATTTCCTTATCTTGTACCCTTGGCGGATATTTATCTTATTAATAGTTCATCGTTCGTTCTTCGTTCGTTCGTCGTTCGTTCATCGTTCTTCGTTCGTTCTTCGTTCGTTCGTCGTTCGTTCATCGTTCATCGTTCGTTCTTCGTTCGTTCGTCGTTCGTTCATCGTTCGTCGTTCGTTCTTAGTTCGTTCATCGTTCGTCGTTCGTTCGTCGTTCGTTCGTAGAACGATCGTTGTTCTTATTCGTAAGATTAGTATTCGTGGTGATATTGATCTAGCGAGCTTTACATACTAGTCGTTATTCTTGTTATACTTGTTTACGGGATCATCGCTCCGCGAGGGGTGCTCTAGCCTTCCAGATTGGTACCAGGACCGGGGTTAGAGTAGTAATCGACGGCATAGACGTGGTGTCTAGGCTAGAGGTTACCTTTGTTTGCAGCGTGCCCCACGGTTTGTAGAGGTAGGCGGCAGGTGGTGACAGCCCTGTCCGTCCCTTGTAATCCTTCACGTTCGGGTTCGTCGTAGAGCTACAGGCTGGCGTGACTTGGCAGACCAGGTCTATACCAGTGCCCGAAGTAAACGAGTAGAACTTGAGTGCGATCGTCCTGCGGGACAGCTAGATCTTTATTCATCCTCTCAATCCTATACTACTGCCATTCTTGTGTGTCCTTGGGTAAAACTAACCTTGCTGCAGATTATGACCGTTCCTTGGGGGAAACAAATACGATACCTTCGAATACTCCCGGGTGAAGTGCTACAACGGTATTCCGTGCGCTTGCGGATTTATTCGTGGTGTAAGAAATACCAACAAGCATTTCTGGCTCCGTTGCCGGGGAACGGTTACTAATTCTGTAGCGGACCAGGTTTGCCCTCGTAACTTATCTTTACATTCCCGTTCAATTAAATTAGAAAAAAAAATATACACACATGGAGTCATCACCTACAATCCAATCTTTTTCCACTCCACGGGGCGAGCTCTTAGAGCCACCATGTTCATCTCAACTTGTTGTTTCAACAAGCTATGAGCTCTGCCCCAGTTTTATCTCTTTGATCAAAGGACTTTCTTTCTCTGGTTTTAAAAACGAAAATCCTTTTGAACACTTGCGAGAGTTTGAGCAATTGTGTGCATGCCGATTGATCAATGGCATGACACATGAAACTTTAAAGTGGAAATTGTTTTCCTTCTCTCTCAATGGGAAGGCGAAGCAATGGTACACTTACACCGCTAAGAGAGTGAACGGTGATTGGAAAGAATTACGAGACAAATTTTGTCTAGCATTTTTTCCCGTATCTCGTATCACTGCTCTACGCGCGGAAATAATTAACTTTCGCCAAGAGGAGGAAGAAACCCTTAGTGCGGCATGGATACGGTTCTGTTCATTAACAGATTCTGGTCCAGAGTTATTGCTCCAGAACCCATTCTTTTGCAACATTTTTATTCAGGGTTGAGCAAAGACACCGCACTTTATCTTGACACGGCTGCCGGTGGTTCTTTTTCTCATAAGACCATAGCAGAAGCAAAAGATTTGCTAGAAAG
This sequence comes from Eragrostis nindensis, assembly GCA_012490785.1. Lineage (NCBI taxonomy): Eukaryota > Viridiplantae > Streptophyta > Magnoliopsida > Poales > Poaceae > Eragrostis > Eragrostis nindensis. The sequence goes on along the minus strand of JAAXCT010000544.1, from coordinate 42,658 downwards.
GATTGTTGAAAATACACCTTTTTCCGCTGAAATACCCGAGGAGCCGGAGTCAAAAGATGAGGAACTCATTGTGGAAACAACAAAAGGTGTCTACCTTGGTAGACCCAACATCCGAGTCCTCATCTTATTCACGAACAATGACAGAGGATGATGAACCTCTTGAGTTCCCATTTGAGTTTGAGGAAGAAATTTTTGAAGATTTTGGAAACACCTCGAACTATTTGTTTCAAAAGAGACCGCCTGTTCCTTTGCCACCTCCGAACCAATTGAAAAAGAATATCTTGTGGAGACTGTTCGGGAGCTTACTTCAATCATGAGCGATGAATGGTTGAGGGAGAATGAGCTATCCATGGATATCATTCGGCTCTGCCCTCCCTCAACCAACATATGCTGCTCCATCAAAGGAACCAAGGTGAATGCACTCTACAACCCCCTTGTTGGTGCCAATATCCTCTCCGACACATATACGTTGTCAATCTTTGGCAACCGACCATGGACATCAACAAACAAACTCCTCAAGCACCCAGCAGGCCATATCCTTGAGAGTTTGGGGATTGTCAGAGATGTAACTCTCTATCATGAAGACCTTGAGGTTATCCTGGATTTCTACGTCTTCGAAGACCCAAACTTCGACACAATGATAGGGCACCCTATAGAAAATTCCTCATTGATGCCCCATCATTTGAAAACCTCAACTTCACCCTCGGAAAAGAGTCATTCTCCATTCCAATTACCACCTCACGAAACACTCTTTCGATGAACCACTTGAGGAATATCACGTGGAGGAGGTCATGGCCATTTTTCCTCACATGGACCCCGAGTTAGCTTTGGAAGAAGATGCACAAGACTTTATCTTAGAAGAAGCCGACTCGGAGGACACCTTTGAGCTACCACGAACCACACCACCGCCACGACCTCCCATTGATCTCAAAGCGCTACCTCCCCTATGCTTTCTTGCACGGAGATCCGCAAGCTCCCGTCATCATAAGTGACAAGCTTTCGGAAGAAGAAACCACCAAACTCATAGCCGTGCTTGAGAAACATCGCTCCGTTCTTGGCTACTCACTTGAAGACCTAAAAGGGATCAGCCCCGCTCTCTGCATCCATCGCATTCCCACGGATCCTGAAAGTACACCTTCAAGGGAGCCTCAAAGGAGGCTAAACAATGCGATGAGAGAAGTTGTGAAGAAAGAGGTCTTGAAGCTATTACATGCCGGGATCATCTATCCTGTTCCTCACAGTGATTGGGTGAGCCCCGTACAAGTGGTACCCAAGAAAGGAGGTATGACGGTTGTTCATAATGATAAAAATGAACTTATTCCTCAACGAACCGTCACGGGGTGGCGAATGTGCATTGATTACCGAAAACTTAACAAGGCTACAAAGAAAGATCATTTTCCGCTGCCCTTCATCGATGAGATGTTGGAACGGTTGGCAAATCATTCTTTCTTTTGTTTCCTTGATGGGTATTCGGGATATCATCAAATTCCCATCCACCCCGACGATCAAAGTAAGACCACTTTCACATGCCCGTATGGAACTTATGCTTATCGTCGCATGTCTTTTGGTTTGTGCAATGCACCTGCCTCGTTCCAACGTTGCATGATGTCTATTTTCTCTGATATGATCGAAAACATTATGGAAGTTTTTATGGATGATTTCTCTATTTATGGAAAAACCTTCGATCATTGCTTAGAAAATCTAGACAAGGTCTTACAGAGATGCCGTGAGAAGGACCTGGTACTTAATTGGGAAAAGTGCCACTTCATGGTCCGAGAGGGCATAGTTCTTGGACACCTTGTGTCCGAGAGAGGCATAGAGGTGGACAAAGCAAAAATAGAAGTTATAGAAAAGCTTCCGCCTCCTGTGAATATCAAGGGTGTTCGTAGTTTTCTGGGTCATGCTGGTTTTTATCGTCGCTTGATAAAAGATTTCTCTCAAATTGCACGACCCCTTACGAACTTGCTTGCTAAGGATGCACCCTTTGATTTCAATGATGACTGCATGCATGCCTTTGCTACTCTTTAGAATGCACTCGTCTCTGCTCCAATCATTCAATCCCCTGATTGGACGCTTCCTTTTGAAATAATGTGTGATGCTAGTGATTATGCTGTGGGGGCAGTTCTTGGTCAAATGAAAGACAAAAAGCATCATGCAATTTCTTATGCTAACAAAACTTTGACCGGAGCTCAGTTGAATTATACTACCACTGAGAAAGAGCTTCTTGCCGTTGTTTTTGCTTTTGACAAGTTTAGATCTTACTTAGCTGGAGCAAAAGTTATCGTTTACACTGATCATGCTGCTTTGAGATATCTGCTTGCTAAGAAAGATGCTAAACCTCGTCTCATAAGATGGATCCTTCTGCTCCAAGAGTTTGATCTTGAAATTAAAGATAAGAAAGGAGTAGAAAATTCTGTAGCAGATCATTTGTCGCGTATGCAGTTCACTAACTTGCAGGAGTTACCCATAAATGACTTCCTACGCGACGACATGCTGCTGAAAGTGACGGATTCGCACCCTTGGTACGCCGACATTGTGAACTTCATCGCCACAGGATACGTACCACCAGGGGCGGATAAAAGAAGATTGATTTATGAAAGTCGCCGTCACTTATGGAATGAGCCATACCTCTATCGTGTATGCGCCGATGGACTGCTTAGGCGATGTGTGCCCACTCCTGAGAGCACACAAATCATTGAAAAATGCCATGCAGCCCCATACGGTGGACACTATGGTGCCTTCCGTACCCAAGCAAAGATCTGGCAAAGTGGATTCTTCTGGCCAACCATGTATGAAGATACAAAAGAGTTCATTAGAAGATGCCCACAATGCCAGAGATTTGGAGGCATCACAACACGAGATGCAATGCCCCTCACATACAACCTTCAAGTCGAACTTTCGATGTATGGGGCATTGACTTCATGGGACCATTCGTGAAGTCCCAAGATTGTGAGTACATATTGGTGGCGGTGGATTACGTATCCAAATGGGTAGAAGCTATGCCATGCCGAGCTGCCGACTCCAAACACGCTCGCCGGATGTTCCACGAGACTATCTTTCCAAGGTTTGGAACTCCGAGAATGGTGATAAGCGATGGAGGGTCTCACTTCATTGATAAGACCTTCCGTAGCTTTCTAAGAGAGCTTGGAGCAAAGCACAACATTGCCACTCCATACCATCCTCAAACAAATGGGCAGGCCGAAACATCCAACAAACAAATCAAGCGGATCCTGCAGAAAACAGTGTTGGAAATGGGGAAGGGATGGAAGAACAAGCTACCCGATGCACTATAGGCATATAGAACAGCCTACAAGACACCCATAGGCATGTCACCATACCAACTCGTCTATGGAAAAACTTGCCATTTGCCAGTCGAGTTGGAACATAAGGCATATTGGGCCATGAGAACTTGGAACATGGATATGAAAGGAGCTGGGTGGAGAAGAAAAATGGAGATAGCTGAGTTGGAAGAATGGAGAGACAAAGCATATCACAACTCAGCCATCTACAAGGAGCGTACAAAGCGCTGGCACGACCGGCGAATAAAGATAAAAGAGTTCAAAGTTGGAGACAAGGTGTTGCTCTTCATTCAAGGGTAAAACTCTTCGGGCACGGAAAATTGAGAAGTAAATGGGACGGACCATACACCATCATCAACATGTCGACTCATGGGGCAATCACACTCCAAGATGATGGAGGTAATATATTCAAGGTACATGGTCAGCGTCTTAAAATTTATTTGAACCCGAAGCAAATAAAGATTTCGATGTCATGAATCTCATTGATTTAAATCTTTTATTGACATCCTCTGTTTCTTATTTTTACCCGTCGCAATTATTGTACAATATATTATCGAATAAGAAGAGCACTGCAGAAATCAGGGCGCCAGTGGGACCCACACAGGGTCGGCCGACCCCACCTATCAGGTCGGGCGACCCCTGTGAGACCCACAACGGTCCCAAATTTCTTCCACCTCTTTCTCCAACGTTCACAAGCAGAAATCCCACTGATGGAGCTCCTGTTCTGCTCCGGGAAAATCAGGGAAATTCTTTCCTTAGTTCCTTTATAAATATTAGTGATTTCCCCTCTTTTCCCTTGCACCACCCATCTCCTTCATCAAACCAACATCCAAAACACGCCCAACATCACCATGGGCAGCAGCATCCCTGATTTTGATGTGTCCGCCACCACGAGCCAACTCTTGCGCGAACTTGACCTAGAGAACATCCTTGATCCCATCTCCCCTGTTGAGCAAGCTAACTTTGTGGATACCGCACTCTTGGCCCTCCTACCACCACCAAGTGCTCCCGCTGCAGCTCCCATAGCCAAGAAGGTCTTGAGGAAGAGTCATTCCGCTCCACCTCATCCTACCACGGGAGCGCTCACTCCAAGGAAGGCTCGTCGCGACAATCCGGGAACCTCTCTCCGTCCAGGAGAGAAGTACGTGGGATCTCTAGTCACCAAGAGTGGCAATGTGGTACACCATCAATACATTGAGCACTCTCCCCTTGCTGCTGCTCCCAAGAAGATGGGAGACCCACGCTTCAAGATTACGGGCGTCCGTGGGAAGGGGAAACAGCTCGTTCAGCCGCTTACATCAGCAGAAAAGAGGGTGCCTATGAATCTATGAGCTCTACTCCTACCAAGAGAGTTAGGAGGCACCTTTCCCCTTCTCCTATCAAAAGGGCAGGGGGTATGTACGAAAGTGAGGAGGAAAAGACGCCCAAGAAGAAGCCTTATGACCGCCTCCTTGCTAAGTACATCGACCTCCGTGACTCGCATCTTGAGCTTGGAAACAAAGTGGCCGAGCTAAAGGAAGCCGTGGAGGAGCTGCGTGAGAACAACGCAAACTTACGCCGCAGCACCAACTCCAAGCTTAAGCGTCTCTTTAAGGGCGCAGGAAAGGAGGAAAAGTTCTATATCTAATCCTCCACTTTTATTTAGCTAAAAGGCGCATTTTGCTTAGTTTATTTTCATTCCAATTTCCCTTCAAATTTGTAATGCGCCTGCGAGTTCAGTTTAAATTCAATCAATGATAGTGCTCCCCGGGCTTGCATACCGGTAGAGCAATATTTGTGTTTCCATATTTTTGTCGTTTTTGAAGGAAACAGGCAAAAAGGCAAGTGTGTGTGGGGGGGGGGGGGGGGGGGGGTGGGGGGAAACATCGCCATATCTGGAACAATCACGACCAAATCATCCAGAATCATACGAGGCAACTCAGGAACGTTCGCCACGAGAAAACACAGCACCAATGGGGTCCAGGCCAGGTCGGCCGACCCCACCAGGAGGGTCGGGCGACCCCTGGTGGTCCCGACCAGGATCCAGCCTCCTCCTGCCTCCTGAGTTTGCACGACACTTCCACTTTTTGCCTGCCACACCATCAAGTTTATTCTGGTAATCTGAAAATTAAATAAAACTTGACGCACTAATCTTTGGGAAAATCTTAATTGATTTATCTTTTGCCCACAACTCTACCTCTCACATTCATGGACTTGCACACTTGTTATTTCTCGCTTCATCACTGAATGCTTGTGAACACCTTATCACTAGGAACCCATGTTTTTCCTAGATAATTGGCATGTGAGATATGTTTGTCGAAATGATCTTTGCTTAACTTTCAAGTCCTTGGGAATTTATCTTTATGAAAATCAAAAACTTTCCATAGTCTGATGCTCCTCACTTGATTTATATTTTCCTACCAAGGCCAAGAACTCTACATGAATACTTTGATAGCCTATAAGCTGCTAGTTGTCGATTTGAGCTTTGTCAAATTCTTGGACCCTAGTGAGAAGCTTGTCATACTCTTTTGATCAAGATCACGTACACTCCACCTCACATGCTACACTTCTACACTGGAAGTTGAGAAACATTCCATCATCCATCCACCAAATAAATACTCCAAAAAATTCTTTGTTACCTTTCTCTCTCAAAAATATCATTAGAGACATGGCTATGCAAAAAAAGAAAAAGAATAATCCCTGCTCATACAAAAGTAGAGCATGATGGAAAAAATGATGATGGGAAAAAAATAGAGAAAAAGAAAAAGAAGAAAAAAAATATGATAGCCATGTCCTCCTCAAAAGCTCAAAAGAGAGAGAAGGTAACACCAAAAAAAAAGGAGTACAAATAATTTTCAACTTCATACCACCACCACACATGCACATCTTGATCAGATTGTATGACTTGATTTCTCCATTGGATCCAGTCTTTGACTTAGCAATAAAGAGACACTAGTATGCTCCACTTTACCCTACCTTGAGCTCCACAAAGCCTGATCAAACACAAGGAGGGAAGAGGTAAATCAGGGCCCTTGAGAGGAAAATACACAAACACCATGAGCGACTTGAGAGAGTCACTTGAGGAGCATGAAACTATGTTTTTATTTCTGAAAATTATGCAAAAATCCACAAGGTACTTGACAGGGAAAGCGAGGTGATTTGAGACATGACCGTTCCACTTATCAATCATCCAAGGAATGCATGTTAGACACCTCAAAGTTCACAGGTATGAAGTGTGGCTTGCAATAACTTGTGTGCAGGCTCTCATTATGAGGATGAGTATCTCCCGCCTTATGCTCGCAAATTTACTCGAGACGAGCAAAGAGCTAAGTGTGGGGGAGTTGTTGACGGCACTCAGACCCAATTTTTACCCGTCAACTAGCTGCGCTTTTTATAATAAAACAATCACCAAAGTAGACTTAGGTCTTTAAACTAATGATTTTCACAAGTCTTGGTGAATTTGTGAGTGCAGCTGCAATTCATAGGAAAACGGGGAAACGGAAGCATAAAAGGCCCAAGTTGGAAACACCAATTTTCCCCGGAATTAAGAATTCCTCTCTTGAAGCCCAAAATCCAAATATCCTGGCTTCAACTCCACCCACAGCAGGTGGATCAGAGGACAACACAGCCCAGAGAAGCAGCACGAGGAAGACCAGGCCCAGAGGGGCCCACCAGGGGTCGGCCGACCCCAAACCCTAGGTCGGCCGACCTGTGATGGAGGCCCCCCTGGCCCATCTTGTTATGTCGGTTCGCCACCGCCTTCCAGAGGTCGGTTCCACCTGCAATCAATGCCACCGACCTAAGGAACCGCCTCAAGTTGCCGACCTTCTTGGGCTATAAATAAAGGGGTACCCCCCTCCTCCAAAGCACATCACAAGACACAAGTCATTCCACTCCCATCCAGGCCAAGGGCCTCTTGTACAGTAGTAGAATAGAGGAGAGGGCAAGGATCAAGGAGAGGGATAGCTTTCCTTTGGTTATTTCCTTATCTTGTACCCTTGGCGGATATTTATCTTATTAATAGTTCATCGTTCGTTCTTCGTTCGTTCGTCGTTCGTTCATCGTTCTTCGTTCGTTCGTCGTTCGTTCGTCGTTCGTTCTTAGTTCGTTCATCGTTCGTCGTTCGTTCGTCGTTCGTTCATAGAACGATCGTTGTTCTTATTCGTAAGATTAGTATTCGTGGTGATATTGATCTAGCGAGCTTTACATACTAGTTGTTATTCTTGTTATACTTGTTTACGGGATCATCGCTCCGCGAGGGGTGCTCTAGCCTTCCAGATTGGTACCAGGACCGGGGTTAGAGTAGTAATCGACGGCATAGACGTGGTGTCTAGGCTAGAGGTTACCTTTGTTTGCAGCGTGCCCCACGGTTTGTAGAGGTAGGCGGCAGGTGGTGACAGCCCTGTCCGTCCCTTGTAATCCTCCACGTTCGGGTTCGTCGTAGAGCTACAGGCTGGCGTGACTTGGCAGACCAGGTCTATATTCATCCTCTCAATCCTATACTACTGCCATTCTTGTGTGTCCTTGGGTAAAACTAACCTTGCTGCAGATTATCACCGTTCCTTGGGGAAAACAAATACGATACCTTGGAATACTCCCGGGTGAAGTGCTACAACGGTATTCCGTGCGCTTGCGGATTTATTCGTGGTGTAAGAAATACCAACAGCGTCATGCTGTTGGTATTTCTTACACCACGAATAAATCCGCAAGCGCACGGAATACCGTTGTAGCACTTCACCTGGGAGTATTCCAAGGTATCGTATTTGTTTTCCCCAAGGAACGGAGGTATCCTGCAGCAAGGTTAGTTTTACCCAAGGACACACAAGAACGATAGTAGTGTAGGATTGAGAGGATGAATAAAGATCTAGTTATCCCTTAGGATAGACGCACTCAAGCTCTACTTGTCTACTTCGGGCACTGGTATAGACCTGGTCTGCCAAGTCACGCCAGCCTGTAGCTCTACGACGAACCCGAACGTGGAGGATTACAAGGGACGGACAGGGCTGTCACCACCTGCCGCCTACCTCTACAAACCGTGGGGCACGCTGCAAACAAAGTAACCTCTAGCCTAGACACCACGTCTATGCCGTCGATTACTACTCTAACCCCGGTCCTGGTACTGATTCAGAAGGCTAGAGCACTCCTTGCGGAGCGATGATCCCGCAAACAAGTATAACAAGAATAACGACTAGTAAACAATGCTTGCTAGATCAATATCACCACGAATACTAACTTATGAATAAGAACAACGAACGAACTATGAACGAACGACGAACGAAGAACGAACGACGAACGAACGAAGAACGAACGACGAACGAAGAACGAACGACGAACGAACGAAGAACGAACGATGAACTATAAATAAGATAATATCCGCCAAGGTACAAGATTTGGGCTAAGTCCTCACAAAGGGAGGACTACCCCTCTCTTCTCCCCTGCCCTCTCCTCTACTCTACTACTATACAAGAGGCCCTTGGCCTGGATGGGAGTGGAATGACTTGTGTCTTGTGTTGTGTGTTGGAGGGGAGGGGGTACCCCTTTATTTATAGCCTTGGTAGGTCGGTTTGGGGGTCCTCCACCGCCTTGGGGCATTGATTGCTGGCTGAACCGACCTTGGTATGACGGTGGGAAACTTCCATAAAAAGATGAGCCTTAGAGGCTAAGGCTCTGGGTCGGCCGACCTGCCCTGTGGGGTCGGCCGACCTGCCTTTGCCGCCTCTTGCTTTCCTTCTTCTCTGGCATATCCTCTGGCATATCCTTGATTTGATTCTAGATGCTATCCTCTGAGATATTCTTTATATGATTCTGATATGATCCTTGGATATGATTCTGATATGGATCCTCCGGAATATTCTTGATATGATTTGGGTTGATTTGGTGGATCCATATATCTTTGCCATTATTGAGGATCTCCAGGAGAGGATATTTCTTCATGTCTCCTTGATATTGGGCTTTTGGGGAGATATCTTTATTCCGGGGAAATCGGTGTTTCCAGAGTGGGCCTTTTACGCTTCCTTTTCCCCGTTTTCCTATGAAATGCAGCTGCACTCACAAATTCACCAAGACTCGTGGAATCCGTTAGTTTCAAGTCCTAAGTCTACCTTTGGTGTTTGGTTTGAGGGCAAAAGGTGCAGCTAGTTGACGGTTTATTTTGGGTCTAAGAGCCGTCAACAACTCCCCCACACTTAGCCTTTGCTCGTCCTCGAGTAAAGATAAAGGACTAAGGTGGAACATAACTTTCTTTGGTATGATGCTAGCATACAAGTTATTCCAAGCCATACCTGCACCCGTGAACTTTGATGTGTCTACCATGTCATCTTGGGCGGTTGAGGAATGGAACGGTCATGATTCGAGTCATCATAGCTGCATCTGCTGAGTACTTGGGTTTTTTGAAAGATTTTCAAAAGTAAAAACATAGCTCATACTCCTCAAATGATAACTCTCAGATCGCTCAATGTGTATGATTCCTCACCAAGGCATTTGATTTGCCTCTTTTCATCCTACTTCTATGTAAGGCTTTATGTGGAGCTTGGTAGGGAATGAAAAGGAGCATACTTGCATTACTTATGTTGCTAAGTCAAAAACCGGATCCAAGGAGATAACAAGTCATACAATCTGATCAAGAATGTGCATGTGTGTGGATAAGTGTATGATAAAGTGAATATGGTGGATACTCCTTGATGTGATGATGTCTCTCTCTTGATTGCTTTTTATTTGAGAACATGGCTATCACTTATTTTCTTTTCTTTTCTTTCTTCTTCATTTTTTTTTTCGATCACGCTCATGCTTGAGCGGTTCTTTCTTTTATTCATGCTCATGCATATGAGCACTCTTTCTTTCTTTCCTCTTTTTTTTTTTTCGGATAGCCATGTCTCTTTTGCAAGAATATTTGGAGAGAGACATCAACAACAAATGACGGAGTATTTATTTTGGTGGATGGATGAATGAAATGGTGTGGCTAACTTCCAGTGTAGAAGTTTAGCATGTTTTGTGGTGGTGGTGTATGTGTACGTGATCTTGATCATGAAAGTATGACAAGCATCTCACAAGGGTCACAACAATTTGACAAAGCTCAAAGCAATAACAAGCAGCATTTGTAGAGGCTTTCAATGTGATCAATATTTGGCTCTGGTGGGAAATATAAGATCATTGAGGAGTGCAAAGCTATGGATTTTGGATTTTGCAAGATAAATTCCCAAGCACTTTATGCAGAATAAACAAGATTCCTCTCATCCAACCATATCACATTCGCCAACAACTTAGATAAACATGGGGTCCTATGAGATTGGTGTTCACAAGCAACAGGTGTATGATGCGAGGAATAAAGAGTATGCGGACCAACCAGGTGAAAGTATGTTGGTTCATTTTATATTTGAGTTAAATCTACAAGATTTTCATGAAAGATTATTTTAACTCAAGAATAAGGGAGAAGGGTATAGGATGCGCAAACCATCGCCGTGGATGAAGTGGAGATCATGTGGGACCTTTGAATGTTTGATCGAACCAAGGGGTTCAATCATTCTTTGTTTTCTTGTGCCCAATGGCTCCACTCCTTAGCGTGTTGATCAGTGCGATGTTGTGCATCGTGTTGGTGGGAGATCTCGAATGTGTGCGTGATGAAGACAGAGAGATCTCCCCCACACTTGTTCTTGTACCTGGCTTATTTATTCAAAACAAACAAAAGAATGTGGAAACAAAAAGGACTCCACCGGGGTTAAAGACCGGGGAGCCTAAATTTATTTAATTTGGAAACTAGCTCAAGGCGCATTATGTGTTTTTGAAAAAGGAAGTAAAAGCGCCTAGTTTATTCATATATATTTTTTTTGTTATTTATTTATTTCTTTATTTGACTTTAGATTCTTTTTCAACTTTTTATTTTATCATGTAAGGTGAAAGTGAAAAGATACAAGTTGCGATACAATTTACCTTAGTGGGGGAGGTTCCCTCCCCCACACTTGTTCTTTGCTCATAGCCCTTGATTGGGGTTGAACCCCGTGCGTTGGTTGTGGGTCTTGAGATTGACCGGGCTTTGTTGCAGCGCGGCGTTGATGTTGGCACATTGGTCCTCAATGGTTTGCTGCCATCATGTGCCACGACGAACCTCAAGCCTCATATCCTTGCGTGGGTTGGTCCCAACCAAGTGATACTTAGTTGTTTCCCACCCCGCTTAGATATTCATAGGCTGGGGCTGCGGTTGTGGCACCTTCATGGCTGCATTCCTTAGCGTTTTTCCAAGTAATCCCTGCCAAAAACACTACTCCTGCAAGCAATCCACATCCAACTTGGAGAGGGATGGTTAGCTCTCATAGCATATACAAATAAAGTCCCGGGTTAGTTAACCGGATCTCATTTGTATAGCCGAGGAAGATAATCACAAGCGAATCATGCGGACCGTGTATGAGAGAAACCATAAACATAATAATCCTCATTGATAAAAGATCAGGGCTCATTGGCATGAGAAGATTAAGCATTTTCTAAAGCCCAGACTCTTTAAGCAACATGAGCAATCAACGAGGTGCACTCAACAGGTCCTTGATGCTTGAAAAGTTCTAACCATTGCCAATGCATTGCGGAGGAGGGATTCTTAAGTTGTAAACCATGGCAGCAGGATTCTAAACTCATTCCTCATAGAAAGGTCAAATGATCGTCTTAAGGAACACAAATCATAGCAAGCCGTTCATGCATCAAGGACAAGGTGGAATGTGACATTTTGCCAAAGAGCATGCTTGCGAAGAATAGGAGTTGAGAACAAGCTTAAGCAAGCAATGCTTATGGAAGCCTAGTAGTAGACCAAGATTGTTTCATGAAAGCACTTGATACTCGTTCAGCAAGAACCGAAGAGTAAAAACATTGTCTACTACTAGCAGGGTGCATAAAACTGTATGGCAAGTAGGAGAGAACCTATCGTACCACATCAAGCAACATCATCTCACCCTATGGCTCCTAATCAGTGGCAAAGTTGACATTCATACCTGCCTTGTGCAGCAATTCCGAGTCACATGCTCATGTGTGAGCATGGACACGGTTCCATGAGTGTTGTAGGCTTGCATCTCCTCATCGCACACCAAGATGGATTGGTGTGAGAGAGGAGTCTCGACGTGTTGTTTTCATCGTAGTCCACCTCCATGGGATCCTCTTGAAGCTCTTCATGCCAACCTTCTTGAGTTAGGCATGAGCTCGATGGAGAGGTATGAATATGTGTCGCATCGAGAGTGACTTGGGTTTGAGCTTGTCACCTTCTTCAACGTATCGATGAGCCACTTGTTGGCCCATTTCATAGCTGCACACAAGAGCGAGAACACAAGAGCAAACTCGAGAACGGGTTATGTTAGTGTAAATAATGTGGATCACCCGTTGGCTGCCCTTGCAAAGATTTTTTTTTTTCGCAACTCAAATCATGAAAACAAACTAAAAGAAGAAAAGGGAAATCTTTTTCTTACGTTTGAGGCAAAACGCAAAAAAGGATTTGTCTCAAATTTATTTCTCCTCTTTTTCTTTGAATGATTTTCAAAAATAAAAGAAGAGTTGGAACACTTCCAACAACGAAGAACTTATTTTGGAAAACTCCCCAACATGAAAATGGAAAAGCAAAAAGGGAGAGAGAAAATATTTTTCTTAAACTTGAGATAAAATACAATGGAAAATTGGGGAAATGCGAGAGCAAGAATTTCGTTGTAAGGGTGCTTGAGTGAAATTTGAAGAGTCCAAACACCCTTGCATCCAATTATAAAGAAATGAAGCCCAAATTGGTCACCAGCCCCACTTGGCTATAAAATGCCATAGGAGGCTGTGCCAAAATGTTCCAGAAATTTTGCTCAAAGCATTTTCCAACAAAAGATTATCTCAAATTCATTTTCCCAAAATTGTTATTTCAAAAGAAATGAAAATCTCTTTGTTTTTTCAAAGAAGAAAAAAAAAGAGTTGGAGGAGGTCCAACTTGCTGGAGAATTATTTTGGAAACTTCCAAAAAATACAAATGGAAAAATCAATGAAAGATGGAAATATATTTTTTCTTGAATTTGAGACACAATCCAATGAAAACTTTGGAGAAAGGTGTGAAGAAATGAAGTCCAATTCGGTCAACAACCCCACTTGGCTATAGACAGCCATAGGAGGTTGTGCCAAATTTCCACCAAAAGTTTGCTCAACGCATTTTTTTTTCATCAAAAAGTAGTCTCAAAAAATCATTTTCCAAATTTATTCCCTTAAAAGAAATAAAATATTTTTTTATGCAAAATGCAAAGTGGTTTGAAAAATCCCAAACATGATTTGGAAAAAATTCAAACATGCAAGAATGCAAGTGAATCAAATATGCATTTTTTTTTTGTGGAAAAAGCAAATATGCAAAACAATGCAGGTGAAAATTTCAAACATGCATGGATGCAAATCGGGGAAAAATCAAATATGCATGTTGAAAGAGAAATCAAATATGGAAGAAGCAAATATGAGATAACTACCGATTATCCTGTCGGCAAGGGCATCATCATTTTTAAGTCCGATGAGCAAGACTTTTCTCCGTCATGTTCTTGATAATATAGTCCCGGAGAATGATCTGCATGGTTAGTGCCAAAAATGCAACCACGAGATTTGCAATATTTATGATAAATGAAAGCATCTACAACCATCCTGAAGAACAAGTAGCAAAAGAGAGCTTTATGGTGGTTGTAGGCATCAAAAGCGGTTATGGCACTAACGATGCTTGACTCTAGAGATTCATGATATGAGCATGTATCAAAAGGTTGTTCAAGGAAGAAGCTCTCATGCTCATTCAATGATTCATCTTTGGATTCTAGAGTCGATGCCTCAAGAAATTCCATGGCCGAAGGATTTTCTTCGAGAAGTTCTTGATCATCATCAAAAATGATGCAAGGAGGGCCAGAGGGAAAGGACTCAAGTGAGGCAGAAGAAGAGGATCGTTGGATTTGAAGTGTTTGTTCCTTCTTGTCCTCTTCTTGGTTGGAAAACTTCTCATCCTCATGAAGAGCAAGATCGGGCGATATGAAGGGAGATATGAACTTTACTTGCTCGAGTGGTGAATGATCGAGGTGAGGTTTCGCCAAAGGATTTTGAGTGGTAGTGGTGGCGAAAGAAGTTTTCCACTGGTTTTCTTTTGGATCCTCCTTGTGAAATGATTCTTTTGGAGGATCGGGAGGAGAAGGAGGTGGTTTCTTTACCCAGGTGTAATTCGAGGTATTCCCATAATCTTCAAAAACAATTTCCTCGAACATCGGATATTCAAAGGGTTCATCTTCTTCTTCCTCCTCCATCATTTGTGGTTTGGGGGGTGATGTAGAGGTTGGTGGTTTTTGATAGGAAGAATTCAAGGTGTTTCCGCAACCTCCAAAGATATTATCCCCAAACTTAGATGGGAACTCCAGAGGTTTTTCATCCTCTATCATTGTTCGTGGCTTCGGTGAGGGCTCAACGGTCGAATGATATGATTTAGAAGTCAAAGGCTTGCATTCGGCAGTTGGAGTCTCCTCACAGCTCGACTTGGGTTCTTCTGGCGGTTCGAAGGAAAAGGGAGTGTTTTCTACGATCCGTTCTAAAAGTTCTTTTCCTTCGGCTAAGGTTTTATGAAAGAAAGATCCGCCAGCAGCATTGTCGAGATAAAGTGCGGTGTTTTTGCTCAACCCCGAATAAAAATGTTGAAAAAGAACGGGTTCTGGGAGCAATAACTCTGGGCCGGAATCTGTTAATGAACAGAACCGGATCCATGCCGCACTAAGGGTCTCTTCCTCTTCTTGGCGAAAGTTAATTATTTCCGCTCGTAGAGCAGTGATACGAGATACGGGGAAGAATGCTAGACAAAATTTGTCTCGCAATTCTTTCCAATCGCCGTTCACTCTCTTAGCGGTGTAAGTGTACCATTGCTTCGCCTTCCCATTGAGGGAGAAGGAAAACAATGTCCACTTTAAGGTTTCATGTGTCATGCCATTGATCAATCGGCATGCACACAATTGCTCAAACTCTCGCAAGTGTTGAAAAGGATTTTCATCTTTAAGACCAGAGAAAGATAAACCTTTGATCAAAGCAATAAAACTGGGGCAAAGCTCATAGCTTGATGATAAAACTGGTTGTGATGATAAAGGTGGCTCTAAGAGCTCGCCCCGTGGAGCAGAGAAAGATTGAATCATAGGTTGTGGCTCCATGGTAAATGTTTTTGGTATTTTTCTTAAGTGGATAGGTGAAGGTGTGAAAAGGATGGAAAGGATAGATGGTGAAATTTTTTTTTTCTTTTAATGATGGTAAAGGAAAGATAAAAGGATACAGTACGAGGGCAAACCTGGTTCGCAGCAGAGATAGCAACCGTTCCCCGGCAACGGCGCCAGAAATGCTTGTTGGTATTTCTTACACCACGAATAAATCCGCAAGCGCACGGAATACCGTTGTAGCACTTCACCCGGGAGTATTCCAAGGTATCGTATTTGTTTTCCCCAAGGAACGGAGGTATCCTGCAGCAAGGTTAGTTTTACCCAAGGACACACAAGAACGATAGTAGTGTAGGATTGAGAGGATGAATAAAGATCTAGTTATCCCTTAGGATAGACGCACTCAAGCTCTACTTGTCTACTTCGGGCACTGGTATAGACCTGGTCTGCCAAGTCACGCCAGCCTGTAGCTCTACGACGAACCCGAACGTGGAGGATTACAAGGGACGGACAGGGCTGTCACCACCTGCCGCCTACCTCTACAAACCGTGGGGCACGCTGCAAACAAAGGTAACCTCTAGCCTAGACACCACGTCTATGCCGTCGATTACTACTCTAACCCCGGTCCTGGTACTGATTCAGAAGGCTAGAGCACTCCTTGCGGAGCGATGATCCCGCAAACAAGTATAACAAGAATAACGACTAGTAAACAATGCTTGCTAGATCAATATCACCACGAATACTAACTTATGAATAAGAACAACGAACGAACTATGAACGAACGACGAACGAAGAACGAACGACGAACGAACGAAGAACGAACGACGAACGAACGAAGAACGAACGATGAACTATAAATAAGATAATATCCGCCAAGGTACAAGATTTGGGCTAAGTCCTCACAAAGGGAGGACTACCCCTCTCTTCTCCCCTGCCCTCTCCTCTACTCTACTACTATACAAGAGGCCCTTGGCCTGGATGGGAGTGGAATGACTTGTGTCTTGTGTTGTGTGTTGGAGGGGAGGGGGTACCCCTTTATTTATAGCCTTGGTAGGTCGGTTTGGGGGTCCTCCACCGCCTTTGGGCATTGATTGCTGGCTGAACCGACCTTGGTATGACGGTGGGAAACTTCCATAAAAAGATGAGCCTTAGAGGCTAAGGCTCTGGGTCGGCCGACCTGCCCTGTGGGGTCGGCCGACCTGCCTTTGCCGCCTCTTGCTTTCCTTCTTCTCTGGCATATCCTCTGGCATATCCTTGATTTGATTCTAGATGCTATCCTCTGAGATATTCTTTATATGATTCTGATATGATCCTTGGATATGATTCTGATATGGATCCTCCGGAATATTCTTGATATGATTTGGGTTGATTTGGTGGATCCATATATCTTTGCCATTATTGAGGATCACCAGGAGAGGATATTTCTTCATGTCTCCTTGATATTGGGCTTTTGGGGAGATATCTTTATTCCGGGGAAAATCGGTGTTTCCAGAGTGGGCCTTTTACGCTTCCTTTTCCCCGTTTTCCTATGAAATGCAGCTGCACTCACAAATTCACCAAGACTCGTGGAATCCGTTAGTTTCAAGTCCTAAGTCTACCTTTGGTGTTTGGTTTGAGGGCAAAAGGTGCAGCTAGTTGACGGTTTATTTTGGGTCTAAGAGCCGTCAACACATGCCCAAGACGGTATATGACAGGCTAAACCGCCCATTATCGCCAACGGCTATGTGCTTGCAACTTGCGGATCGGTCGGTTCGCCATCCTGCGGGTATTGCCGAAGATGTTCCTGTGCAGATCAGAAATTTCTTCGTCCCCGTTGATTTTGTTGTGCTAGATATGGAAGTGGATGTCAAGACCCCTCTCATCCTTGGGAGGCCATTCTTGAGCACCACCAACGCCAACATCGACGTGGGGGCAGGAGAGGTCCACTTGGATTTCAACGGCAGGGAAGAGACGTTCAACTTTAAGTCCAAGGTTCAGCAATGCAAGCAAGTACGGGTCATATATGGAAAGGACCCAAGGGAAGTGGAGAAGATTGAGATTACTCCACCCATGCCACAGCCAGACAAGCTCATTGCATACATGAGAAACTATCTGGCAAGAGAGAATGCAAGAAAGCCAGCTAATTATTGGAGGACTCCAAGGAGGATGCCTCAGCCGCCAAACGCACCGCAAGCCCCTCTTGCTCCTCCTCCGCAAGAAGGAGTAGGCGAGTCACAATCGCCCAAGAAGAGGAGAGCCAGGCGCTCACGAAAGAAGAAGGCAGCTACGGTATCGACCGATGAGAGTACAACAAAGGCGCCTAGTAAAGAAAAGGTCGCCGCCACCAACACAAAGAAGACAACAAAGGTGTGGCGGAAGAAAGAAGGAACCTCATCCTCGCCAGATTCTCCAGCGAGCGAGGTCCAAACAAGTTGAAGACATAGAGAACGTCTAGCTCAAGACGTAAAAATGAGAGCCCTCCGATTGGGGAGGCCATCCCAATCGTTATCCTAGCTAGGCCTAGCTCTTGTTTTTCTTTTATAAACCATAAAAACAAAATAAAAAGTAGAAAATTTAAAAACAACAAAAATAATAGGATTCCCGGCGATGCTCATTAGGGGCTAGCCACTTGTATCATCCTCACTCTTTTTTGCAGATCAAGAAGGAGGAGGAAGAGCCTAAATCAAGCTTAAGTCTTGCAAAGACTCAAGCTTGGGGAGGGCCGACAGGTAAGAAGGAGTTCAACACTAGCTCGAGTCTTGCAAAGACTCAAGCTTGGGGAGGACCCCAGGTAAGTATTCCTAACCTTTCTTAATAAATAAACTCCCTGTTTCGAATAAATGCTAGAATCTTGGTGTTATGCTACGCATAAGGGAAATGATGATCGAGTTACAAATTAGCTTCCCATGTGTCGCATAGATGCAACCTCTACTCCTGACATATGTGTTATTTTTATTTGAGCATGATCACATCATGAGTCTTGCTTATTTTCGTGGGTTGCATTTGTTGCACCAAGTCTGAGCATTGTGGATTGTGATATGGCATGATTAGGACTTGTTGCAATTTCTTAGTATGGTTTCATCCAGAGATGTTTTTCTTGAATTGCTGCAAGTACCTAAAACCCTTCCGTTTTGGCACACTTCTCTTAATGTGAGGATTTATTTACCTACCAGAGCCATATCATAATATTCGAAACAGCCCCACTCATAGCCATTTGTTTATGTATTGAGTTTTGTTAAGGTTTGATGTGCTCTTGAAACTAAGCACTCCTAATTTTGGTCATAATCCCTTCGCATGTGTTTTCGAAAATTTATCTCTACCAAATAAAAAGGGGAATGTTTGGATAAATCAACCAAATATTTTTCAGAATTTGCAAAACTTTTGGTCCCTCCAAAAAGCTCAAGAATATTTCAAAATGTTTCCTTTGAACCACGAAAAAATTTATAGCCCCTTTCACCGTGGAGTAGTAAAAAAAAAAACTCCATGGTTGCATGACAAAAGACAATGGCTATATGGTTCTTATCATAAACATCTTGAGCAAAATAAAGGACCAATGTTTTCAAAACCCCCTTCCACAAGTGTGAGTTCATTTTCTCCCCCTCCATCGCATCATTTCTTATGACCAAAATAAATGGAGTTGCTATGTTGATTGAGACTCATTCTTTAGCTTTACAATATATGCATGACATTTGTGCATTCCTTACCAAGCTCCACATACAAAACCTCATTTGGTAGAAGGTAGGATGAGTGAAGCTTGTAGGAATAGACTCACATCAGGTGTGTGAGAGAAGTGCCGTACAAAACGAAGGAGAAATTTTTGCACCTTACCTTGCAGCACATAAAAACTCTGGATGCATACCTGCTAGAATTGTTGACTTGTCCAAAAGTGCCGTTCTGGTCTTCAATGCTGCATGACAAGGTGTAACATATAAGCTCCATGATTTTTGCAACACTCATGAATATTTTGTGCTCTCGTAAACTTACCACTATTTAGGGAGTATGTTGTTGCATCTTTATTACCCATGGGGCGTTTCTTTGTAACTCCTGATCCGCTGGTATCCTGAGTTGAGTTTGCTCGGGACGAGCAAAGTTTAACCTTGGGGAGGTTGTTGGCGGTCGTTAAATCATGTTTTGACCGCCACCCTACCGGTAAATAAAAGCATAACACCAAGATTTTATGCATAGTATATAGGATTAATGCTACTCCACAAACTTTGGTGAATATTTGGATGCAGGAGTGAATAATGGAGGAAAGTGGGCCCAGTCAGGGAAAATACCTGGCCGGCCGGCCCCACCCTAGGCCGGCCGGCCCCACCTGGTGGCCGCGGGCCCCGGGCTCCCTCCAGTGGGCTAGAAAACTGGTCCACCACGCGTAATTGAAGGCCCAGCCCAGTGGATTCCACCGTCATTCTAGAAGGTGGGCCATTTGGGCCTTAACTTGGCCCCCACTGCAATCCTGCCGACCCCACGAAGAAGCCGACCTTCAGACCGCCCTCAGGGAGTGATCTGGAGCGTCCAGGAGCAAGTCGGTGGCGAGCCGACACAGGGGACGACCGGCCGGCCACCCCCTAGGCCGGCCGGCCGGCGCCTTGGAGACCTATAAATAGGACCCCCCGGCCTCTGAAGCAACTCGCACCTCACACTTCATCCAAGTGTTTACATTTTCTTGTTTAGTAGTAGCTTTGGGAGTTAGAGTAGAGTAGAGTAGAGTGAGAGCTCTCTCGGGCTTCCGGAGTGTAAGGATCGTGTGACCGAGAGGGGGGGTGAATCGGGCACACCATGAACTAAAATTTTTTGCACTTCTAGCTACTCTTTCTATTTGCACAAGTAAAGGATACATAACTAGAGAGTACGTGTGCACTATGTGATAGTGATCAAGCAAGGATAACCATGTGCTAGGACTTGTACATGCTAGGAGCAAGGTATACATGAGCATATAAGAACAACCTAGCATATGACGATATACAAGATAAGCTCAACAAGTCCTACACATGCTAGTGTATAAGGTAAAGCACTCAAGCAATCTAGCATGCATATGGGTAACACATACGGAAGCTCAAGTAAGTCCTATACATGCTAGTGTATATGATAGATAGACAAACAACTAGCATGCATACAAGTAACACATAGGGAAGCTCAAGCTAGTGATCATGATAACAAGATAGATACAACATAAAGCATAACAAGATCACTAGATGATATCAAGCAAGTGTATGAGCTATGAGCAAGTAAGTACACATAAGGAAAGCGCATATCACTAGAGATAACATAGAGCTAGCACACGGAAACAATCATCGAGCAATCATATGATAAGCACAAGTCTACTACATGCATATAAGATAAACAAGATAATAAGTGCAAGTAGTAGAGAGTAAGAGTAAGAGATTGCTCATCGATTTTTCCCGTGGTCTCGGAAGGATGGCGCCTTCCCCTACTCCACGTTGGGTCACTCCCGTCGGAGTCTCGACCCCGTCCCTCCGCTCGATGGCGATCCCCTCTAGAGCACACTCCACCCTTTAAGCCGGTGATGTCCCCTAAGAGCACGCTTCACTCCTCGAGTGAAGTCACGGGCTTCACCCCGCCGCACACCGGCAATGCTCTCCTCCTTGGGACCATCCACCGCTCTTGAGTGAAGTCGCGGGCACGTCCCGCCGGGCTTCTCCCGGGTACTCCTCCGAAGGTAAGGCTCCGCACTTGATGCGTGCCAAAGGGCGCTCCACTAGTAATGCTTCTTTCGCACGGGAAGCTCCAAGACCGTGTACAAACTTGTGTCGGCTTCCACACTCTCTTTGGCAAGCTCAACACCGACGCCTAACCGGTCTAGGCCTTGCCATAGACCAAAGGTAACAAACCAAGACCGCCTCCCTATGACCACACTAGTCCTAGAGGTGGATGGATGCTCTCAACCCTCTCAAGCACTAAGCTTTCTTCTCCAAATCTTCTTCATGTGCTTCTCCTCTCTCTCAAGCACCAAGATTTCTCTCTAAAGCCTCTCCATGTGCTTCTCTTGCATCCTCTTGGCTCCCACTGTGTTTCCCCACTGATAACAATGGCCAAAGGCACCCCAAAGGGCCAAGCAACCGGCTATATATAGGCTACCAACCCAAAACTAGCCGTTGCTCAAAAGTGCCCTGCGAAACTAGAGACCGTACAAAGGACCGTACTGTCCGGTCTCCATTAGACCGTACTGTCCGGTCTCTATTTCCAGGCGCATCTCCATCTTCTTCTTCATCTTCAATGAAGACCGTACTGTCCGGTCCCTAGGACCGTACCGTCCGGTCGATTGTCCGGTCTTCATTTCTTCCACTTCCAGAAACTTCATCTTCTCTGTCTGGAAATCCTCTGATGACCGTATTGTACGGTCCCTAGACCGTACTGTCCGGTCAACTGTCCGGTCTTCATTTTCTCAGCATCCCGAGACTTCACTTCTCTGTCTGGATCTTCAATGAAGACCGTATTGTACGGTCTCCATGACCGTACTGTCCGATCTCTACTGCATAAGCTGAAAACTTGATCCACTTCTTGATCCTTGCTTCCAACTTCTTCATTCTTGGTTCCTCTTCTCCTCTGCTGTCACCCTAGTGCCTGAGAGACTCTTTGAGCATCCACTCACCTCTACCACTAGTGTGACCTAAGAGAAACGACTCGATCCCCCTTGATAGTCCGGTTTTTCCTATGGACTCAAGCCAACATCCACACCAAGCCACACTTGCTTGGATCTAGCATGTCCTTAGCCTTGATCCATCTCTTCAACCGCAACCTCCATCAAGTCCTTGATCCTTGTCGTCATCCATCGTCGAGGCAACCAATCAACGGGATATAGAGAATAGGTAGGCGCATTCCTTCAATGACGAAGCTTCTTCATTGTGACCTAAAGAATATGCATGAACACCTTTCCTACATCCAAAGATGTTAGTCACAATGATCTAGTTGTCACAAAGGACAACCCGATCGAAGCATCATATAATGTGCATAAGATAAACAAGAACATCATCACATAATAGACAAGATCATCATGGCATATGATATAAGGTAAGACCAACATGATGATCACGAGTATGTCAAGGTATAAGATACATAGAGGAACACATGACATACTCACCTTGTCTCTTACCTCATGTGCATAGTAGTTACCTCGTAGAGTAGTCCTCATGTTCACTTCTTCTCTTTATCAACTTCCTTGCAACCTTTGAGGTGTTGGCACTCCAATAGTGTGTCACTACATCCATGAGACTAAACATCTTGCAAACTAGCAAACCTTGTTAGTCCTATTGACCATGTTGACATCAATCACCAAAACCTATGAACCATGCTCTAGGTTCATTGATCTTACACGGAGTCTTCTCGGAGTCTTGGTATAATTCTTTGTATCCTTACTCTTGAGATATTCTTTTATTTAATATATAATTAGTTTTATCTTTATTTATTTCTTTTAGTAGTTCTTTTCTATTTAGTTTATTTATTCTATTAAGTAAGTGCTCGTAGAAGTCTTGTTGTGGGATTCGTGATTGTTGGTGTACGCAAGTACGAGAGAGTGCCACCGTCGGAGATGACGTCCGGTGAAATCTGTGCTTGTTTATACTTAGATAGGGCTGCTCCGTTGATCAAGAGTAGTTCCTCTAGGCGGGTTGTAAGCATGGCGCTTAGAGCTTGGCCTATGCACGTTTGGCACCCAACCCCACGGAGGATGGTAGCCGCGAGTGTATGTGACAGCTGCACCGGTCTCTGTAATCCACCACGTCCGGGTTGGACTCAGCAGGGTCTTAATTATAGCATACGGTTCCCTAGGTTCGAACTAGCAACATCGGTTGACCTAGCACGTGTGTGCCCCGAAACGACATGACTTGTATGTGTATGAGCTTAACTAGAGTAGGTAATCTTTGTAGACTTGACTGCTAGGAAGAGTAAATAATAGATGAACATATAGGAAGTCTTAACTCTATCTCGTTGCTCTCCCAAATGTATACTACAGTTTTTCTTTTATCACTTCGGATTTGAGGATGTGTGTGCCACCCATATATATCATGCCTATCTTACCCCCGTCTCAAGTATAGTTGATACATTATTTCTTCTCCAAATTATTCAATGCATTGCTACTATTCAGCTCCCTTTTGCTCTACTTCCCTGCGGAAATATAAATACGATAACACTGGAATACTCCAAGGTGAAATGTACAATGGTGATCCGTGCGCTTGCGGAATTAATGAATTTAATTTTATCGCATAAGAACCGCCAACACTGTGTTGTCCCTCTGGCGGCGGATCTTGAAACCCTAGGGCTTTTACAGGTTTATATAGGGCTATGCTTCGGAAAGGAAAAGGATCTCGGGAAGAGAGTCCTCGTGCCGATCGGCACACCTCGTGTCCAACTCGGTTTCCTCTCTAAGTCGGTTCCAAAGTCCTAGGTAGCTTCCGTGTGGGCCTTCCAAATCAGTTGGTTTCGAGATCAAGTCTCGTATTGCTGTTTTAAATCTTCAGGTGTCTTTTATCTCTTCGTGATGATTATCTCCCAAGATTGGTTTGGATGACTTCCTTCTACAATAAACTGAACGGTGGGCCAGCTTCTGTCGCCCTGAAGTCCCTTGTGCCGGTCGGCATAAGGCTGTGCCGGTCGGCACAGTAAGCTTTTTCTGCTGCTTTTCTTCTCTTCAGGTCCAGATCAGCTACAATGTCCAGAATGTCGTCCTTTTCATCTGTTTCTACAATAAATCTCCAGAACGACATATATACAAATATAGTGCTATTATCAAGGGTTAATGGCCTATAATGATGACATTTATGCTCTAAATAAGGCGCAGTTGGCATATAAAATGGTATACTAGAAATCGCCAACAGCTCCCCCACACTTAAACCTTTACTCGTCCCGAGGAAAGTCAAGAATGAAAATCAACTTGCATATAGTCACATCAATCATAAAAGTATTTCAAATCTACACGAGCTGAGCATTTAGTCATTGTGAGATCAAATCAATTTAGTATTCAGCAAATATGTTCAAAATATGGGTATTGAGCATGAAAGAGTATTTCCCAAAGCAAATCTTGAAAATATTCAACTTGATAAACATGACTCTTCCACTTGTGTAAATCACTAAAAGCATTGTGAGCAAAAGTACCATCCTTCTCAAACGATCAAATGAACAACTCAACTTCAATCGCTCGCCTAAAATCTACTTTATTGATATTTATGTGTAAGGCAGTATGAGTAGCTTGGTGAGGAAATTCAAGGAAAAATAGACATAAATCAACAATATCTTGCAAAGCTAAGAAATAACTCTAATTGGTTTTACTGAGACTTGTCAGAAAGGCCATTAGGAATTGAACTTTGAGAAAGAAACTCACACCTTTAGAATAGTGGACATGTACAAGGCAAAGATTGATCTTAGATTGTGTACATGGTTGGAAAAAAAAAAGAAATTCTTGGCTACTATTTGATGATAGGAATTCAAGGAAATTCACTCTTCCCCCCACACTTAAACTGCGCAAGGTACAGACTTTTTCTTTTTTTTTTTTTTTCTTCTCTGTGCCGGTCGGCACAATTGTGTGCCGGTCGGCACAGGGTCTGTACCTGTCGACTTGCTCTGGATTTTTCATTTGAACAGTTGTGTCAGATTTGTAGCCAAGAATACAGTAGGATGTGGTCAAGGATTGGTATTTGAATCAAGAAATTTGGTTCTCAAGTATCGGATACTCAGCGAATTATGCATAATTCCAATGCGGTAATTTGCATAGCTTAAGTGGAAATAAGGCTAGAAAATCAACACGATACGCAAAAGACATGGCCAATTTTTCAAGTCTCATACCCGAAGAATTAAATCCTAACCGAGCTCAATTATCAATCATAGTCTCTACAAATCAAAGGCTTAATTTGAGTTGCATATATTTGGCATTGGTAGGCGTAATCGAATGATACGGAGTGATTCTAAAGCTCACAATAAGAACATTTGAATTTTTATAAAGAAATAGGTACTAAGTCATGTCATCCAAATTGATCTTATTGTTACATTTTGCATGGGAATTTTGAAACGAATTACGCCACATATGAAGTATTTGCCGAATACATTATAGTGAAAGTTCGAAATTTTATTTGTGCTCAACATCGCTCGATTATCATTAACACTTCTCAAGATAGACATACATACTCGTATCATTTTTCAAATAAAGCATAAAGATCATCATCATATTAGATTTGAAAGCTCGGACTACATGATGATGTATCGTACTAAACACTCTACGAAATAAAACTAGATTACTAGCACACTTGCATAAATAAAAACACACAAACCAACCCGCTCACACACACATAAGGAAATAAATAAAAGGGAATGCGAAAGGAAAAGAAAAACGTAAACCGGGAAACCGATACAAGTTGTGCCGTGCACAACACACTACTCGAATGGAGGCGGCTGCGTGTAGTCGAAGCCGTAGTACGCCGCCTCCAATCTTGCGAACTCATCAATCATCGCGTCGGTGTTGCTCCGCATCTCGCCCGCCAAGTTGTCGATGCGTTCAACGTATTGCACGTTGTTGTCGATGTATTGATGCATAGGGGCAAAGTTTGCCCCCGGAGGACCTGCAGGAGCATAGTAGGGTGCCCCCTGAAAGTACTGAGGGTAGACGGGGGGCATTCCGAAATACCTTGGGTTTGTGCCGACCGGCACGTATCCTGTGCCGACCGGCGCGAAGCCCGTGCCGACCGCCACGGACGCCGCCTGCGTCGGTTGGCTGGGAGCAGCTGCTGCGAAGTCCCAACTGTCCCAGTCTGCTGCTGCTGCGCTCGCCGAAGACTGCCCGACGGCCTCCCCCCTTCCACGCGTGCTCTTTGTCACCTTGTCTTGCTCGCGGAGGTCGGCCTCGAGCCACTTCCCTCCATCGATCTTGTGAGGGAGGAAGAGGCCAAGCTCGGGGCAGGGGAGTTTAATGTTGGTGCCGCAGAAGTAGTAGCCGAGCTTGTCACTCCCCGTGATGGTCTTCTCGCGCACCATGGACTCGTCGATGAGCGCCGGTTTGACCCAACAATCATCCTTCATCATGAGGTTGCCGTCGGTGACCTTGAAGACGCTTGTTTAGAGGTAGCCTCCAAAAGCTAGCTTTGCCTTCGGGTTGGCCTTTGGCTAAACCAACTCCCCACCATCAACATGATGGGGTTCCACTTGGACGGCTTGCGATGGCGTTGTAGAGCCAACGCAAGTCCGTGTCGGAGATGTTGGTGGTGTCGAGGCGGCCGGTGGTGCGTGCGGCTATCCACCGGTGAAGGATCTGGATCGTGGGGTTCTTGATGTGCCTCCTCTTGCGCTCTTTCGCGTCGGCGATGCGACGCTGTTGGCGGTTTTTATGCGATAAAATTAAATTCATTAATTTCGCAAGCGCACGGATCACCATTGTAGCATTTCACCTTGGAGTATTCCAGGGTTATCGTATTTATATTTCCGCAGGGAAGTAGAGCAAAAGGGAGCTGAATAGTTGCAATGCATTGAATAATTTGGAGAAAGAATAATATATCAAACTATACTTGAGACGGGGGTAAGATAGGCATGATATATAAGGGTGGTGGCACACACATCCTCAAATCCGAAGTGATAAAAGAAAACTGTAGTATACATTTGGGAGAGCAACGAGATAGAGTTAAGACTTCCTATATGTTCATCTATTATTTACTCTTCCTAGCAGTCAAGTCTACAAAGATTATCTACTCTAGTTAAGCTCACACACATACAAGTCATGTCGTTTCGGGGCACACACGTGCTAGGTCAACCGATGTTGCTAGTTCGAACCTAGGGAACCGTATGCTATAATTAAGACCCTGCTGAGTCCAACCAGGACGTGGTGGATTACAGAGACCGGTGCAGCTGTCACATACACTCGCGGCTACCATCCTCCGTGGGGTTGGGTGCCAAACGTGCATAGGCCAAGCTCTAAGCGCCATGCTTACAACCCGCCTAGAGGAACTACTCTTGATCAACGGAGCAGCCCTATCTAAGTATAAACAAGCACAGATTTCACCGGACGTCATCTCTGATGGCGGCACTCTCTCGTACTTGCGTACACCAACAATCACGAATCCCAGAACAAGACTTCTACGAGCACTTACTTAACAGAATAAATAAACTAAATAGAAAAGAACTACTAAAAGAAATAAATAAAGAAAAAACTAATTATATATTAAATAAAAGAATATCTCAAGAGTAAGGATACAAAGAATTATACCAAGACTCCGAGAAGACTCCGGAAGCCCGAGAGAGCTCTCACTCTACTCTACTCTACTCTACTATAACTCCCAAAGCTACTACTGAACAAGAAAATGTAAACACTTGGATGAAGTGTGAGGTGCGAGTTGCTTCTGAGGACAGGGGGGTCCTATTTATAGGTCTCCAAGGCGGTGGAAGCGCTGCTGCCGACTCTGGAGAGGCGGTGGCGCCAAAGCCGGCCGGCCGGCCGTCCCTTGTGTCGGCTCGCCACCGACTTGCTCCTGGACGCTCCAGATCACTCCCTGAAGGCGGTCTGAAGGTCGGCTTCTTCGTAGGGTCGGCAGGATTGCAGTGGGGGCCAAGTTAAGGCCCAAATGGCCCACCTTCTAGAATGACGGTGGAATCCTCTGGGCTGGGCCTTCAATTATGCGTGGTGGACCAGTTTCCAGCCCACTGGAGGGAGCCCGGGGCCTGCGGCCACCAGGTGGGGCCGGCCGGCCAGGGAATTTCCCTGGCTGGGCCCACTTTCCTCCATTATTCACTCCTGCATCCAAATATCCACCAAAACTTGTGGAGTAGCATTAATCCTATCTACTATGCATAAAATCTTGGTGTTATGCTTTTATTTACCGGTAGGGTGGCGGTCAAAACATGATTTAACGACCGCCAACAACCTCCCCAAGCTTAAACTTTGCTCGTCCCGAGCAAACTCAACTCAGGGTACCGGCGGATCAAGAGTTACAAAGAAGCGCCCCATGGGTAATAAAGATGCAACAACATACTCCCTAAATAGTGGTAAGTTTACGAGAGCACAAAATATTCATGAGTGTTGCAAAAATCGTGGGGCTTATATGTTACACCTTGTCATGCAGCATTGAAGACCAGAACGGCACTTTTGGACAAGTCAACAATTCTAGCAGGTATGCATCCAGAGTTTTACGTGCTGCAAGGGGTAAGGTGCACAAATTTCTCCTTCGTTTGGACGGCACTTCTCTCACACACCTGATGTGAGTCTATTCCTACAAGCTTCACTCATCCTACCTTCTACCAAATGAGGCTTTGTATGTGGAGCTTGGTAAGGAATGCACAAATGTCATGCATATATTGTAAAGCTAAAGAATGAGTCTCAATCAACATAGCAACTCCATTTATTTTGGTCATAAGAAATGATGCGATGGATGGGGAGAAAATGAACTCACACTTGTGGAAGGGGGTTTTGAAAACATTGGTCCTTTATTTTGCTCAAGATGTTTATGATAAGAACCATATAGCCATTGTCTTTTGTCATGCAACCATGGAGTTTTTTTTTTGACAACTCCACGGTGCAAGGGGCTATAAATTTTTTCGTGGTTCAAAGGAGACATTTTGAAATATTCTTGAGCTTTTTGGAGGGACCAAAAGTTTTGCAAATTCTGAAAATGGTTGATTTATCCAAACATTCCCCTTTTAATTTGGTGGAGAGAAATTTTCGAAAACACACGCGAAGGGATTATGATCAAAATTAGGAGTGCTTAGTTTCAAAAGCACATCAAACCTTAACAAAACTCAATACATAAACAAATGGCTATGAGTGGGGCTGTTTCGAATATTATGATGTGGCTCTGGTTGGTAAATAAATCCTCACATTAAGAGAAGTGTGCCAAAACGGAAGGGTTTTAGGTACTTGCGGCAATTCAAGAAAAACATCTCTGGATAAAACCATACTAAGAATTGCAACAAGTCCTAATCATGCCATATCACAAACCACAATGCTCAGACTTGGTGTATCAAATGCAACCCACGGAAATAAGCAAGACCCATGATGTGATCATGCTCAAATAAAAATAACACATATGTCAGGAGTAGAGGTTGCATCTATGCGACACATGGGAAGCTAATTTGTAACTCGATCATCATTTCCCTTATGCGTAGCATAACACCAAGATTCTAGCATTTATTCGAAACAGGGAGTTTATTTATTAAGAAAGGTTAGGAATACTTACCTGGGGTCCTCCCCAAGCTTGAGTCTTTGCAAGACTCGAGCTAGTGTTGAACTCCTTCTTACCTGTTGGCCCTCCCCAAGCTTGAGTCTTTGCAAGACTTAAGCTTGATTTAGGCTCTTCCTCCTCTTTCTTGATCTGCAAAAAAGAGTGAGGATTATACAAGTGGCTAGCCCCTAATGAGCATCGCCGGGAATCCTATTATTTTTGTTGTTTTTAAATTTCCTACTTTTTATTTTGTTTTTATGGTTTATAAAAGAAAAACAAGAGCTAGGCCTAGCTAGGATAACGATTGGGATGGCCTCCCCAATTGGAGGGCTCTCATTTTCACGTCTTGAGCTAGACGTTCTCCATGTCTTCAACTTGTTTGGACCTCGCTCGCTGGAGAATCTGGCGAGGATGAGGTTCCTTCTTTCTTCCGCCACACCTTCGTTGTCTTCTTTGTGTTGGTGGCGGCGACCTTTTCTTTGCTAGGCGCCTTTGTTGTACTCTCATCGGTCGATACCGTAGCTGCCTTCTTCTTCCTTGAGCGCCTGGCTCTCCTCTTCTTGGGCGATTGTGATTCGCCCACTCCTTCTTGCGGAGGAGCAGCAAGAGGGGCTTGCGGTGCGTTTGGCGGCTGAGGCATCCTCCTTGGAGTCCTCCAATAATTAGCTGGCCTTCTTGCATTCTCTCTTGCCAGATAGTTTCTCATGTATGCAATGAGCTTGTCTGGCTGTGGCATGGGTGGAGTAATCTCAATCTTCTCCACTTCCCTTGGGTCCTTTCCATATATGACCCGTACTTGCTTGCATTGCTCAACCTTGGGCTTGAAGTTGAACGTCTCTTCCCTGCCGTTGAAATCCAAGTGGATCTCTCCTGCCCCCACGTCGATGTTGGCGTTGGTGGTGCTCAAGAATGGCCTCCCGAGGATGAGAGGGGTCTTGACATCCACTTCCATGTCAAGCACAACGAAATCGACAGGGACGAAGAAATTTCTGATCTGCACTGGAACATCTTCGGCAATACCCGCAGGATGGCGAACCGACTGATCCGCAAGTTGCAAGCACATAGCCGTTGGCGATAATGGGCGGTTTAGCCTGTCATATACCGTCTTGGGCATGACGCTCACACTTGCTCCTAAGTTGCAGAGCGCCTGGGAGAAGTGCTGGCTGCCAATCGAACATGGGATGGTTGGACACCCCGGATCCTTCTTCTTTTCTGGAAGGATGTTCAGAATAGCTGCACTGCACTCTTCTGTGAGCTTCACCATTTCCATTGCTGGAATGGGGCGCTTGTTGTTGAGGATGTCCCGGAAATACCTAGTATATGTAGGTACCTGCATGGCATCAAGCAGAGGAATATGCACATATATATGCCTGATAGCCTTAACAAACTTATCAAAGCGCTCATCCACGGTGAGCTTCTTCCTGCGGTCGGGATAGGGCAAGCCTGTAGTGTCAAAATATTCATGAGGGGCTGCCTTGGGTGGAGCCTGCTCAACGGGAGGATCTGTCGTTGGTTCCTCCTCGGAGCTCTCCTTTTCGACGTCTCCTTTTTCAGGGACCTTCTTTTCTGGAACCTTTTTACCGGCCTTCTCCTTGGGAGCTGCGATTGGTGTCTTTCTCTCGGCACCCTTGGGGTATGGTGGGTCCACAGTACCTCTTCCACCCCTGGTGGTGATAGCACTAACACTCTCCTTTGTACGAGGAGCCTGCACAGCTGAAGCTATTTGCGCAATTTGCGTTTCTAGCATTTTGTTATGGCTTAGCTGATTTTGCAGAGCAGTGCTGAACGACTCTAGCTTGGCATCTATGCTCTCTAAAGCCTTGTCCGTAGTAAGAAATTTCTTACTAATGCTGTCATTGATCTTGACCTGGCCGAGAACTAGATCCTTGATAGAGGGCTCATAACGGGAAAGATTACCATTGTTACCTCCCTGATTCTTGTTGAAGGAGAGGTCGGGCCTGGAATTCCAGCCGTAGTTGTTCTGGGAGCGGTACCCATTGCCATTGTTGAGGAAATTGCATTCTACTTTCGTGTTTGGGCAATTGATGCCCATATGCCCTGTGTTGCCGCACTCTTCACAAGTCATGCGGGAGTCTGCAACTTGCAGGTCCTGTGGAGAGTCCACCTTGCGGAGCAGCTGATCGAGCTTGATGGCGAGCATGTCCATCGTCTCCACTTGATGCACTCCACGGGTCTTGGTGGTAGCCGCTTGGCGTTCACCATGAGTCTGGTTGGCCGCCACCTTCTCTATCAACTTCTTAGCGTTCTTCACGCTAAGAGAGAAGAAGGAGCCCCTGCTGCGGCGTCGAGATGCTCTCGAGCGGACGGCCTCAAACCGTGGTAGAAACTCTGTATGAGGAGCCATTCCTCCATGCCATGGTGTGGGCATGAGAGAACGTACTCCTGCATCCTGTCCCAGGCTTCCGCGGTCGACTCGTCTGCGAGCTGTTGGAAGCCCGATATCTTGTTCCGCAGGGCAGTCGTCTTACCCGGCGGGAAGAACTTGGCGAGGAAGGCATTGGAGCATGCCGTCCACGTGTCGAGGGACTCTTGGTTCGCGTAGAACCACTGGAGAGCCTTCCCCAACAGAGAGAATGGGAAAAGCTGCAGTCGGATGGCGTCTTGTGGTGCATCCTTCATGGCGAAGGTGTTGCACGTCATCAAGAACCTCTGGAGGTGAGCGTTCGCATCCTCCGACGGCTTCCCACAGAAGGGACTAGCCAAGATCATGTTGATCAAGGCTGGCTTGAGCTCGTAGTCCCTGTTGGCGATGCGCGGGTTGGGTCCCACGCGGATGTTCTCCGTAGTTGGCGCGGAGAAGTCATTGATCGTCTTCTCAACAACGGGGTCGGCCATGTTGTTCGATGAGGAGGCCCTGACAACCGGTGGAGGAGACGCTTCAAGAGCCAGAGCGTTCTTGCGGATCTGTTTGGTGAGTTTTGCTCGAACTTTCCTCAAGAACTGCTCTGGATCTGAGTGGAAGTTTTCTGGTAGGTCGAAACCAGTCATGCACTGTCCTGTTTCAAAATTTCCACAAGAAGAAAAACAGGACAAGGGTAAGCCCGCAAAAGTAAGTGATAATTACTCTTCTCACAAACTCAATGCATTTATTCAGTTTCCTAGCTGCTACTTCCCCGGCAACGGCGCCAGAAATGCTTGTTGGCGGTTCTTATGCGATAAAATTAAATTTATTAATTCCGCAAGCGCACGGATCACCATTGTAGCATTTCACCTTGGAGTATTCCAGGGTTATCGTATTTATATTTCCGCAGGGAAGTAGAGCAAAAGGGAGCTGAATAGTAGCAATGCATTGAATAATTTGGAGAAGGAATAATGTATCAAACTATACTTGAGACGGGGGTAAGATAGGCATGATATATAAGGGTGGCACACACATCCTCAAATCCGAA
Source organism: Eragrostis nindensis (assembly GCA_012490785.1). Taxonomy (NCBI): domain Eukaryota; kingdom Viridiplantae; phylum Streptophyta; class Magnoliopsida; order Poales; family Poaceae; genus Eragrostis; species Eragrostis nindensis. The sequence continues at coordinate 9,689 of JAAXCT010000544.1, read as the reverse complement.
GTGATAAAAGAAAACTGTAGTATACATTTGGGAGAGCAACGCGATAGAGTTAAGACTTCCTATATGTTCATCTATTATTACTCTTCCTAGCAGTCAAGTCTAAAGGTTATCTACTCTAGTTAAGCTCATACACATACAAGTCATGTCGTTTCGGGGCACACACGTGCTAGGTCAACCGATGTTGCTAGTTCAAACCTAGGGAACCGTATGCTATAATTAAGACCCTGCTGAGTCCAACCCGGACGTGGTGGATTACAGAGACCGGTGCAGCTGTCACATACACTCGCGGCTACCATCCTCCGTGGGGTTGGGTGCCAAACGTGCATAGGCCAAGCTCTAAGCGCCATGCTTACAACCCGCCTAGAGGAACTACTCTTGATCAACGGAGCAGCCCTATCTAAGTATAAACAAGCACAGATTTCACCGGACGTCATCTCCGACGGCGGCACTCTCTCGTACTTGCGTACACCAACAATCACGAATCCCACAACAAGACTTCTACGAGCACTTACTTAACAGAATAAATAAACTAAATAGAAAAGAACTACTAAAAGAAATAAATAAAGATAAAACTAATTATATATTAAATAAAAGAATATCTCAAGAGTAAGGATACAAAGAACTATACCAAGACTCCGAGAAGACTCCGGAAGCCCGAGAGAGCTCTCACTCTACTCTACTCTACTCTAACTCCCAAAGCTACTACTAAACAAGAAAATGTAAACACTTGGATGAAGTGTGAGGTGCGATGTGCTTCTGAGGCCGGGGGTCCTATTTATAGGTCTCCAAGGCGGTGGAAGCGTTGCTGCCGACTCTGGAGAGGCGGTGGCGGCAAAGCTGGCCGGCCGGCCTAGGAGGGTGGCCGGCCGGCCGTCCCCTGTGTCGGTTCACCACCGACTTGCTCCTGGACGCTCCAGATCACTCCCTGAAGGCGGTCTGAAGGTCGGCTTCTTCGTGGGGTCGGCAGGATTGCAGTGGGGGCCAAGTTAAGGCCCAAATGGCCCCCCTTCTAGAATGACGGTGGAATCCACTGGGCTGGGCCTTCAATTATGCGTGGTGGACCAGTTTCTAGCCCACTGGAGGGAGCCCGGGGCCTGTGGCCACCAGGTGGGGCCAGCCGGCCTAGGTTGGGGCTGGCCGGCCAGGGATTTTCCCTGACTGGGCCCGCTTTCCTCCATTATTCACTCCTGCATCCAAATATTCACCAAAACTTGTGGAGTAGCATTAATCCTATCTACTATGCACAAAATCTTGGTGTTATGCTTTTATTTACCGGTAGGGTGGCGGTCAAAACATGATTTAACGACCGCCAACAGACGCCAAAACGCGTCGAGCTGCTCCATAGTCGCCGCTCCGTATGCAGGAGCCTCCCCATCGAAACCGAGATGCTCGGAGAGATCCCCGATCTCGTTGGAGTAGGGCTCGTCCCGCACACGAAACTTGATCTCCTCGTCTCCTTGCTCGTTCGTCTCGTGGCGCATGGTGGTGATGAACTCGATGACGATCTCGATGTCGAAACTGCTCACTTGGTCGTGGAGGGTCTCCCACCCAAGGTTGATGAGGCATTGTCGGAGGTCCGACCACACCCCGACCATGGTGAGGAACTCCTCATCCATGTCGATGTTGGAGACGATACGGCCGCGGATGTTGGTGTAGATGTGCTCCTTCTCCAAGCTCGTGAGGGTGAACCCCTCCCGAACCGCGCGCGGCACATATGCCGACGCGCTGGACTCGGCTTCCGCCGACGGTCCAACCGCCACGGCGGCGGCGGCGGTTGCGCTCCTTGTGCGCGGCCTCGGTCCTCGAGGAACGCCAGAGTCACTATTGGCGTTTCTTACGTACAGAGGTTATATTCAACTCTGCAAGCGCACGGAACACCGTTGTAGCATTTCACCCAGGAGTATTCCAAGGGTATCGTATTTATATTTCCACAGGGAAGCAGGGCTAAGAATATCATGAATTAACAAAGAATCATCTATTATTTATAACTTGCAAACTAAATCAAAGCATGGGTAAAGATGAAAGATATGATGGGTGGCAAGCAAACACACACAAGGATTCCATATGAAGATAAAGAGATAGAACTAGTCAACTGGGAGGACAACGAGAAGAAGGGTATCAGCCTAGGGGTTACAACTATCTACTTAAGCTTTCATTACAGATACATTCAAGTGCATCGGGGCACGGATGTGTCATAGTGGCAACCAAGATCACCACCATAAGGAACCACCCGCTATAATTAAGACCCTGCCTGTCCAACCCGGACGTGGTGGATTACAGAGACCGGTGTAGCTGTCACATACACTCGCGGCTACCATCCTCCGTGGGGTTGGGTGCACACTCACGCCTAGAAATAATTTCTTGAACCATACAAGCAACTATCCTAGATAACTTACTCCACCGGAAGAGAGCAAGCCAACCATGCATAACAAATCTATGTGGATTGTGTAAGCATTTGCGGTGCAAACAACCCATGCAGATAGACCTACCATACATAGACGGTGGCGCCAACACAAGAATTTCTCTATAATTATTACTTAAAATAAATGTAAACTAAAAAAATTAATTAAAAAAGAAAAATAAATAAATAGAAAAAATAATTATATTAAATAAAATCTAATAAAAGAAAAAGATACAAGAGAGCTTTACCCAATATCCGAAGAAAACTTCGGAGCTCCGAGGGAAGCTCTCACTTCCACTCTAACTCCCACGACCAACTAGCCTACTCTACATTGTGGCACAAGTGGAAGTGACTCCTTGGAGAGGAGTGTGTGTGAAGGTGCTAAGGTGCTCTTAGAACCGGCGGGGAGAGCTCCTATTTATAACCCCCAATGAGGTGGGGGATTAAATAGAGCAGTGAGAGGCGGTTGAGCTTGATTGGCCGCCAAGGTAGGCCGGTCGGCCTAGGTGGGTGGCCGGCCGGCCACACATTGTGGTGGTTGGCCACCGCCTTCCGCGTGGACGTCCAAGATCGCTCCCTAGTGTCGGTTCTGAGGTCGGTGGACTGCTGGGGGCGGTTCTGGTTGAGTAATTGCCACGTTTTGGCCCAAAAAGCCCATTCTGCGATGTAGGTTGTTCTTCCACCTTGATGGGCACTTGGGCTTGGTGTTTTGGGTTGTGTGTAGCCGATTGGAGGAAGATCGAAACCATCGGAGACAAAGGTAGGCCGGCCGTCCTGGCAGGAGGCCGGCCGGGCTACAATTTTTCAGCCCGACTCCCAATTTTGGAATTGGCACAACTTCTGCTCCTGGACTCCGAATTGAGTGATTCAAAAGTCCATCTTGACTATCTCGACGAGGGCTTTGACGATTTGTGATTTCAATAGTAATTATTGTTGACGGTCCTTAGACCCAGTTTTTGACCGTCAATTAGCTCTATAAATAAGGAAGAACTAACACTTGTTACTTGCATTTTGTTATCAAATAACCTATTTCCACGTGTACCTCTAGATTTGGATGTGCAGGTGGAAAACAGGGATTTCCAGGTGTAAACAAGGCCCAAGGCGACGATTCCAACATGTCCACCAAACGACGCTCGCCGCGGGAATATAATTCAAGGATTAAAGGCCCAGAACCACCCAGAATATCAACTGAGGCCACGCACCTGGAAAAGAGGATAAAAGGCCGAGGGGAGCCAACCTGCCAAAGCCCAGCCCAGGGGGGGCCAGGGCCAGGTCGGCCGACCCCCAACCCTAGGTCGGCCGACCTGACAGGGAGGCCCCCTGGGTCCATCTTTCTAAGGCGGTTTGCAACCGACTTCAGGAGGTCGGTTCCACCTGCAATCAATGCCACCGACCTAAGGAACCGCCTCAATTCCACCGCCTTTGAGGGCTATAAATAAAGGGGTACCCCCTCCCCTTGGAAGACACACAACACAAGAGGCTCATTCCCTCCTCCACACATCCAGAGCTAGGGGCTCTCTAGTTAGGCTTAGGCTGAGTAGTTGGGCTGCCCTTTTGGCTCCCAAGTCCCTTGGAGAGTTTGGGGTATATTCCCTTGTATCCTTTTACTCTCTTTGTAAGACTTATTTCTTTATCAATGGAATATCATCGTTCTTGTAGTAGTTATGTGCTTATGCTAGTTCATCGTTCATCCTTGATCTTGGATGAACGTTCTTCGTTCGTTCATGTTCGTTCATCGTTCGTTCATCGTTCATCGATGTTCGTTCATGATCGTTCATCGTTCGTTCGTCGTTCGTTCATACTCGATCATCGGTTAACGATGATCGTTCTTCATCGTTCATCGTTCGTCGCTCGTTCTTGAGCGACGAACGCCTATGCTTAACGTAGTGCTAGCTTTGATCCTTTGTCTAAGTAGTCGCTTGCTAGACCTAGTTGTTCCTTTTGCTTAGTCATCGGGTCCATTGTCTTGCAAGAGTGCTCTAGGTTTATCGCCTTGCGAGGTGCCTCGAGGGATCTAGAGTTGTGGTTAGTTACGCTAGCATGGTGCTAGGGCTTCCTTTCCACCCTTGGATGCGTGTTCGTGCCCCACGGTTTGTAGAGGTAGGCGGCAGGTGGTGACAGCCCTGTCCGTCCCTTGTAATCCTCCACGTTCGGGTATGGCGTAGGAGTATATATGAAATGTCCGGAGATTGGGGCAGACTCTGATCGCTGGATCTCCCGATGATGGCTTGGCAGTAGAACAGCTTAGTCTTGGCTTGTGTGCAGCTTAGGCTATAGGTAGATGCTACGCACGCTACTTGACGATGTACATTAGGAGTAGCAGTTCTTCTTACTTAACCTTAGTCTAGCTTAGAGTCGCCTCTCGCCTTTTATCAGAGAGTGGAAATGCCTGCTGTGTGTGTCACACTATCCTCTATCCATACATTGCCTTACCCCTGCATTTGGATATTGGTTATGATCTATCATTTGTAACACCATGAGTATAAGTACACACTTGTCAACCATGTCTTCCTTTGGGAAAATATAAATAACGATACCCTGGAATACCCTCGGGTGAAATGCTACAACGGGTTATCCGTGCGCTTGCGGATTATCTTTTATGATTAAATACTAATAATACATATCTGGCACTCGTTGCTAGTTGTGGATTATTATGTATCCTAAGCAAGTAACTTAACCCAGGTATTTCTGGCGCCGAACCGGGAATATTCACTCTAGGCCTAACCAGCCTAAGGTGGTGTTTTCTGTTTGGTGTAAGAAATACCAACAAGCATTTCTGGCGTGTTGACGGTCCTTAGAGCAAGAATTTTACCGTCAATTACCTTCATAAAAGAATTAAAATGAACACCAAACATAGTGGTAGGAGTTTATTACTAATCAATTCCACAAGTGTTGGTGAATTTGTGAGTGCAGCTGCATTTCTAGGAAACCGGGGAAAGGAAGCATAAAAGGCCCACTCTGCAAACACCGAATTCCCCCGTCATAAGGAAATCTCCCCAAAAGCCCAATATCAAGGAGATATGAAGAAAGATCATCCCTTGGAGATCCTCAACAATGGCCAGGATATATGGATCCACCAAATCAACCCATACCATATTCCAAAGAGGACACACTCCGAGAAATCAGCATCGGCAGCCGACCAAGATATGGATCAAACGTCCTACGAAACTTAACCAACTTGGGCCATAGCACCAAGATCACTCAATAGGACATCAAGGAGGACCTCTCGGCAAAAGCCCAAGACCAAATGGGCCAAGGGGGGGTCGGCCGACCCCAAACCCTGGGTCGGCCGACCTGCTACAGTGGCCCCAGCAGCCCATCTTTTTATGGCGGTTCCCCACCGACGTACCAAGGTCGGTTCTGCCTGCAATCAATGCCACCGACCTAAGGAACCGCCTCAATTCCACCGCCTATGGAGGGCTATAAATAAAGGGGTACCCCCCTCCTCTCAAGACACACAAGAAGGAGAGCCTCATTCCACCCCAAAGGGCCTAGAGCCCCTTGTACACTAGTAGAATAGGGAGAGAGTAGGGTAGGAGAGAAGGGTAGTCCTCCCCTTGTGAGGACCTTGCCCAAATCTTGTACCTTGGAGGATACTTATTCATAGTGAAGTGTTCTTCGTTCGTTCATCGTTCGTTCGTCGTTCGTTCATCGTTCATCGTTCGTTCGTCGTTCGTTCATCGTTCGTTCGTCGTTCATCTTCATTACAAGTGAGTATTCTTGATCTTCTATTGGATTGAATATTTCTATTCTAGTATAAGTTCTTCTTTTACTTGCTTGCATGATCATCGTTCCATTCAAGTAAGCATTTAGAGGCGGAATTTATCTTTAGTCTTGTGAACTAGAATAGGTCCGGCAGCTAGGATTTGATTGCCTTGTTGTCACGTGACCTTGGGACTGGCATAGGGACTTAATTGCTCTAGTGTCGCGTGTCCTAAGAGAGAGTCGCCGGTAGGTGGTGACAGCCCTACTTGCTTAATCCTCTCTGTTCTAGTGAATTGACTTCTTGGATCGGTCTGGCAGCGAAGACTTAATTGCTTTGTTGTCACGCGACCCTAGGACTGGCCTAGGCACCTAATTGCCCTAGTGTCACGTGTTCTAGTAGGGGGGTTTGCCAGTAGGTGGTGACAGCCCTGCTGTGTTTACTCTTCCTTATTCCAGATAGAACTTCATCCATAGGGATCCTCTCTACCCATACTACCATCCTTCTTTGTGTCCTTGGACCAGCTAGACTAGTAGATAATCCCACTCCGTTCCTTTGGGAAAATATAAATAACGATACCCTTGAATACTCACGGGTGAAGTGCTACAACGGTATTCTCCGTGCGCTTGCGGATTTATTCGTGACGTAAGAAATACCAACATGGCGCCGTTGCCGGGGAAGACAATTGTTGACAAGTGTATACAATGATTACTCATGATTACTTGATGTGATTTAACCATTTCCATTGCAGGCTAACCTTGATCTGTTTCTCTCTTTGATGTGAAAACAGGATAGTGTATGCGTGGATTCAACCTGCCGGAAAACTTCGTTGATAATCCAGAGTCGCTTGTAAGGAAAGTCCGACCCCGCGTCGACTCTCCCTCACAAGCAACACTCCCGACAGACGAACCCACATCATCCGCACCATCATCACTTATTGACATGGCTGATCAAAGGACCCTCCGTGACTACTCTGCTCCCTCCGTTGCCAATGTTCCCGTTGGGCCCAATGTCAACGCCGGTGACGCAGGGTTTGCAGTCAAATCAAGCCTAATCACTATGGTGCAGGCCATCCCTTTTGTGGAAAGGCCACGGAGGACGCCAACACTCATCTCCAGCAATTCTTGAGATATGCCAACACATCGGCAACCGCCGGAGTCAACCAAGATGCCATTCGACTTCGTTTGTTTCCCCTCTCCCTCCTTGGGAAGGCGAAACAATGGTTCTATGCCAATCGTGCCAGCATTGACACTTGGGACCGCTGTTCTACCGCGTTCCTCGCAAAGTTTTTCCCGTTGGGCAAAACCAATGCCCTTCGTGGAAGAATATCAAGCTTCCAGCAAGCCAACAATGAAACCATCGCCGAGGCGTGGGATAGGCTCCAAGATTACATATCCGCCTGCCCACACCACGGGATGGAAGAATGGCTCATTCTTCAACATTTCTACAACGGGTTGACACCAACAACCCGTGGACATATGGATGCCGCTGCTGGAGGAGCCTTCTTCTCAATGACCGTTGCTCAAGCTAAAGAACTTATTGAGAAGATGGTCTCCAATCAAGGGTGGAGCGATGAACGTCTCCAACCACGCTCTAAAGGCGTACACCCTATCAAGGAGGTGGACTTATTGTCCGCTAAGCTCGACCTCGTCATGAAGCGCTTGGACGACTTCAACACGCATGGTAGTGTTCGTTCACTCGACTCACGCATCACGTGTGAGGAATGTGGCAACACTGGCCATATGGGGAAGGATTGCCCCAATCATACCCATGAAGAAGCATTCTACATGAACCACAACAATGGGTATCGTCCAAGTGGAGGTCAAGGTTTTAACCAAAACCGCCAATCTTATCAAGGAGGTAATAATTTCTCTGGTTTTAATAATAATCAGCCTTCTTTGAAAGATTTTGTTTATGGCCAAGCTAAAATCAACGAATCAATCAACAAAAAGCTTGCTGCCAATGATCAAAGTTTAGAAAGTTTAAATTCAAAAATAGAAGGTCTTTCTTCCGCTTTCAAAAATCAGTTGAGCTTTAATAAAATGATAGAAACTCAGTTAGCTCAGCTTGCTGCTCTTGTTCCTTCTGCTAAATCTGGGCAGATTCCTGGGCAACCAGAATCTCCCATTGAAAAAGCTAATGTTATCACTACGAGAGGAGAAATGTTCTCTCGTGGGACTAACCATGCAGGGGAGAACAGGCAAATAAGAGGAGAACCTTCTACAATAAAATCTGATCCAGGCTTTCCAGTAATCTCTTGTGCAATCAAGAGATTCCACTTCGACTATGCACTGTGTGACCTTGGGGCCAGCGTGAGCATTATGCCCAAGGCAATCTTCGAGCAATTAAAGTAGCGATTCCTCACACCAACAGCGATGCGGCTACAATTGGCCGACTCATCCTTTCGCTTTCCAATGGGGATTGCGGAGGATGTGCCGGTATTCATAAGAGGCCACACCGTCCCGGTGAACTTTGTGGTGCTTGACATGGATATTGATAAGGAAACGCCCCTCATCTTGGGACGTCCCTTCCTTAGCACCACAAAGGCCAAATTGATGTTGGAGTTGGAGAAATCCGCCTCTACATCAATGGGAAGGAGGAGAAGTTCGAGTTCAACCTCGGAAAGAACAATGCTCGATGATCAAGGTCAAGTATGGGCCAAACACCTCCAACATCAAGAAGTTGAAGTGACAGCCAGGAAAACGGACAGCCTCATTGCTCTATGGAAGAGCTTGGCAAAGATTGAAAATCCATCGCAGTTTCAACCAAAGAAACCTGCGACCACGAGGCCGGGATTATGGGCCAAGAAACCCGTCCCAAAGTCCGAAAAGCCACCTACACCACCAAAGATGAAACAAGTGTGGCAAGTCAAGGCGCCGCCCTCTACGTCCTCATCTCCAAGGACCGGGTCCGCGCCACCAAGCTAAACCCGTGGAGAAGTCTTAGCCCGTCGGACTTTAAACGACACGGCCCTGGCCGGCAGGTTAACCGGCATTATCATTTGCTTTTATTGTTTTTTCTTTTTGATTTTCTTTTTGAATTTTTCCACCACATTTGCATTTGGATTCCTTTCAAACCACTTTGCATATTTATTTCCTCCACCAAAAATTTATTTGGATTTTTCCGCCAGCATATTTGAATTTTCCCTTGCCATGCATTTAAAAATCAAAATTTTCAAAACACTTTTGCGTTCAAAAAGACTCATCTTTGGATGAAATTTTTGGACCACCCTTGTATCATCATGGAAAAGCCAAAAATATTTTTGCATGTTGAAATTTTTCATCAACATGTCGATTTTTGAATTTTTCGAAAAATTTTGAATTCGAGGCAACCTTTTATTTGGAAATCTTTTTTGAGCAAATATTTTCGAGGAGTTTCTGGACATAGCAAACCATGGTCAATCATCATTTGGCCGTTGGGGCTGTGGGCCAAGAGGGATGACAGGACGGCCCCACAGGGGGTCGGCCGACCCCACTTGCCAGGTCGGCCGACCCAGGGTGGCCGTTGGCGCGCTCTCCTTTGCCCCAACGGTCACCTGTCCTTTGCTCCTTTCAAAATGAGCCGTTATGGCTCGCCCATATAAGG